>JAWQUT010000072.1:2286306-2310538 GCA_033807755.1 Ellobium chinense
CCCCAAAAAAAACATTTTTAAATCAGTAGATGCAAATAACTGCCATCTGATGAATCTGAAAATCCCATAATGGTTACAATGTGTATCCTGGCCAGTAAAATGTACTAATGCAGTGTTCCTCATTTCCCTCCTAAAATATCACAGCCTCCCACAGACCCCTGACAACCACCAGCCCAGCCCAATATGAATGACAAGTTGCTAGTCTAATATTTCTTTCAAAATAAAAAAAAACAAAACAATAAGGTTACTTCCACGTTTTACATGGCATACAAAAGTACCTGTGACTGAACTGATACTTACCATGAGGTGATGGCTGTTGTGATGAAAAACTGTGATCCGTTAGTGTTGGGGCCAGCATTTGCCATGGAGAGAAGGCCTGAGGATTGAAAAAGTAACATTACATCCAACATGTCTACAGGAGCAAATTTTGGTGCCAATATAATTTGAAGATAAGTATTTTCATCTCATAATTACAGAAGATTTAAAATGTTTTTTTCCTACTAGGAGTTGAAAATAAGCCTGCTCTGCTTGTAAGCTGAATTACCATAACTACATCACACACATCTAATCCTTAATCCTGTTAACCTGAATTGGGTCCTGAATACATTTTTAACTGATCAATGACCCTCATGCGTACTTTGCTACAAGATGAAGATGCAAATAACATTAATGTCGTTTGTTAATAAGCTGAATAAAATATGTAAGAAAATGTCAAGACTCAAGAAATGCAGAATATTGCTAGTTTTGCACTTTCATAACAAACATGCTCAAATCTATGTATGTATTCGTTTCATGTCAAGCATGTTAATGTTAATGAATATGAGATTTTGTTATAACGAGCAGTTTATTACATCCATTATGGAATTTGCCAGCCTCAAAACTATAAGGTTTATCTCAAGTCTCTTTTTAAATTGTACATGCAGGGATCTCACTTTGCATAAAATTCTCTGAACCCTCTGAAGTTACTTATGGATTCTATCATTTTTAAAGGAAACATACCTTTGTACAAATGAATAAAAAAGATCTTTGATAAGACAGAGAATGTTCAAGGCAATCAGTATTAACAACAGACAAGAAGATTAAAAGTTTTGTTTCATTATGATTTATCTGTCCATGCAGTTTCTTGGCCTAATGTTAAGAGTGACTAAAAGTCAGGGTTCTCTACTAATTTCAAAGAATTCTCTGAAAGTGGCAACCTTATATCTAAGTAAGAGTAATAAATGGTCGGACCATGCACCTCTGTTTATAATGGATTTTAAGCCTTCTTAGCTTGTCTTTCTTTTTCCCTACTGCTGTTATGTATCATAACATTGTACCAAAATGCTTAATAATACAATTCTGAAATGCTAGTCCCTATAATTTAACATTATTTCCACTGGGTCCTATTTACAACTGTGGTCATTTCCTTCTCTTAATAATGTCAAAGTTTCTTTAACTTTATTTCAGTCAGAAGGGAGGTGCAAGATTGTTTGGATATTGTATTAGAGTTTGGATATTGTATTGGAGTTTCTAGCTGCACTGAAAATCAGCTCCACTGTATCTTTCAAAAATTAAAAGATTGTACTCAAAACTTCTCCACTTATTATACATAAAGCCACCACTGTGGTGTAAAAAGGAAGTGTTAGCATGAGTAAAAAATTCTACTACCCAGTACATTGTTTTTGTCATACAGACAGACTACTTAAATTGGCCTTGATGTCCCAACTGTCAGCGTGGTAACAATTTGATCAGTCCCTGGGTGAGCTAGGGTTAAGTTCCAACATCATAGGAAACAACCAAACAAGAAAAGTGGCTGAGTAGAAGTCTTACCCTCCTTTGTGTGCTTGATCTTGAAGTTTTCATCTTCAAACTTGTTGCCATAGATGCTCTTTCCACCAGTTCCATTTCCAGCAGTGAAATCACCACCTTGGCACATAAATCCTGGGATGATTCTATGGAAACCACAGCCTTTGAAGCCATACCCTTTCTCACCTGTGCACAGAGCCTTGAAGTTTGCTGATGAATGGAATCAAAGAAATATTAAAACCTTTTAAAATCCATGAGTCAATTAAGTGTAAAACATCAGAAACTCCACTAAAATGTAACTACTGTTTTATAACTTTTTTGTCAAATTCAATGATGAGAAGGGTTCAATATGAAGATATTCCCTAAAATTACCGGTTGATGATAAAAATCTCCCTGCTGCTTGCATTCTTTGGCAAAACATTGAAAAGAAGGGCTTGGGGTTAAATCTGGGAATTCCTTAATCTTTGTTAAGCTAGCACCGCCTCAGTGCAAAAGCCTAATACTCTGTTTAGTGTTATGATTAAGTTAACTTGGGTATGGCTACAGTCAAATAAATACATTCCTAACTCATCTGGCATGTAGCAAGCTGCGCAGGGGACAGCTACCAGCCCTAACTAATCATGTGCATCAAGTGTAGGGATTACTCCACTACCCAAGCTACGAGCCTCATGCTCACTTGTCTAGAGCAAATCACATCAAGTTTCAAACTGTGGTAGACATTTAATCTCCAGGTTTTCATGTGTTCAAAACCTTGCCATTGTAATGCTGTTCAAGTACAGATATCTGCACCACAATCTTGACCCTTTGTACCTTCATAATGAATGTGTTACATTACAACAAAACTATAGATATTACAAAATGTTTCCCAAGTCCTGACATTTTTGTTTATTATGCTCATTATGAAATACATTATAGTGTATTATTATGAAAAACACATCTAGTATGAAGCATCTCCAAATCCCCAAACAACCTCCTTTTTTTCATATGAAACTTGAAACCATCGCCTTTCTTCATGAATTCGGCCCTATGCAAGCAACTTCCAACCTAATCTATTCAACTTGAAGCCCGAAAAAGGAATGGTTTTTATATTACTAACCCACTGACTGCACTATACATTGTTTGGGCATATCTATATAATGAAAACATGAAGATAAAACAGTGTGAATTTCCAAAACAATGAAAAAATGTACCGTGATTGCAACTCACAAATTCATACGAATCACATGACACTGACTGCTGTGCTATGTTTGGCTATGATTTACTATGAATTAGAGTGAGGCAAGCAACACTTATGTTTCCCTTCCCATGGATAATCTGAAATATGCCCACTATGACATTATTATATTGCGTCTTGTGATTTTGGTATTAATTCTTGTACAGTGAGAGTCAACATTTTTTTCCACACGTTGGTGATGTCCCAGGAGAAACTAGCGTCACACTTGTACACTGCCTAATAGTCCGGGGAGTGGCAATCTTCAAACTCAAAGTGAAACAAGAAGACGAACTGGTCACACAGCAGGATTGCACTAATCACAGCTGCTTTTAAGTATATTCTTGGGGGGTAAATGAATACCAGCAGAAATCCACCCAAACTTAAGATACCATTCATTTTCTTAATCTTCGACTAGTCATCAAATCAGTGTTGTCATGAGAGAGGGCCTCATAAACTTAAAAACGGGATTTAAACTTGGAATATATTTTAAATAACCCTTTAACTCGTCTATTATTTAAGTGGGGAGAAATGTGCAACATTTAATGTATACAAATTACAAAAGACCAATTAATGGATCTGTTGAGTAACCTATATAAGAAGAACATGAAATCCATAAAAACTTACCAGCTGTTTTGGGGACTACGTCATCATAGAGCTGAAAGAATAAAAACAGGGAAAATAGCAGTTTGGAACTTCACCAGTATAAAAAGGACAAACAGCAACCTGCCTTAAACTTGTGATTTTTCACAAACAATTTATGATACAAACCCAAGACCAGACAAAACAAAAATTTAAAAAAAAAAGGATTCTGACTAAACTAGAGATGAAAACTTCACTATATTGCCTATGAGTATGAAGCATATTCAGATTCAGAAGTCCTTCCACCATAAATGTACTGTAACTCTGACAGCATGTTGGAAAATTTTCACCTCTCTCTTGGTACAGCACCGCCATTGTAATTGTAATGACAAGGTTCATTTAGCATTGGACAAGACAGTTACTGATATTTGAATGGGTGCTGGACCTTCTCTAACGACAGCACCGATTCCATGACTTGCCTACGACTGAATGAGCTGTTCATTTGTGCTGTCGTTAGAGATAGCCGGGTGCTGTCAGTGTCATGTCATGGGAGAAGGCCAAATTTTCGGCTATGCTGAAGGACAGCACCACAACAATAATGACAGTTCATTTAGTCATAGGCAGGTCATGGACTAGATCGATATTTCGACTAAATCGGTGCTGTTGTTAAAGAAAGCCAAATTTTAACCATTGTTTCTTCCTAGTCTGCCATTTTTGCTCCACCCACCAGTAACACTTAACTGTCACTGAACATTTTAAATAGAATGCCCCCCTGAGAGCACCGCTTTCCACACAAAAAAAAAAAATGTTAAATTCGGAAACATCCCAAGACTCGCCCACCTAATTGACCTCTAGACTAGTCTAAAGAGCTTGAAAGTTGAATTATGAATGATTAAACAAAGGCCCACAAAGGGGTAGGCATAAGAAAGAAGGAAGGAAATATTAGTCTAAAACAACCTTGGCTGGGGCTTCCGAGTTCCTAGACAGTAGTCTATGTACATTGTACTGTCTAGAAAGGAGACAGTTACAGGATATATTTATCGCCCAAAACTTGCTAAACCACCAAATGTCTATTTTGGCAACGTGCAATGACAACAATCAACAGTGACAACAGTCAGCCGGTCGGTAGCCTCTAAGCAGTGTTGTCGGGACGCTATCTTTGGACCTGACCTGTATTTACTGGGTCACGTGTGAATCGTTTTCTCGGCACGCTTTCCCCAGTGAAAATGCATAGCTACAGACGTTATACCACACAGAACATAATTATTACCTTGAAAACAATCCTACCAGCTGGCTGGTTGCCGATGGAGACATCGAAAAAGACTTCACTCATCTTGCTGGCTTGGGTAGCAACGTAACGGACGAGGTATGCAGACAACGAGACGTTCTGCCGTAAAATGCCGGCGGCAGCGGGAAGGAACATCACACGTGCGTACTCTCTAACCTTCAACGCGTTAAATTTGCCTTCTCATATGCCAGATAGGACTTTTATATTTCACGACGAATTCGGCGTTGTCTTCAGCCTTTTGAGGCCTAACATTAACAAGAATCGATGGTCTTAATTCTCACCTCACTCCCTCCCCTTTTCCAGGTCCCTCAGCAATAATAATCTGCCCTTTAAAAGTGTTTTCCTTTTAAAAGTGGTTTAGTTTGTTAGTAGCTCTGCATTTATTATATAAAATACAGGAAAATGAAGCGAAACAGGCATAATAACCTTGAAGTGTTTGAGTGGTGCCAAAGTCAATAGTATGCAGACAGCAAGACTCTTAAAATAAGAATGGGTACACACGTCGAAACTGATTTTCCGTTTTCCAATACTTTTTATCCCTAAGAATTATCTATAATGATTGCCGAACCAATCTGGTGAAGAAAGAGCATTGTCCTGCAACTGCAAGCATGTTTTTTATATTTTTTATAATGCAATATCGAAGGCTCGAGTGACTGAGAATTGGCCTTTACGTCAAGAGTTATTGTCCTCGCCAGAGCAGCAGAGGCGTGTAATAAGAATGTGATCTGTTTTCTCAAACTGTTAATTAAGTCACGGCGGCCAGGCACAGATATTGACAATTCAAGTCGAAAGTGGTGTTCATGGTCGAAATTGAGATTTTGATATTGATATCAGACTGAATAAGTATTTAAAGTTGCATTTACGTCTAAATACGTTAAATTTGAAGTTATTTCAAGAATTTGTGGGAAAACGTTATTGCATAAAACACTGTGTAACCTTTAATACCTTTGTACTTATTCTTCGACTTGTTTTGTTGTTTTTGTTTTTTTTTTAAATTAGGCATGATTTAAGCACATTGTATGCTTAATGAGTATGCCAAATTCCATATTATGTCTGTAGCTTATCTAAGAATGTCCGTATCAGGGAAAGAAATAGCATACCCTGAGATTGCTTAAAATCTTTGTCAGTCATTTCCATTTCTCCACACCGCCCGCCGTCTAGTGCGAATATGTACCTCGGCCATCACTGGAGCTACAACAACGATTTTCTGGTATCAAATTAAATGTCTTTAAAAGAGCTTTTTGGTGATATGGATCAGTCAACAACCCCCTCCTCAATGCGACTCAATTACCGATTCAAGAAGACGGAACGCAAACGAAGACGTCCAGCATTTACTACAGGCACCTCTATAAATGACAATGTATTATTCAACTTTCCGTTAAGTTTCTGATCATACAAATTCAAAAGTTTAAGTTCAGCTGTGTAAGCCAGGCGAAATATTCTGCTTTTTTATGCCTCGATATGATTTTGTTTGATACATCTGCTGCTTACAATGCATAATGTAACCGTATGGATTGTTTATAGGGCAGGCAGAGGCATTACATCATGTTGATAGACACTTGAAAATTATTCGAATTATGGTTTAACATAGTCTGTAGGACGATTAACTTTCCTTTATCGTTTTTTTTAGTTTATCTTTCCTCATCCCTATTAATAAACAGTCTGTTGTCTATTGAAGCCGTGGAGACAACAACAACAACAAGAAAAAAACAAACCCAAAAAACAGGAATACTTGGGAGTCATGACCCAAGTGTGGCCTAGCCCCTTTAGAGTCTCAAGATGTCAAAGAAACGAATCACTTGCTAGACGTGAGAGAGGGCAGGGGAAAGGGGTATCTTCCTCTGAAAATCTTCTGTTGCCTTGATCTCAGAATAATAGAATTTTCTATCTATATCTCACCCTGTCTGGTTTCTTCACATATTATAGAGAATTCAGATGGATTCAGGAGGGATTATCTATAGTGTATATGCTGAGATTACATTTCAGCCAGTTGTTTTTTTTACGTTACTTAACATGTTTCTTGCCTTTTACGTGAATATCAGCTTCATGTTCAGATTCTCAAAAATACAATCACTGTTTCAGTGAAGGCTCGGGGCCAGAACAGTACACACTTTCCAAGCACCAGCCTGTTATTTGCTGGAATAACGTCTCGTCATAACGAAGTGATAGTTTTTGAGTTTCTTTTTCTTCAAGTACCATTCCTACTTACGTCCATGTGTGAGCAGTCGGGAAGTGTGTTAGGGTCACGGGTGAGCACTAGGATCGCACGTGGAAGTTAGGGAACATATTCAGACAGTATAAGAATTAAATTGCTGTGAAGGTAGCGTCCCTGTAGTGTCGTGGTAGTGTAGTGTTTGGCCTAGGGTCTAATAAACAATAAACTGTAAACGGTAACACGTTCTGATTTGCAAGCTGAGAGACCCTGGTTCGATCCCCGGCAGGGACAGACATTTTTTTTTTCGGCCCCTCTTCTCAAACTTGATCATTCGCAGTAAGTTGTAAAAACCCCTGGTGACACACTTCCCTAAAATAAAAATGTAACATCTGAAAAATTATCAGACTGAGCTCACATTCCTCCCCCTGAATAATAGAGAATGAATACTACCGGTACTGTTATGCCTTTCCACCTGGTTACACATGGACTTCTACTTCTGTTTGTCTGCTATTCATTTCAACATTTTCTCTATGGTTTTGGATCCCTCTCGAACTTGCCACCTCATTCAGCATTATTTTTTTCCCTTTGTCTTGCCCTGTTCCGTGTATCATTTAGTTTTTCACTTGTTATCCAAAGCTCCAGCTGTTATATTCTCATCACATTTTTTAAAATTTGATTCTCTTCCGCTCACTGCACTTAGTAATTTTCTTTCATGATTTGCTAATGCTGCCCTTGAGACCTGTGCATTTGTCTTTTCTATCCATGAAATTTTGAGCCTTCTTCTCCAGATCCATAATATTTGTATGGCTTCCAGTTATTCGTATATTTTGTTTACCGGAGGTCCAGGCTTCACACTCATTTTGTTCTACATTATAAAATTGCAATACTCTTTTTTCTGTTTTTAATAGCCCTTGACAGATGTACAGTGTTTCTGTTAGGCAGGCTGAGGATGCTTTATATAGGGTTATGCATAATAAGGGCAATATGATGGGACGATCTGAAGGGCCTGTGCTGGTGGATTGGGGCTGGGGTTGCACTCCAGATATATGGCAAATTTCATAAACAAAATCGATAAGCTAACCCACTACCGAATTTATGCACATTGATTGGCGAGGCGAATGGGTTAGCATGCCGTGCATATACCCTCTATAGTTTGTATCTGTGCCAATCAGATGCTAACAATGAAATTAAACATAGATGGTACTTTTTATGTGGGAAGCCATATGCCTTGATAATTTTCTAAGCAAAAATGATACATTTGTGTTGTGGCAGAATTCCTCGGGAATATAATATTGAAATTGGCCACCATCGCAGGTAGGTCCCTTGAGTAAGCTGCACGACTGGGACTAATGCTTGTATCCGCATTCACCAGCAGCCAAATTCTGTCCCGTTTGGCTTCCCTAGCTGGAAAAGTAGTGTTCAGATTTTTTTTCAAAAACTTAAAATTCAGATCTTTGAAGCTTCTTTTCATTTTTGACTTCAGCCTGCATTACAATGGATACCTTCATTTTAGTCGTTAACTCATCTTTGACAACAAAAAATTAGATGTATACGTGAACAATCGCCTCCCATGTTTTGAGGCTCTGTCAAGGAGCAAACTTATCAAATTTTATGAAACATATTATTAACATATTATTAACAGCCTTTTCAAGCGTTTTCAAATTGAATGATTATATACATCAAACATATTTATCAATAGTTGGATGCGTCTCATGATTTATTGATACATCTGTACCACTTTAGATCTCCAAAAAAGTCCTCGAGAATCAAAACGAGGCTCAGGTCACAGCAACAGAAGTTTCTAGCCGCAGCATTCGGGATTGTAGGCCCGGTGACTTTGGCCTTGTCTCTTCTCTCCTTAGGGTCAAGGCCGAATAATATAAGGTCAACAACACCCGGTATCCCGAAGGACGGCATAATTGCACTCGTGCTTTTCTTGTTTACTACTTGGAACATCTATCAATTTCACAATGCCACAACCACGCGTTTTCTTTGATATCACCAAAGACGGCAAGCCTCTGGGTCGTGTTGTTTTCAAGGTAATGGACTCTAATAGGCTTTTAATTTGCAGATTAAATTCGAATAAATTAGCAACTACCAACTCTCTGATCTCACTGACTCTCAGAATACCAGGAAGTGGCGATGCCGGTTTGGAAGAGGCGAAGAGAGACCGATAGCTGAGCTTTCTCGAGTGCAATAACATCAGCAGCAACAACAAAATATGCACAGCCAGCTTTTGTTCAAATCATTTGCTTTCTTACTAGTCTAGTACAAGATGTGGCAATAAAACTTCAGCCTGCGTTTTATGGTAAGGCTACGAATTTCTCGTTCTCAATCATTCTGTCAATTCTGATAGAAGTGGCACATTCCGGACAATCGATCCCGTTCAAGCATGATGATGCCACAAGTTACTAGTCTATTTTAGTTGTTGAGACATGGCCAAACTGGAGTACAAGTTTAGTTAGGGTGAGGAACTCACAATCCAGCTCCCAGTAAGTGAAGGAGAAACTTCCACAAGCAGTTTCTCTTTTTTTCCTTTTTGTTTACCCTCATTTGGCCTTCAGGAGGTATTTGCAGGATTTGTTATGGTTTTGTGGTGACCTTGGCATTGGTTTCATGGTAAGCTTTAGCAAAGTACTTTTGACTTTTGCTGTAAGTCATGACTTTACTGCATGTCAAGGTCTTACAGCTCTGAACTCACCATAAATGGTAGTGCCCACAGCAGTCAGACTTTATCTTGGATGATAATGAATTTGTAGAAACAGGCTTGTCTTGACTCACTTTGGATCAGTCAGTTTAGTCTCACATGTTTACCTAATATTTGCCTCTCTGCCCCTGTCCCAAGGATTCCTGAATGCACTTCAGATCTCAGACAAATTACATAACACTGCGATTTTATTTTACTTACAAAGTAATTCACTAATTGGACTCTACTATACCAATTTTTAACTCAGTTGAGTTTTGGTCATAAATCCATACTCTAATTCCTCAAAGTCTCTGAAATTCTCAGCTGGGGGATGCTATCTAGACTAGAATTCAGAAGAAAAGGGGAAAGAAAACGAAATTGATGAGAGAGAGAAAGTAGTGAGGAAAGGTTTTGGAGATGTTAATTTTTTCTAATTTTTAAAGGTGGAAATGCACATCAAAAATAACTTTCCAATTTCAGTGCTTTTTCTTTCTAAGAATTGTCTGTAATACCCACACAACCACCTTTGCAAAGAAAGAACAAAGTTTTGTTACAGCGCACTTGAATTTTATGATGCAGTAAGGAGGCTCAAATGACCAGGATTTGGCCTTTGCATCAAGAGTTACTTCCCTTGCCCGAGCAGCGGAGGCTTGTGGCAAAACTGATGATGTCACATAAGTTCCAGCGGCTGCAAACACGTCTTGCTGGCATTGTTTTATTCAGCTTTCAATTAAAGGTTCTGGGCGTCTAGATTCAAACATTTAGTTAAGTTCAGCCTTATGAGCCAGATAAAGTATTCTGCATTTTTATTGCCTCATCATGATTTTGTTTGACACATCTGCTCACATAGAATAAAAGATTCATACCAATGTGTTATTACCTGTCCACAGAGCACTGGATAGGCAACTTGGCTGTGCAGCTAGAATGTACAGATGGAAGCTTATGGCCACCACACATGCATTGGGTGTAAAAATTTTGACTTAAAACCGTGTGGGTTGTCTAACACAGGCAGAGGTGTTACATCATGTTGACAGACAATTGGAAGATTGTATTATTTGAGTAATAAGGATTTCAGATGGTTTTGCATGGTCTGTAGGACGCTCCAACCTTCCTTTAACCCTACTTCCAAGGCAGAAATTTCTCCAGACAGGGCCATCTTATCATATTGCAGGGCCCTGAGTAAAATATTCCTGTGGATCCTCTTAACTGTCATTATGAATCACATACTTATATAACAAAGAAATATAAAAATAATTTTCATATTCTCCCTCTTGCTCTGTCTCCCCCTTTTCTCTCTTTTTCTCTCTTCTCTCTTTCTTTTTTTCTCTCTCTCTCTCTCTCTTTCTCTCTTTCTCATAGCTTCATCTGATGCATTTATGTAGTTCTGTTGGCCCCAACTTTAAACTTTGCACCTGCCCTTCCCCCATCCATCACTGAAATGCAGTGAAACATTTTTCAGCTTTCAAGTTGCTGAACACCTAAAAAAAAACACCAAAAAACCAGCCACTCTGTTGCACAGATTGCAATTCTTGGGTTGTAGTTGAAGATGTTTCCTTGTGACTTTGCTATTGTATAAATGCATTTGACAACTGTTAATTTGACAATTTAATTTAACTCATGTCATTTAGTCCCAGAACTCATATTGCCCACCAACACCTTTTCTAGATATCTTTTACAGGCTTCTGTATGACAACAAAAATACAGCGTTATAGCTGAAACATGACCAGCAATGAGCTAGTAGGCAATCAAGGGAAGTAACTACCGAATTTCAGTAGAAACTAGTCATTCATTGCATTGGTTTGCGGCTTGCAATTCTCTTCATAGTTTGATTGTTCCCTTGGCACGGGATTGAATGGGTTAATTAAATAATGTGCAAGAAGCATTTCCTTTTGAAAAATATCTTATTGATATCATGTTTAATCTCCAAAAAATTTGGTTGATTCTTTATGGCATTTCTGCAGGGAAAAAGAAAAATCAACTTTGCTCACAAAATGCAAAATATAGAGACTACTCCTGGGGCAAATATTGCGAGAGAAAGGGAAGCCCTAGAAATGAATCCACTATTGACTGTTCATCCTAAATACTATGATCTGAAATTTTCATCCATCATGCTGCTAAGATGTCTGAACCTTTACTGAGAAACAACAGGCATTTGCAGACTTTATCAAAGAAATACAAGTACATACTAGTCTGCTTAATCTGTGATGGACATTTACTGACATTTCTCTCTTGATTTTTTTTCTTTGTCTTTGCAGCTGTTTGAGGGTGTTCCAAAAACTACAGGTAAGATGTGTGAAATTAACTGAATTTACTCATGAGAGTATTCTTGTGTATTAGCTATTGGATGGAACAACATCTTTGTTGTGTTTTTTTTACTTTACATGAAGTGTCGTAGTAAATTATACAGATTAACAGGAATGCTCACTTTCAGGACAGTAGTAAAATCTTTAAAAAATGTATAGGTGTGAAGATGCCAATGTTTTTTTCATTGTTGGCAGTATAAGGTTTTACACTTCTCATTAATTTATCCAGGGGTCCAAGTCAAAATACTTTCCAAACATGTTGTTTAGCTTTTCCTCCAAATTTTGAAACAAAGAAAAATGCCCTTAAATTAATTAGATTTTGAGAACTTGGGCATTGAAGTATTTTAGACCTTTTTATTCAGTCAACGTAAACTCAGTAAACTCTTACCCACCTACCAACAATCACTAAGTTTACACTTGAGTGGCTAAACCGCACCTATTCTGAGTCTACAGATGTATTTGCACCTATCTAAGCTTTTGGAAATCCAACCCCTTTCCCCTTTCCCCATGGTCAGTTTTCTGATTTTTTTAGGGACTATTTAAAATTGCATATCAAAATGTCAGGTGCTATTGGCATCTTCATATCTATTTTAACACTAACAGTTAAATCTTAAATTTATTCTCAAATTTTCGCCCGTGGGGCTTCTTCAGGAGAAGATTAGCAACTATATATATGGTACAGGCTAATTCCACATTTATTGTGTCAAACTTTACCTAAGCTTCCATTTTGTTACACTAACAGAGAACTTCCGAGCTCTGTGCACAGGAGAGAAAGGTTACGGCTATCAGGGGAGCACTTTCCATCGCATCATTCCGGGATTCATGTGCCAGGGTGGTGACTTTACTAATCACAATGGCACTGGGGGAAAGAGCATCTACGGCAGTAAATTTGAGGATGAGAATTTCACACATAAACACACTGGGCCAGGTAAGGCAGGGATTTCTCAGGGATGTATTCCCCTTTTTGAAAGGAACATGACAAGATGAGCTTTTATTACAGTCATATCATCATGCTGTAAGCATCCACTGAAAGCAAACACACAAATTTGAAAAGTATTATCGATGTGAACGAAGTTATTCTGTATTAAAAGTGAAGTAAAGCTGCATGCCTTGAAAAGTTGTCTGAAATTAAATGTTGTGATTAAATTGGAGTTAGGATTTACCCTCAGAATACGAAGTCAAGGGTCCCAATTTTCTCAGAATCAACATAGATATCACCATTTAAGAATATGTTTTATTATTATGATAATAATTTGAAGTTAAGTGACAGGCTTTGCTGTGTTACATATCTAGTCATGATACTTGGATGTATATCGCAGGTGAAATGGTCAATCTAAGGGGGTAGGTAAGTCTTCAGGGAAAGCGAAAGCGGAGAATTCAGAAAATAAATGACCAGTGGCGGCATAAAGTAGAACAGCAGTAACTCATCCTCAGAGGTATTAGTCATCATTTTGTTGTAATTTTTATGGTGTTGATAGTGAAAGCAAATAAATTAGCTCTCTCACATGGAAATAAAATGCGCAGGATTACAATTGGGGAGTGTTTTTCCAAACCTCAGTAAATGCACTTTCGTGGAAAATGAGTTGGTGGTGTATTCAAACATGCATTTCTGTGTTGATTTGTTCGAAATCTACTTGAGCTCAAAATCTGCACTCCTACAAATTTTACGTCAATTTACAGTAAATAAACATATATATGTATGAAGAGCGGTTACTTTAATGTTATACCCCTTTATGTAAAAAATATTTAGAGACCACATACCGAGTTTCGGGAAAACTTTCTTCAGTTTTCATCCACATCTGTTAACTAATACTGTTTTCTCATATTCAATCACAGGCATCTTGTCTATGGCCAATGCAGGTCCCAACACCAATGGTTCCCAGTTTTTCATTTGCACTGAGAAGACTGAATGGTGAGTCTCAGAGAGAGTAAAACTTCTTTTGATGTCCATCCTCAGTAAGATGGTCACCTGATTCTTTCAGTCATTTGTTCCAGTCTTGTTCAAGAACATAATAGTGTTATCCATGGATAATGTGGTCTAACATTATTCCATCCATAATGTGTTAGCAAATATTAGTGCATGACATATTTCACCATCAAGCAGGCAGCCTGGTGAAACGACTTATTTGGTGTCTCTTTAATTTCATATACTGTATGTCCATAAGAATGTGCTTTTTGACACGATATAGTACCTGCTTGAAATAGTGAGCTCGCAAAATGTACACTTTCACCCAATAACTCTTGCTAACGCATACCTCTCTGTGCATTGCATAACTTTATTGATAAATTCATGGGATGACTAAGTTGCTTTGTATTAAGTGTAATTTGCATTGTCCATGATAAGAAAGAACAGCATAAGATGGTACTACTTCATCACATGTGTGTGATTGGGAGAAATGGCAGGCGCTTGGAAAAGATTGCAGATGAAAACGTTATCATGCATTCACAAATAAATGAACAAGGTATTTCTTTAATATCTTCTTCCTAATGAATGGATTGTTTCGAAATTGTGCATGGGCCCCTAAACCAAGTTGTCTGAACAGGAAATATATTTTGCCTCTTTCTTTTGTGTTCTTCATAACAGTCACTAAAAAAATCAAAATTCCTGCTTGTCAAACATTTTGGTACTCTTACAGCAACGTGACGAAAAAGAATAACACCAAAGCATTCCATTGTTGCACTGCGGTTATTTTGAAATGTCACTCATAATAAAGGTGAATAACAGATGTTTAGGAGCAAATCAAAATGAAATGAGGGAATCGAAACTGACTCCGTGCTCTAGAATGGAATCAATGAGCTGAGTGACTTTCTTTACCAGGTGTAGCCGTAGACAGCCGACTGTAGTCAGAGAGGTGATACTGATAGAGTACCAAACACCTTACAAAAGTCATATTCATGGAGAGAGTTGAAATGGTATCAGAGGATTAAATTAATCTGATTTGTGGAAACTTTTGTCCAAGAAACCAATATGCCCATACATTTCTACTCTGTCAAACATATTTGCAGAGTTTCACAATTTTCAGTGATTGGAAAAAAAAAAATCTATACAGTGAACCAGTTTCAGTTTCTAACTTCATGCATTATAGTGAGTTATTAGATAGGAAGTTCTAAGAAATACAACAGTGAGCCATTTCTCATCATTTCACTAAACCAGCATAAGTATATTTGCAATGTCAGAAGAATTTGTCAATATTTTACATTTCTTCCTTCAAAGAATGTGAAGGAAGTTAGGTGATCAGTCATTTTTTTTTTTGACTCGTACCTTGACTTGATTCGATGATACAGTACTATGATCTTGATGTCAATATCATAAAAGGAGACCATGGATAAAGTAAGAATCTTGACTTTCTAATGAATACCCTGCAAGGGTCAGGTGCTGTATTTCTGAAAAATTAGCTGGATATTCACTTTCTACCTGTTAACGTCCTTCCAATTTAATTGCATTGCCTGGTTGTTTTTAAGTAAATGTGGCTAAAGCTGTTTTTGAATATTCCTTCTGTGTTCACTGCCTTTAAATAGTTTCTACCAATACATATATTCTTTAATGTTGACATTTTCAAGTTTCATAGTATACAATTATGCATGTTTGAGAAACTTCCATACTATCGTTTATATTATAATGTTTATGAAACAAATTTTTACCACAGACAAATTGGTTTAAAAGCCTATGCAAAATTTTGGAACAATCCATTCAGTAGGAGAGAATATACTTGCAAAAAAACCTTGTTCATCTTTTATTGAACGCAGTCTGGTATTGTCAGCTTTGAAGCATGACAGAGTTTTGGGGGGGNGGGGGGGTTATTATTATATGTCAAGGTTGTTTTCTGGGTTGCTTCAGAAAGCTGCTCACTGAAACGGAGTCCCCCAGGCAATCTAATTTTAGCCACGCTGTCCCAACCTGTGGCTGGCTGTTACCTTCATTCATGGGTGTAAGGTCAGATCAGTGCTGCCTTTGATGTTGAGTATTACTACTGCTAGTATTACGGATTAGGCTGCTAGGTGTAACCTGGAAGTTCGCTTAACCAATGCCTCGGAACAAGCATTGCTCTTTGGGTACTTGCCACTTGGACATAGGAAATAACATCATCAAGATCTTGAGAGAATATATTTTTTTCTCCTTTTTCCATAACTTCAGAAATTTCCGAAATACCACTAAGCCAAGAACTTCTTTGTAATGGTGCTACAAATCAACAGAGCCCTTGCATTTCCCTCTCTTTCACGTTCGCTATATGGTTTAAAAGTGGCAAGAAGGTTTATTTTACAGAATTCCTGCTAATTTTAAAAAAAAAAAGCCTATGGTTGATGGTTGCAGCAGCTAGTGGATATTCTGTGTAACACAGCGCAATATCAGTGAACCAGCAAATGATTTAAGGGAAACTTTAATAATTATGTTGGATGTTCTTGCCTAATCTAGACTGTAGACAAAGAGAATTATCAACATATATGTATATATTATCACTCAGAAACGCGTACACGAATCCACAAACATAGCAATACACACATACACAGACAAGCACACTAAAATATACACACACACCCTCACGTGTACCACGCGCACACACCTTCACAGTCATGCCCATACATATTACAATAGAATTCGTTATAAAGTATGCCCTTGGTGTACTTATTTTTGAGGTATGCTTGATGTTAATACGTGCCTCATTAATGAAATGATAGAAAGATATTGAGTCCGTGCGCGTGAAATTCATACTTAATACCAAGGTAAGTATCACTTTTTAAATAAATTCGCACTTAATGTCAAGGATCCTCTATATGTACGCATAAATAGATAAATCAACCTTTATCTACTCTCAAGGGAATATGTTTTACAAAGTCTGTTAAAAGATAGGCAAATTTTGTACCCTTTTTGTTTTTGTACTGTGTTGTTTCATTTATTGTGAGTTATCTCCCAGCTGTATGCGGGAAAGGAGGAAGAGAGAGTCAAGAATTTTGATGCCTTTATGTACTGTACAGTGACGCCTCGATATTAAATTATATCAATAGGTATACCTCTTTACTAAGTATGAAATCATATGTGCGAATTCTTAAGTCCTCGATAAGTATAACATATACTTTTGTCATGCACCAAGGGGCATTTGATACAAGAACTTTTTCAATGAAATGAGAATTAGACAAGTTTTAATAAGAAGGTAGGCCTGAGCAAGGGTTCTAGCTTCTAATGCTAAGATTACACAGATCTGTCCTTCCACTTCCTGAGCTAAGAAGTCGGCATAGTGAGATAGATCTATGGATTACACTGTTTTCGTGGGGATACCCAAAAGAAGAACAGTTTGATAAAATAGATTTAGGTCATTAAAACAATTTTAGCACCAGGAACGTCATTTCTCCAAGCTCTACATAGAGCTGATCACTAGCCTCGGCCGATGTTATGCACCGATATATGCACTTTGACTCCTCAGTCTCACCAGGGGGCCTCCAACTGATGATGTGGGTGGTTGTTGGACTTAGAGCACGCGGAGGTCTATGCGGAAGATCTGAAGAACCCTATTACGAATAAGAGAAACTATAGTTTAATCCCAGAAATGGGACATTAGGGAATCTTAGAAATGGTTTGCAATGGAAGTTTTTTTTTTTCATTACCACAAGGTGCATTTCATAATAGAAGGCATAATAAAATATATAGGTATTTTAAAAGTATTGGAAAAATATATTTTAAAAGTATTGGAACCTGCAAAATCTTTTGTAAAAGCACTAGTTTCATAGTGAAGGCATTTGCAATAAAAATGTTTGAGTGAAAAGAAGATATTATTACAATGATGATGACTCAGGTGATAAATGACACTGTGTCTGTTCAGTTTGTCCCAGAGGTCTTTTTTAGGACTCTGGAGATGATATGGTCTGTATTGACTATTAAGATTATATTGTATAATATTACTTAAAGGAGGACACGCAAATGAAAATTGAAAACTAATTTTCCATTTTCTAATACTTTTTCTCTCTGAGTCAATTCTGCGAAGAAAGAGCATCGTTCTGTTACTGTGTGCGTATGTAATATGATGCAATTATGAGGGCTAGAGTAACTGGGTTTGGCCCTTGCATCTAGAATTATTCCCCTTCCCCAATCAGCAGCGGCTTGTGGCAAAAACGATGAGGCCACTTAAATTCCAGCAGCTACAGACACCTCTATCTGACAATGTACTATTCAGCTTTTAATTAAGGTTGTGGTCATCCAAATTCAAATGTAAAGTTTGGTAGTGTAAGCCAGATACAGTATTCTGCATTTTTATTGCCTCAGTATGGTGTTGTTTGACATATCTACTATTCACAGAGGAATTAAAACATTCATACCAACACGCTATCACCCATTTGCAGACCCCTGGCTAGAATGTATTTTACGCAAGCTTCAGGCTGCCACGCGTGCAGTAGGTGTAACAGTTTGGACTTTGGATAATGAACCCTATTGGTTGTCTGGGGCCGGCAGAGTTGTTAAATCATTATGACAGTCGCTTGGAAAACTGTTTTATTGGAATAATAGGGTTGATTTAATATGGTCTGTAGGACGATGCAACTTTCCTTTCAGTAAAGCTACACAGCTTTATAACACATCTACATGGATAATAAACAATGGAGTTTGCATAATTTGAACTCAAAGGGATAAGAGATATCTGTTTATGTTCAGAAAGGTTCCTTATAACTGGTAAGGATGGCAGAGAAAGGATAAATAGGGGATGACAGGTTGTGTTCATTTAGATCAGATTTTCATTTCAATATGTTTGTCACTGTTTCCATCCAAAGTAGACAATACCTAGTGCAAGTTTCGTTTCAGTAATTCTCCTGACTCTTTTGTTGTAGGCTTTAAAAGATAGGCAGAGTTTGTACCCTTTTTGTTTTTGTACTGTGTTGTTTCATTTATTGTGAGTTATCTCCCATCCATGGAAAAATGAAATACATGTAGCTGTATAATAGTGACATGACTAGGATTGGGTTAAATGACTTCACTTTAGATAGCGTCCATTGTGTTACAATATACTGACAGACTTCATAATGATAAAATTGCTCTGATTTTTTCAGGCTGGATGGCAAGCATGTTGTATTTGGCCAGGTGGAAGAGGGCATGGAGGTGGTGAGGAAAATGGAAGAATGTGGTCGTGACGATGGCAAGACCAGCAGCAAGATAGCTATTGCAAAATGCGGACAGTTGTAGATATGCAGTGCAAGCATTCCTAATATTGAGCTGTAGCTTTTAGTATAGGGGTTCAAATTTCATGCAGGCAGATTTGCAACTAGACAATAGAATTATTTCTAGTGACAATATCACCATTCCAGAATGAAAACAAAGATATTATTTTGGAGGGGGGGAGGGTGAGAGGTTAAAGCAGAATTTTCCTTAATTTGTAAAATTTGTGTCAGGTTTTCTGTAGCAGAATCTCGTCACCTTATTATACCCTAGTTGCTATAGTAGATTTAATTTCTTAAAACTTAGCTTCTGAACAAGTATGAACAAAAATATGTGGGTTTGAAGGTTTAAGGGAATGAAATTTGAACCCTAAGCATTGTATTGAAGCACAAATTTTAGCCCAGTACTTTCCTGTTGATGAAATTTGATGTACGTGAGTCTGCCTTACCAAATGCAAAAGAACATTCACCTAGTCACAAGATGGAGTTGATGTATATTCAGGGCTAATTAATCATACAGTCTTTAAACTACAGTGGAAGTCAGGTATACCAAAAAAATGGAGACCAGACAAATTGTTTCAGATTAACCACATCTAGATTTAAAGTAGTATTGTTCCAACGATAGCAGTTAGCAGAAAAGAAAGAGAAAATGAAAGTGTACGTGTTGTATGACTTTATACTATCTAAAGAGAAATTACATCCATGTGACTGGTTATCAAGAAACTTGAAATGTATAAATACTTTTAAAAGATAGCTGGACAGCACTCTGGATGCAGTTGAGATGCATCTACACAACTGACTCTCAGACAGAAAAAGAAATTTAGAGGTGTGCATGGAACAATACCATTGAGTGCCATGAAAGCCCCATTTCTCTCCACTCTCGCCCTCGGTTCGTATTGTCATCGGTGGTGGCAGGGAAGGGCAGAGCTACCTCTTTTACAACCTTACCTCACGATGGCATAGAGGGAACTAGAGAAAAGGAAATGGATGGGTGTCCAAAACATTATAGTTCACACTCCTTGGTTTCGTTATTGGCTGTTTCCAATTGTCTAAAGCATGAACTTCAAAGAAGAATGGTCTCTGTTCTTATTGCATTTGGGAAAAGTTGGAAAAGCTGAATTATTAAACTTTTCATTGAAAGGGTATTTGAACTACAGTATTTCCTTTTTGTGTGAAATGAATTGGGTTTGCAATTTATATAAATGACTTTCAAAGGGACTTTGAAAATCTTTCGGATAAAACTGTTTCGTTTGGTTTAACTAACCTCCACTGTGATACTTTGTTTTGTCAGCTATCAACACCTTACCCAAAGGAAATGTAACAATACTGGACTTTTGGTTTTGACTGAAAAAAATAGCCACCCAGGTCTATGAACCAAGCTGGAAATCTGCAATAACATAACCATATAACAGCACAGAGAATTTATTTTGTTCATTTAGTGTTCCGTGCAAGAGCAAATGGGTGATGAAACATCTTTTTTATGGCAGGCCATTTGAACATTGAATATCTTTATCATCACTAGTGGCTTAGATTCTTTTGATTAGCAATTCATGTTGTATCAGGTTTATTATGGGCATAGCAATCTACTCATTTTTTCCTTTCTTGGTTTTTGCCATATTTTGTTCATTATTGTCTAAGTTATTTTTATTATTGTGGTGCATATTTTCCTTGTCAATTTGACTGTTTCGTGTCAAAATCATGTCAGATATGGTTATTGCTACAAGATATTATTTCACTGAATTTTTAAAATTCAAAACATTTGTATGTGTACATTTATTGTTTTGTGTGTGTCATTAATTTTTCTTTTCACACAAGAAAGAGGATGTTATGTTGTTTATTTTACTGAAATGTAGACTGGATAGTGCCATATGAAATCTGGATCTCCATAAATGCATGCTTTGAAGTGTTAGAAATACTCTGTCAAAATACATGACAATGTGACATAATTTGGGTTATAGACTCACATGGAAACCTAATTTCCCAAGATTTTTTGTCATTCATTTTCTTTTTTTCATTCAGTACTGCAATGTCCATTTGTCTTGTAGCCAGTGAATATGAGGCTTCAGTTACTCTCTGACTCCATCAAATTCTTGTAAATTGGTATTTTGTATTTCAATTGGGTAAAAATAATTTTAGCATGCATTATTCTGGTCTGAGATGTAATCATGTGAGGTTGGAGGGATTGCCCTCATGGATTTAAAAAGTTCAGACAGAATAGCCATTACTAGGGACGCCAGAATTCAGGAATTTTCCTATTTTCAAGAATTATTTTATCTCCAACATTTTCAAGAAAACAAAATTTCTGATAATTACTTTTATAGATGTGAATTAGGTGAAGTCAGAAAGTGGTTCTCCAGAAAAGCCCTGCATTTCGAGTACTTCCTTTGAAAACCAAGCTACTCAGAATTTTGTGAAAGATTTCAATTTTGCCTGTCAAAACAGCATCATCCTGATTGACAAAGGCTATTAAAAGAAAGTCAAGCGGGACTAGCTGAAGAAAAAAGAATTATATGAAGATTTCTTTCCCACCACAACAACAGCCAGTTGATGACTGATGGACTTAAATGATGCTGCATAAGTGTGGGGTTTTATTTAGATAGCTCAACAGATAAAGCAGTAAGAGATACCAGCAAAGTCATTCCTGATTCAAGGGGCACATCTGAAATTAGAAAGCCAGAGTACAAAGTCAAAACATCCTAGCTGCATCTCAGGCAGAAAATAGCAGTTTCTTGATCCACCACCAAGCAACCTGTCATAGAATGGTGCAGCCCTATTCATATGGAATAAAAAAGCACTGTTTAGTGAATGAAAGCAAGCGGAAATGATAAAATAGCCCGTGATTATTTCTTTCAGTGGTTACTACATGCATTCACAAGGTTTCAGGAAGTCTTTCATTTCCTATTACTCACACTCATAAAATTTGAAAACTACAGTATTACAATCAGCATCCCTGAATTAAAGAACAACTTTACACAGTTCAAATCATGTCATTTGTCTTACAAAAAAGGGACAAGATTCATCCACAATTACAATTTGCTTAATAAAACAGTATTCTTGTGTACAGACATACATTGTACTTTCAATTTTCACAATACAGAGAACTTTGATATGGGATTATCCCAATTACCTGTAGAGCTGATATCTGAGTTCCTAGTCTAGCAACATCAGCCTCATTTTGACTGCCTCTAAGACATCTAGTAGCTGATCATTACAATCCTATTTTGAATCTCAATTTGCCCTCGCGAATATATACCTGTCTCGATTACATTTTGTTTTTGCTGTGGAGGTGAGCATTTCATTTTGTTAGCTCTGTTGTTCTAGTACCATTAGTACCATATTAGTATTTTTCATTAACCCAGAATTTTGTTATCTGTTTTTCCTCCTGTGGGTGCAAAATATCTTATCATGCATCATTGCATAGTAAAACATATTATTGGCTTTAACATGTGTGATAAGATTTTGCATGATCCATGGTATTGGGTGTTTTTCAGTGGAATCTCAGTGAACATGAATTAACCCCATGCTAGGATGGAACTGTTTTGAGAAACTGAAATAATTTAAGAAATATTTTGGGTAATTTTTTTTATTGAAAAGTCTGTTCTGTATTGGTTTCTGTGCTTAAGAAAATGTTGTTTAGAGGACTTGCTGTGTTTTGCATTGATTGGGAGAAAACTGCAGGAAATACTTTCAGGATTATCTTCCATCTGTGTCCATGATATGAAAAGCAGAGCGAGAATGTTTTTTTTCTGCCGTGAATAATGTCCTTTTGAGAAGAACTGTAAGGCATGTCTTCAGAGTTACCTGATTCAATCAGGCATAGGATTTTGTTTGAAAGAAAAAAAGAAAAATCCCAAAGCAGAGAAGCTCTTTCTGAAAGATTCAGTCTTTCATCAATTTAGACTACCCATGAAGAAATAAAAATCAATCAATTTTTTGAGGCCATTGTTCAATAGGACCTTGTAAATCTCACTATATATGAGTCTTGGTAACCGAGAGAGGTCATAAGACCTTTGAATTTCACACAGCTTGTGTCAGGGTTCTGTCCCATTGATATGAGTCATAGCTAGTCAGAGTGAATCTTATGTCACTAGGCTTGGAAATGAAATATCCAGCTCGGAAACCAAATGGTACTTCCCAACATCATATTTTTGTTGAATGCAAAAATCCAAAGAACATAATAACTGTACAAAAAAAATTTACAGGTGACTGGTAGTTGATTGTGGATAAATTCTTTGAGTTCCTATGAAGTAGATTGGATGATTTCTATTTATGATTTATTCTTTTTCCATGACTTTTAACAAATGTTCACCATTGCATTAGCCCTGCTGTTGGAATGACTACATCTCAGTCCGGAAGAATGCTATGTCAAAAATTGTTTCATATGCAAAAAAAAAAAATATACAAAATTAAATTGACAAGTGATACCAGTAACCCAGTATATACATAGTCAGAAAATGACATACGTCTTCATTTGATTTGCTGCAAGACATTTTGTTTTACCATCATGCTGTTAGTAAGTTGGAAGCAGCAGTGAACACATAGTGACCACTAGTGCTGTAAACGTGTAGTAGATAACCATTCCTTAGTTCTGTGATAGAAGATAGAATATCAGTTGTACTTTTTTATTTCCTTTTCTTCCAGGGACCCATAAAGGCAGTTATGCCTATGACATGCAAAAGTCAACCAGTTAAGATGGCTGAAATTGACCTTTTTTTTTTTTTTAAGGAAATGCTACTTTCCACATGGTGCAGTTGTTTTAGAGTACTTTAATTACTATTACACCAAAAAATCAGCCATTTGAAAAACTGCATAGATCTAGAAATCATGCATGAGAGGAAAGACTTGTGTCCTTTCTTTGACATCCATATTATGTGAATTTTTATATTTATTGTTTAATATTTAAAGTAAAACTGTCAAAATGTATATTGGGACTTGAGTTGTTTTTTTTCCTGTTTTCCTGTTTGGAATATTTTGTATCTTTTTTCATTATTCCTATTTGTACATTGGCATAAATGCCAGTAGAGTGTTGCATATTCACAGTGCATGCTATTCCTTCTGCCAATAAATTGTAATTAGTAAATTAGGT
>JAWQUT010000072.1:2310551-2340897 GCA_033807755.1 Ellobium chinense
GGGGGGGCTGTCAGTTTCTTAATTTTTAAAGAAATTTATTAGACTTCTCGGTTGACATCGCTGTCTCTAACCACCAGTATAGGTTCTTGGGAGATCTGCCATGAAGTTAAATCTTAATTTAAAGGGTACATAGGTTGCCTGACACTGACCCCATGTACATCTAAGTTTTACTTTCTTCAAGTACAGTTTTGTAGAATACTCTTGCCTAGAACTTAATTTAGGGTTAGTGAGAGGATAAGAAGAAAGAACACACACATAATAGAGTTATTAGACAATGACAATGATTAATGTCTAAGGACCGTCCCCAGAGTTTGCTCTTTCTCTCTTAACGTTAACCCTTAACTCTATCAGTAACCTTAAACCAAGTTCAAGACAGAAGTGTCTTGATATATTGCCTATAGAATTTGCTAGAGTTCTGGGATCAGTAAAAGTATAATGCAATGCCCAGTGCTGTATGCAAAGGTATAAATGTTTGTTTCAAGACAGATGCTTCCATATGTAAAATCCTCCAGTGATAGGTTTTCAGTAATATTAACCACAAAACACTTAGTAGTACTAATAGGGTCAAACCGTCCCCTATTTTAAACACCTTTGCTACAAACATCACTATTGCGAACAAGTGCCACTCGGCAACATTTTGCAAGGCCCAGAGAAATGTGTCATTTTGTCCAATGTGTCTTAATGACTGTGAGGGAGCTATGTGTATTTTTTAATAACTAGATGTAGTTTTCACTAGTTTCTTGTTGAGTAGAACCTAAGCAAAATATTTATATTATATGTCGCTGTTCTCTCGACATTTTCGGTCACTAAGGATCTGGGCCCTATCATGACGTTCATAGATCTGTGACCTTTAGGTCTGAATGTCGTTTGGAGAATAAAGAATAAGACCTTTCTTCTACAGAAACATTTCGAGGGCGGGAATGGGAAGATGGTAAATACCGTACTCATATGATCATTCAAATGATCTTTAGTTACGAAACATTAATCCACACTGGATAAAAATAAATGAATAAGGAAAACTGTAAGAATTGAACATGCACATTTTCGGACTAACGTCCTTTTTTCAGATGCAGAAAACAAATTAACTAAGAATCTAAGAATGACAAGACAAATAGACTGTCGTAGAATTTATAAAAGAATTGTGAACAATAGTCATGAAAAATGAAAGCTTAAAGAAACACAGGACGGGACAAACGCGAACACAAACAACTAAGGTGAACACCAGGACCTGTGGCCGTATGCATAATCCACGTTAGTTAACGTATTGTGTTAACCATGTAGTGAATACTACTGTTTTGGGAGTTTCTCGTAGTTACCGCAGTAATGCTTATAATGCATACGGTCACTGGTCAGGACTAAACATGTACACATCATACTTTTTTTTTAATAGAAAACTGAAAATTGTAAGTGTTTACTTTCACTCCCTCAATCAAACCTCTCACAACCACACTCAAAAGCGAACCCATCGCCTGCATACCCCCATCCCCTCCCCCCATCCCCACCCCTCCCCCCATCCNGGAAATCTTGCTCACACGTTGGTTTGTTTACATGCTCTGCTTATATATGATTACTCGTCATTTATCAAAATAGCCTAGCAATCCCTAGATCACGTGGTGTAACTGACCCGTCTGAAAATACCTCATTACAGTCACCACACACATACGCTCTCTTTCTCTAGCAGAGTAGTAAACTCGCTTCAAATGGTCATAATTATATTACCATAAATTATTGTCACAAATATGAACTAGTGTCGGTAATAATAATTTCAACTTTCCAGATCATTCTGGGAAGGGAAATATCTGAAGCAATCATGTAGAGAAAGACTAAAGAGGGATAGTTCATTTAAAAATCGTAAGTACTGTACCGGTATGACCGCACATCTGTACCACTGTCACTTGTGTCAGTGATCCTTAATCGGTGACCGGGATTAAAGACTGAAGATGACCCAGGTACAGCATGGTGAACCAATAAATTTGTGTCATATTGATGGAAATGTCCTGTGCGCATATATAGTATCCATTTTTTGGCATACATCATTTTCACGAGCTATACCTTTGGTTTACATTCTGGCTTGACAATGTTACAAGGGCAATGCAGGACAGAAACAGTGGCCTCTGCTTAACTCCAGAACTGCAGGTGAAATCTAACGTCTTCGACAAAATGGCTTATATTAACTTCACCGCCAAAATTACTTATTCGCGATTCGTATGTCAATACTTATCTCCCAACAGTTCTCTCTCTTTTGTTTTTTTAAATTTTATGTTGCAAAATATGATAGACTAGTAACAGAGAAAGGAGAGAAGAGGTTACTTGAGGCAAGGGACGACATTCAAACAGCTATTCAATCATCTCAAAAACAGTTTTAGCAAAAATAAGCCCTTCTGCCGGAGGACGTTAGAAGTGTCCCGGGTTTGACAAAGTGTGACAGCCAACAAGAAGACAAAATGGCTGCACAAAATTGCCATGGGATAAGATCTAACGTACTTACTATTTTTCTCAACCACTAGACTAGCTCGTTCTGGAGATCAATTACTCAAGAGAATTGTAAAAATTAAGATTTGATGACCACTGACCAATTAATGCCGGTTAATGCTCACGTCATAATATTTTCAGATTAGCAGAATACTATACTTTCTGTTCTATTATTGTCATCGGATAATCGCAAACTGTCGCAATTTCTTTTCTATGCTTCCGGGGATTTGCAGTAATGCAGAGTTGATTGTGCCATATGTAACTGCTGTCAAATTCCTGGTTGGCCAGCTCGATCGATTGTCCCAAGTCGTGTCAATGGCCCCGCCTTGTTAAGAGTGATTTACCCAGATTATCAAAATCAACAACAATATCATCATCAACAATAACACTAACAGCAACTTCAACAACAACAGCATCAAACAAACGAACTAACAAACAATAGACAGAAAAATAAACAACACTTCCTCTGATAATGAAGTGAAAGTTGATGCACTAATGTAAGTAACCTCGACCCCGCAGTCCACGCGACTTGCCATTACTGTATGTATGTTTGTGTGTCAGTTATTTTGGCATGTCAAATTTCGTTAATGGACCATTGCAAAAACATGGAGCACAAGGTCACAGGCTAATAATGTCACGTGACGTCGTAGACCTAAAGTATGATGGGAATGGGTGTCCCGTTCAGACCTTGACCTCGAATTTTTTCGTCACAAGCTATTCGTCCCTCAGGCGCGAGATAGGGAGGGGGGTGGGATGTTACAGAAGTAGGTAGGGTAAGTGGAATGAAGGAGGAAGAACGGAACAAGGAGTTGGCCCTTAAGGTACAAAAGGGGCCAACAAGAAGCGAGAATGAATACGCACGAAAGGCACAGTGTCAAGTGTAATCGGGTGGCAAGGCATACAGTGTTCATTCTTATTATTAAAGGGAAGGAATGAGAGGTCAATCTGATGATTTTTCAGATGTTACATATTATTTTTTAGGGAAGTGTGACACCAGGGGTTTGACCAGATTACTGTGAATGATAAATTTTGAGGAGATAGGCCGAAAAAACCTGCACTAGAAATTTCCTGTCCCTGCCGGGAATCAAAGCAGGGCTTCTCAGCTTGCAAGTCTGAACGTGTTATCACTACACTTCAGGGACGCTAACTTCACAGCAATTTAATTCATAAATACCTACTGCCTGAATCGTCCCTAACTTTCACGTGTGAGCCTAGTGTTCACTCGTGACCCTGACACATTTCCTGACTGCTCACACTCCGCCCTGCTTATCCATGTCATGTCCTCATGACAACTGACAGTTCTCGATGAGTATGAGATCGTTCTTATATATGGTACCTCTTCTCCATCGGCATACTGTCCACAATGAACCCGAGGCCATTCTTATATGATTATCTCAGTTCTTAGAATACTACCTCCCACTTAATCTTATGTCTCTGCCTATGGGTTACTGAACCTTCTACTCTCGTTACTGCATCCGCAAGTCCCCAATGAGACATCCTGCCGACGTCACAAAGTGTAACCGGGTGGCAAGGCATATACATGTAGTACTCTCTATTTATTATGAGGGAAGAATGTGAGCTTAGTCTGATAATTCAGATGTTACATATTATTTTTTTATGGAAGTGTGTCACCAGGGATTTTACCAACTGACTGTGAATGGAGAAGATAGGCCGAAAAAACCTACACTAGAAATTTCCTGTCCCTGCCGGGAATCAAAGCAGGGCCTCTCAGCTTGCAAGTCTGAACGTGTTACTTCTACACTACAGGGACGCTACTTCACAGCAATTCTACTGCCTGAATCGTCCCTAACTTTCACGTGTGAGCTTAGTGTTCACCCGTGATCCTGACATAATATTTCCTGACTGCTCACAAATGGTGGGAAAGAGAAGTGACTGGTGCATTTATTGATCTTCAATTCTGGCGTTATGTTCTTCTTCTTTCTTGCATTTTCTTTCTTTCTTATGTTTTCTCTCTTTCATTTTTTTCTCTTTCCTTCCTTCTTCTCTCTTTCATTCTTTCTTTCTTTCTTTATGTCTTTATTCTTTCATTTCTTTCTTTCTTCTCCCTTTGCTCATTTCCTGCTTTCCGTTCTCACTTTCTTGATTTCCTGTAGTTATGTATTGGATGTATATTATTGGCCTAAAGCCTAATTAGGATTTTGAAACTTGAAACCAAATCTTCTGCAGGGGACTGGGATGGATTCATTATAACCTCTAACGCTTCTCTTTTAACAGACAGTGGACCACAACTCGACCTACAGTAAAGTAAGAAGATCTCTCTTTGCAGTTCTCTCTAATGATCACTGACTTTATTTTAGCCTCACTGATTAAACAGCCCACACTACATGTATTGATTAGGCTTCAATAGAACCTCATGAACTCGAATTTCAAGGACCGGCTCAGACATTCAATTTTGTTATGAATTCGAGGTTTTGAGGTACATTTACAGAAATGAGGATATTATTATTATAGAACTCCACAAGGAGGAAGCGAGTTTCAGTAGATAAGGATGGAGGTCAAGACGTTCCTTTAAGAAATAAACTAAATGAGTGTTCAGATCGTGACATAATAGATATGTCATACATGTAGTATGGAAGACAGTGCTTGAGACATAATTTTAACAAATACGACTTCTTTCTGTCAGAATTCTGTCTAAATCAACGGTAGTTAGATAACCCGCAGTACATGTATCTGGCATACTAAGCGGAGAGAGTCATAAAATTTATCTGCTCTATTTTGACATTTACCTCTTCATTGAATTTACTGTTCTGAAGAAGATCCACGTTTGATAGGATCGAAAATTCTAATAAAAAAATAGTTTCTTGGTTTCATTTTGGAGTGTCTCATTACAACACTGTGTTTCTTATTGACATTTACCAATGTGATAGTCTTTTCCCTCCTCCTGCCCATGAAAAGTAAGTATTTTTTAACGTGCTCTATTACGCTACCCCTTCCACTTTTCAAAATCACCGGCAAGCAACAACACTTAAAGCCGGTCCACTGGAACTGAAACCTCACCAACTGTATCAGACTTCCTACATCCACTATATAGTGGGCTTGCTGAGTCCAAATATTTGAGGGAAGTTGACAATAATGTGAGTGCAAGCATGCGGCTGGGCCCAAATGAGTACAATGTTATGCAGTTTAAGATTTTAGGTGGAAGCAAGGTGTAAGCTTGTTGTATGGAGCTTGACACCAGTTCAAAAGTACTGACGCCATCTGATTGGGTATGCTCTAACGGGGATTGCTTTTGTTTTCTCAATTTACTGGCTGAGACGGGAAGAATGAGAACAAAAATATATGTTTTTAATGGTGCTTCAACATTCATGAAAATATAAAATTGGGAATTCGTGATACATATGAAGGGTCATAAATAAGTTTTTTGCCTGACCATTAAAAAGACGTTTTAGAACAGTGATACCTGAAAGTTATCTTGGTTTTTAACCTTATTTTGATTTCGCTAGTTCCTATTCCTATTTGTATCCCATGAGGCCTGTGAGACCCAGACTTCTCAAATAGAGAAAAAAGAAAAACTTGATACTCCCGATTTGTTCCTCATGGGGCCTGTAAGACCCAGACTTCTCAGAGAAAGAAAACCTCGACACCCCCCCCNCCCCCCCCCCCCCCCCCGATTTGTTTCTCGTGAGGCCTCTCAGACCAGAGGCTGACGATAGTAGCGATGTGCGAGTACACATTTTCTTTCTGTATTTTTTCTTTGCCCTTTTTACTTGCTGAATGTATCGATTACCCGATATATTATAGTCTATACTTTCAGACATGGCATCAACACTACATAATTATAAAGCTGTGTGTCTTGCCCAGTGGTCAGTGTGTCCTCGGTCAGTCGTTTGAAGAGAGTGAGCAGTCCGTACGTGCCAACTGAGCCCGCTGAAGAAGCCTGGTGTCCTGTTTTGATCATTTTGGTCTGCCTATTTCTCATTGTCGCAGCAAGAGATAAGTAATAATCTCAATTTCTTAGCCTTGCAACAATATTGTTGCATATTATGTACCGTATAATGCTAATGATTTGAAATTCTCTCGTTTGCTCGTAGAGTTATTCTTCAACTTATTTTTGGCACGGAGACTTACAATTACATGAAGTGTCCGCTCATACAAATGTGCATTCTGGACAGCGCGCTGCAGTTTGCAAAGACTTTCGGAGGAGACCTCAATTTCTTAGCCTTTCAACAATGTTGTTGCAAGTTGTGTATATAATGGTAATGACTTGGAATTCTCTCGTTTGCTCGTAGAGTTATTCTTCAACTTATTTTGGCACTGAGACTTACAATTACATGAAGTGTTCACTCGTAAAAAAATGTGCTTTCTGGACAGCGCGCTGCAGTTTGCAAAGACAAAGAATTTTTCTGCCAAAGTCATCTAAACATTAGAATATTTCTTTACCAAGTCTCTAGCAAGCTAAATACTTTAAACTAAACATATAATAAATTATATCAACGAATAGCACGCAAGCCGATAAACAAACAAACACCGGCGGAACCCATCACTGTTCGTAGCAGCGGACTGAAATTGCATGTAAGTGTTGGCATGCTATGTGTAAACACTAAAACAGCGCCATTCGTTTTCATGCTTGAAACAGGAATTGGGATCATAAGGGGAAAAAGAGGGGTGAGTGGGAGGAGTGGGGTATGGATTCCACAAAGTAATAATGTAATCATATAAGTCAGTACATGACGGAGTAGACTGGACTTGTCTCACGAAAATATACAGATCAAAGCAACACACACATAACGAATGATACTCGAATCTTGGTGTCTTCCGCTCCGAACCAAAGGTAAGCAAATCTCACTTTCCTCCCCATTAATGAATAGACTGTGCTTTTCCATCTGGTAACACACTGTGGCAGGACCTCAGAAAATGAATGAATTCAGCCTACCACTGATTTTCCATGACCTAATATTTGTTAAAGGGACAGGGATAGCTATCTGCTTCACAGCCTACTACATCCACAGTATTTATTCACAAATTTTTAATCCCTTCCACGTTTCCTTCGCCCGAGCGCTTCCGAGAAAATGCAACTTGAAAGTCGGGATTTTCACACCCTGCGGGCCGCCATGACTCCTCGTCCGGTCAGCGCGGGAATGAGACGTGACGTCAGAAAGCGGGAGGCAAGCTAGTAGTCTTTATGCAAAAAGAATTATCCACATGCAATAACTTGGCTCTAAATGTTATGTCTTTTTTTTTTTCATGTATCGTCGAGAAAAGTCTTTTGTTAAACTGTGTGAATCTGCCTGACTCTGAACGCAGTGCTGTAACCTTAGAGAAAGAGAGATAAAATAATATTTGTGAAAAAGGATCATCTGTCTAGCCACTGTTTGAGCAGCTTTATTAGTGTTTGCATTGCTTTTGTATTGTTATCTGCTGTGTGGTTTAGTGAGCTCTCACTGGCCTTAGATTCTGACAATATAAAATTATCATTTGATTGAGGAGCGCTTTCAGATAATTTAGACGCCGCCACAATCAAATTTTTAATTCTCTGTGCTTAGGAGAGGCGCTGGTTGTGTCACTAGTCATATATCAAAAGGCTTCCAAGAGCAGATAAAAAAAAAGGGGGTAATTCGACATGAAAATTATTTTGGCCCTCTTATTTTGGTCAAAGATGACCACAGGCGCATTTTATAGAATACCTGTGAAAACTTTTGCAGTTTTGAAAGAAAGAATTGGTCTTCACTATCAGTAATGGGAATGAGATAGATCCTAGTATGGGTTGGGTGGGCACAATTCCAGGGATATATATAGAGAGAGAGAGAAAGAGAGAGAGAGAGAGAGAAAGAGAGAGAGAGAGAGAGAGAGAGAGAGAGAGAGAGAAAGAGAGAGAGAGCGAGAGAGAGCAGCCAAGATGCTTTTGTCCTCTGTCACTGTTCATTACCTGCCTTCTCACTTTTTTTTTTCATTAGCAACTCAGGCTCTCACTTTCTCTTATTGCTTCAATTCCCTCTCTCTCTCTTTCTCTCTCAACCCCAAAGACATTGTAAATATAACGACTTTGCTTCACCCCTGTAACTGTGCCCACCCATCTATCCCCTCTTTCCCCCTCCCCATCTCGTAACTGTTGTTATGCTCAACACGACATATCCATGTTAATTGCTATTATGGTCCATTTTATTTTTCTCTTTGATCGTGAAGACCGATCCTTTCTTTCCAAACCATAAAAGATTTCACAAGATTTCTCCAAATTATGCCTGTGGTAATTTCTGACCAACATAAGGGTATCAAACTATTTTCACTTTGATATGCCAGCTGTTTGATCGGCTCTTCGAAGCATGTTGACTCATTTATGAATAGTAATACAACTAGCGCCACTCCTAAGCCCAGAAAACACTTCCTGAGACAATAGTTAGCTGTCAATAACATCCTATCCTGCTGTGCGAAGTCTTAATAATTTAAATGTGCCCCCTCAGACAAATGATAAATGGTGTCATAATCATACAGCAAGGAGAGTTCATTAGACATTACAGGAGGAAAAAAGCCACAGACCACCATACATACGCTACGCATTCATTAATAAAGTGACTCAAACAGTGGTCATACAGATGTTTTTTCTCAAATATTATTTTATCCTCCCTTTCCTAAGGTTAGAGCACTGCGATCAAAGTCGGGCAGTTATTCACACAGTTCAACATAAAACTTTTCTCCACGATAAATGCAGAAAAAAAAAAGGCATAACATTTAGAGCCAACGAAAGTTATTGCATGTAGATAATTCTCCTTACCTAGCGACTACTAGCCTGCCTCTCGCTTTCTGACGTCACACCTCATTCCCGCGCTGACCGGACAACCTTTTCAAGCTGCATATTCTTAGAAGCGTTCGGGCGAAGGAAACGTGGAAGGGGGTAGAACATTTGTGAAAAAATGTTGTGGATTTTTTAGACAATGAAGCAGATAGCTACCCCTGTTCCTTTAGAATTGGAGGCGTCCTTCACGACAAGAATAAGGTAAAATTTGGCTGGATTTTTAAATTATTCTTTTATTTTTGATAATTTTGAAGTTCAGTCATAACCAACATGCTATCAGCATCCAAATTTCATGTTTCTCTTCTGCTGGATTCTGCTAGCAGGCTGTAAATAAAATCATATAAAAATATTCCTTAATATTAAAGAACTGCCCAGCAAGTTGTGATCTAGGCCAAACTGCACATGCCTTTTTGTATGGTTCCAAATGACATAATCTAATATATGCTGCTATATAAACTAGAAAAATTGAGAAAACAAATTTTGTGGAGGACTTATAGGCTAAATGGTGTACATATCCTGATTAATATCAGTTAATATGTAGATACTCAAAGTGTCAACACATAAATAACCTTATTCTATGCCAAAATAGTGCGCAATGCATCAGAGGTATTAATTAATGCTTTTTTCCCCTCACTCCTTCCCCCCCCTCTCTCTCTCTCTCTCTCTCTCTCTCTCTCTCACACACACACACACACATACGTATACACACTCACCCATACAATACACATACTTTATTTATCTCGATCCAAGATCAATTACTCAACTGCCTTTTACAGTAAAGCATTAATAAAGCAGAAAAACTGAAAACAAAATAATTGTTGAAAATGTAGATACTCAGAACAGTTTTCTATATAAGTATTCTAGATGCTAAAAGTTGAGAATGACACGCTAAAGGCCTTATTCTCCATCATGCTCAATCATTTTCTACCTCCTCCCACACGCATGCCAAAATGTTTCACTGATATCCAATATGAAATGGCAAACACTTCTATTACTTTATTGGGAAGATTTAAAGAGTAGATCGAATGTGGAGGAAACAGTATTGTGATATAGACTACTCTAGTTATCATCCCTTGACAAAATGGCAAAGATAAACACTGAAATTGATATTGTCATTAAGCTAGCAATCACACTACATGGACAATTAATTACAGGTATATTAAATATTTAAGTTCGTATATTTTTTTTCTTTTGATTAAAAAAATACATATTAAAATAGTAATAATAGAAATGCATGCATATTGACATTCAAGGTCATGCTCAAACATTTTATTAATGTGCATCTGAACGATTATTTACACGCTGGTAGTCAAACTACTCCAATAAGGAACTTTTCTTGAAATTGTTTATTAAAGATCTAAAGGACACTTGCCAGTTGGAACCTTAGCTGGATGCCCGCTAAAAGCAGTTCAAGAAAGTTTGTAGTCTTTTGCACGTACGAATACTATTTATACTATATTATTTATTCTATGCCTTATGCACTTTGGATAACACCTCCGACTGCTGCTGTTCTAAAAAAAATAAATGCCTAGTCATTACTATTTTACCAGAGCTTCGCAGTTAGCCGAAGATCCGATTGGCAAGAGTCATTTGGTTAAAGAAAAACAATGCTACATAACTGACCATTGGTGTGTGTCTCCTTCCAGTCCCTGAGATGGCTAGGCCCAGAGACCAAAGACCAGCACCCTCTCAAGCAATCAGAACTTGTTATGATCCACTCGCCAATCGGATCCCTACTAACCCAAAACAATATATTCCAAGTGACATATCAGTAGTCATACAGAGACGCACACGAGGCCCTATTACATCATCAACGACACTAAACTAGACTGCAATAGCATGAAAAGGTGCTAGACTTTTTGACGCTGATGAACCACAAGGCTAAGCATGAGTGACGAAGCTTGCAAGTTATGTCAGTGGCCAAAGCCTAGGGGAGGGTGGGGAGGAATGCAGGTAAAAATACATGTATCGACATGAGGGTGGGAGGGGATGAGCTAACTTTGCCTGCTCACACGGGTGAGAAATGACTGCCTTGGCTCCTGTGCATAGTGCTTTGAGGTGTACAAACTTTGCATTTGAAAGACTGGATTGTTCACATTTCCTTTTGAGAGAAGAAAATGCCATTATTATAGGATGTTTGATAATGTGATATTTTAATCACCACCAGTCAAAGATGCATTTTCAGATTTCATTGTTTTTTTTAAGCTAGTCTAGTGATGCTGCAAATAAGGTAGTGTCACAAGTTTCTATGTATTATAGCACAGATGGTTTAGATTTTGGGTATGAGGGAGACATATTAGCCAGGTTCAGACTATTATAATCAATAATAATCAAAATAAGATTAATTTTTAGCGATGCCAGCAATGCTCTTTGATAATAGTGATAAAATGCAAAATAGGCAGACCCACCTACTAGGAGATTAACTTTCATGATCAACTGCTCTTCTTAGAACGATAGGCCGGTATGCCAAACAGCTGAGGTCATCAAATGAGGAGTGGTTATTACAGCATGCCGGCCCATCGTGACAGGCCACTTTGCCATATACTTTATCTTGGTAGAGAAAAAAAAATTGGGGATAGGCCGGTTGGTCAAACTTGTGATTTACAAACACCACCTTGCATTATTTAAAACCCTTTACAGGAGAAGAAAAGGTTCTTCATATACATGTTCAGAATCAGCAATTTCGTATGAATGTTCAGAATCAGCAATTTCGTATGCATGTTCAGAATCAGCAATTTCGTATGCATGTTCAGAATCAGCAATTTCGTATTCATATTCAGAATCTGGAACAAAACATGTGTTATAATATTCAGCAATAGGCCGGTTTGCCATACTGCCGACAAACTGTTTGATTTCAGTGCTGTCACAAGCGCTGGTGTCAAAGTTGGCGTTGGAAGCATGCATTTGCGCACGATATGGCGCCTCCCCTAATACTGTGGTAGTCGTTTCGACTGCAGGCATACTTGTCACAGGAATACCACTGAAAAATACATAAGCAATTATGATTTTGTGCTCAACAAAGATCACACTGTGTGTTGTCTGTCTACAATCCTTTTGTAATTCAAATGGACAGGATGAGTAATTTTTAGTTTAGAGTATGTCTCTACACTCCATTATTGAAAATATAAAGCAAGGAAATATAATTTTTCATTTTCAGTGCATCAGATGTTTAAAATCTGATTCCTAGTTTACCAGTTATGCTTGGAAATTACAAGCAAACCAATCAACTTGCCAGCCAGTCAATCACCAAGTCAGCTAGCCAGCCAATGAACCCAATATTTCCTCATAAAGCCAACCAGCCGATCAGTTAATCAGCCAGTAATCAACCAATCTACCAGCCAGCCAGTCAGCAACCAATCAACCCACGAGCCAGCAAACTAACCAATCCACCAATCAGCCAGCCGGGCCAACAAGCAACTAAACAAATGACCATTCAAACCAGACAAGGTTTTCAACTCACTGTTCGGCAGATGGAGCACTAGACGGAGACTTTCCCTTGCTTTTTCTCCTCATCCTCATGAAGAGATAAACCAGCAAGGCAATGGTCAAAGTGAAGATGCAAAGCAGTGGGATACCCACACCCAGTCCAATAAGGAGATCGTTGTTACTGTCTGTTTATATTTTGAAAAAAAAAATCTAAATTTTGATAAATCATAGTAAGTCCAGCAGTAAGAACAGGGAAATTGTTTTACAATGCCATGCAATGTTATATCTCATTCACAATGCAGATAAACATTGAATAGTTTACAGTAAACGTATTCAGAGACAGTATGAGACAATATGAGATCCACATCAAAGTCAGTGCTGGTCACCCGAGCACAGAACTCTAGTCTCCTCCAGTTTTAAAGCCAATCATTCATTCATATCCAGGGAGGCACAGAGTGAAACACAAACATGAATCTCTTTATACAGTAACCTTGATATAACATACAGTGAAATTTGTATATAATATTAAGAACTAGCTGATGTCNCCGGGGGATGACCAACGTTACTCTGAACAATTTTTCTTTATGTGTGTATCTGTGTCTCGCCATATGCTCCTCTTGCCCCAACATAACACAACTACCATTCCTGCCGATGAAGTTTCACTACACAAATTTTGATGATGTCATTCGCTAGCAACATTTTCTTGTATTTCCGGACCGGAATTGTGAATAGTTATGGACAGACTGGAATTCTGAGTAAAATATTTTTTTTCTTTATTCAGTGATTTTAAATGGCAAGAAATAAAAGATGTCATGATGACCGATGTATCTTTTTGTACCCTCATGTCAAATTTGAAATCTGTAGCTGTAGCATTTTTCCTGGAAATGTGACACATGTGTTTTCAAGTTGCTAATTATATAATAGATTCATTTGTTAAGTTTACCTTGTTATTTGAGTACGAATTTCGCAGTCACAAATTCATTATTATTCTGTGATTTTATTAATAAGGTGAACCTTGATGTGAAGTATATCTCAATAAAAAATGTACTTTTTTTTTAATGCACCAATAACATACTTCAAATTTGAGGTTTTATTCCATGTCACTGATGCATGGAAAAAGTATAATTAATGAGGTATATTTCATGTCTAGGTCCATAAGGTAGTTAAATAGTAATGAATTCTTGTGTGTGAAATTTATACCGTACTTAACAACAAGAAATATGCACTGAATGAACACTTAATATGGTGGTTTGACAGTAAATGATGACGACCATCCCTTCTCCCTCATTCACTCATACTCACAAAAATCTCGGAATGCAAGGCCTATTGGTCCACAGATACAGTCGACTCCCCTTAATCGCCCTCCGCTTAATCGCCTCGTTTCCCAGGGAACCGAATTTTTTCTATTTAAGTCACTGGATAATCGTCTCTCACTCCGGATAATCGACGACTCTTCAGCGCCCGTGAATTAAAAAATCAGCGGTTAAAGGATTACAGTTGCCAAACAAATATTACACAGATGGTTTAACTGCGTGATGGATGGCAGACCAGTTGACTGAGTGACACCTGCCACGCCAAAATAGGTGTGATAAGCCTTATCTCCCCACCTGCCCCTCCCCTTGTTTCCCTTCGTCCCACATTATGCATCATCGCTGTCGCCCGTCCGATAATGCTAATGCGCTGAAAGACGTATAGTCTCCTCTCCCCACGCTTTCCGTCTCAGTGAGATTGTAAACATCGTATTGGTGGATTTCGGCTAGATCAGAGAACGTGTCATGTGGATGAACAGTCGATCCCAACCATGCCATCCTATTCCTTATTGTCTGTTGGGCTACTGCGAGGTGGCCAATGACAGAGACCGCGGAGATCAAACATTTTGTGCCTTACAATACCGTCAAACTTGAGTCTGTCCTCAGTCTGGCAACAAGAAGGCGTCAATGCACGACATCAAACGACAACATCAAAGAAATTTAACCCCATTACCAAAAATATGGCCTACTCCGCTTAATCGTTTCTCCGCTTAATCGCCCACTTTTTCCGTGATCCCGAGAAAGGGCGATTAAGCGGAGTCAACTGTACATAATTATTGCAAATGTTTGGGATTGAACATATTTTGGACCTTTCAGAGTATGTGGCTTCAACGCACAAAAAAATAATAATTTCCTTCAACACATGGTGTGTGTCAAAAGAAAGCATCTGTGATTTTGCATAACTAAATGCGGGAAAGCAGGTGCAGAGCCTTATGGTGCACAACCTTCATTTGCCGTTTTAACTTGCAGAGTTTTCCATTTATTCCAGCACTGCAGGATTCCCCTATAATGTGAGAAATTGGGATGTCTTCTGCAGAACATTTATCTTTTGCAAACAGAAAATTAGTTTGCGGTTTTCAACCTCCTCATTCACTTCTTCCATTTCCCTTTTCTTTACATCTTTATCTTGTACACCTCTCTCTCTCTCCCTGTCTGTCTCTCATTCACACGAAATGCTCTTCATGGAAATAATTTTGACATAAACTAATAAATGATTTTAACTTACTCTCTCACACACGACATTCTCTCTCTCTCGTCATTTCCATTCAGTCGCCCCTTAACTCTCTCTCTCTTTTTCTCTCTCTCTCTTGCTCATTATTTCACTCTATCTCTATTTATACTGTATTTATTCTTACCCTTTGAATTAATGGGTTGACAACTAAGCTGATCATCCTCTTCAACACATTCTTTATTTTTTAGGCACGATGTCAGTTGGTTGAATATGTCACACCTACTAGCCGATGGTCCTACTGTGAAGTATGGATAGACATGAGCCATTGCTTAAAAATTTATTTACGGTTATTCTCTGGTTCCATTAGATTATAAAACGTTCACATCTGAAGACCAACAGGGCAAAAGGCATAAGGGCTTTTAGCCAGAGCAACCATTCATATGTGGCAGTATACGAGTGTCTGAGTCAAACCCAGTGGGAGCTCATCATTAAGAGCGACATTTGCAATGCTAAGAAGAATTTAGCTTAAAATATGGTCTTGAAAAAAGGTGACCAAGCCAAATTATTATTGTTGTTTGCTTTTAATATGCCTTTAAGCTTGCACAATGCCCATAATACACCGCTGTGTGTCCTTAGCTATTGACTTGTATGACTAGTCACTGCCCACCTACTTTCCTGGCAACAGAGGGCAAGAAACGAAACAATACAGTTTGCAGCATTTTAACCTGCTCATTTGTAATGTATCCGCTAAAAATAAATTAGTTATGAAAAAAAAATTCTAGAATAATTACAATGGCTATGAAACATAAAGCCATGGATTCATAAGACTGTCAGAGATAATAAGGCAAACAGACTATAAAATTTCATTTTTCTTTCTATCAGTTATACCCCCATAGTGTCTGTTCATGGTTTTGTGATCATAAGCCTATTTTGTTAATCATCTATTGCTGGAAAGAGTATGGTTAAACGATCTGTAGCAGCATCCAATATCCTTTCAATTATTAGAGTTTCCCACAAGGTCTTCATACAAGCAAAAAGATATACTGTACATCAAAGTCTTATCTTCCAGTAAAGTCAAATTTGAGAGGATAGCACATTAAAGTGGTTAATGTGACCACACCCTGATGATGAGAATAATAATGCTAAACATGAAATGTAATGATTGTTTATTTTTTTGTTTGTTTGAGTTAGAGTTGTACAACACATTTGCACAATTACAGCTATGCTGCATCTTCTTGGTCATAAGACTAAATCACTGGGTAGAATTTTTCCATCAGTTTCAACCCAGACTGCGACGGCCAGGCGTATTCTTCTACAAGTTTATAACTGTTAAATGATTTTTAATATGTGCGGTGAGCACACAGGACCTCCTGGTTTTTCATTCTCACCTAAGAAAACTAGATGTTAGTTCTACAATCCTTATGGATTACACAAGTTAGAAGAAAATGACATTGTCAAGACGATATAGGAAAATGGCGCATCTATCAACTTAAAAACTTTGGGAGGTTCTGTAAACCTGTGGGAACATAATAAGAACATTGTTTCAGTTTGGTATTCTAATATTTTGGTTTAAAATTTTCATTTTTAAATGCATTTTTTTTTCATGTTTACAAAACTGGATTATCAAACAAAATCCATCAAGAACCCTGTAGCAAATCACCAGACGCTGCTCAAGAATGCGTTTATGTAACACCTATGAGTAACACCTTTGCATTTCATTACAAAACTATCTATACCCACAAAGTCTGACATGCCACCATTATCGTCAATGTGAATTGCATGGCAGCCTTTCTTTTCCTCTTTAAAGAGGATTTATAATATAAAAAAACAACAAACCAACGAATTCTTCTCTGTAAAGTTTCATGTAGTTACCAGTTATTTTGAATGTACTGAAACAAAAGATGGCTTGCTTCTCTTTGTGAGAGTTAATGGGTCAAATAGCACACCATATTCTGTTATCTGTTGTCATGTGTCAAGCGAAACAAGTCCATTTGAAGAACTGATGTTGTGATTCGTGAATATAGGCCTAATGATGATTATGGCTAAGGACAAAAAGATATGATTTCCAAGAAGTCACTCACCATAATTTCCTCCTAGGGTGACACTGATCACTACAACTTGCTGTCCATTGATTGTCAACTCCCCAGCATTGGTGTATGCACGTATCAGTTTTGCTGCATCGCCTGGTGGATTGGTTGAGTACAACCCATCGATTTCCACTATTATATCTGCCACCAAGTTGCCATGACTGGAAAAGATAGGATATGGACAGATCCAAAAGGCAAATAAATAATGGACAGGGGATTTTGGCTGAATAGCCAGATAATCTTGTGGAGTGTATTTTGGCCCGACAGCCACATTACCACTCCTACCTTCTTAGGGAAAATTTCGGCCAAATAGCCAAACTACCCTGCTGAGATTATTTTGGCTGGCCAGTCAGACATTAAGATTTTTGAATGAGACAAAGCTCAACGACATGTTTCTCACTCACCCTTTAAAAAAAGAAGATAAAAAAAAAACAACAGGAACTTTTTCATAACTGGTTCAAATGAAGAGCCTTCTTTCAGATATTGAATCTGCATGAGATTTAGTACTTGAACTTAGAAATGAAATGGGGTTTCTTAATCTGGGAATGAGGCGCATATGGATTTATCAGGAGTACAATGATGTGGTTTCTGTCAACAAATAAACAGTATTGTCAGTGGGTTTTTTTCAGGTCATATGAATTGAGAAGATATTTCCCCTTTGTCAGAAATTGGAAAGGGATTTGTAACTTGTTAGTAAGATTTTACATTTTTCTTAAGTGAAGCGAATTCTGAAGTGCATGTAAGAATATGAGATCAGCAAGTATTTAATGTACTTTAAACAGTCTGGAGAAACATTAGCTTATACTACATGGACATTTAAATGTGTACACCGAGGAAACAATATGCTAGACTAGTGGAACCAAGCATGTGCCCTCTCAAGAGTAATGAATAATGCTGTTATGACAATAGTACTGAGTGAGGCAACACAATGGGGCCAAAAAACCCCAAAAAAACCAAAACCACTTACTAGAAATGTGTGATGCTGACAGTCAAGAGGGCGGGACCAATGACACCTTTGCCAAAGCTGACCAGCTGAAATGAAACCCGTAACAAAATCTAAGAGCAATGTTTAATGGGATTAAACTCTAAAATTGAACCTAGTTTCACATTTATCATTTTGTTTCTAACAATACTGAGGTCCGGACCAAGAGTTGTGTCAGGTCAACATGGGCAGCTGTTATTTTTGATTCCCTGAAAAAAAAGAAACAGGAAAATAGGAAACAGGAAAAAAAGAAACAGAAAAAAAGTCACAGGAAAAAAAGAATCAAGAAAAAAAGAAACAGGAAAAAAAGAAACAAGAAAAAAAGAAACAGGAAAAAAAGAAACATGAGCCAAATTTAAAATAGGAAGCCAAACCAGAATATTAATTATATTGGAAGTAAAATACAGTGTTGTTGCTGGTTTCAATATTGTGGGTGTTGGTGTTACTTAGATGTCAAAACTAGCTGGACTGATTTGTTTTATTTTTGCTAGTGATGGGAATCTTGGTGTTGATGTTGCCGTTGATTTTTATTTGTTTATGGATAGTTATAGAAGAGATTGCTGTCGGCTGCTCGTTGACAGAATTACGACCATAACTGAAATGACAAATGACATGGTTTTCATTGTTGACTTTTGTTTTGACGATGTTGACTTTAATGATTATCATGTTGGTTGAGAGGTCGGGAAAGTCCTTGTGACCATCTCGTCAGTTTTATAATCTATTTCGCCAACAGTTTGATGCAAGGGTTACAGATTTAAAGGGTGTTTCGGCGATCTCTTTGATGTTTATATGGGACTTTACCGCTTCTGCTGACCAGTCTCCGTCAGACAGGGTTAGCACTTCAGAGACCGACTTTGCCGCTTTGTCGATCAAGCGGCATAGACAGATTAAATTCATAACGTCTTTCTGCTCTAATGACGAAGGCAAAAAGTTATGACGACATTCCCTCGCGACGCCGCGTGCTGACGCGACAATAGTCTGAGGCAATTCATTGGGTATGTCGGCGATCTCTTTGATGGGACCTGACCGCTTCAGCTGACCAGAGGCCGTCAGACACGGTTATCACTTCAGAGACCGACTTTGTCGATTAGGCGACATACAAAAGGATAAACTGATAACGCCTTTCTCCCCTAATTTCGATGGCAAAAATTATGTAAACGTAAAATGGCATACGTCTGTGGTAGTTTGGATATATACGTAAGTCATTTCGAACCTTTGATATTGGGGACATTAATTTAAACTGAAGAGATCGTCACAAGACGTTCCCGGTGTCCCATAAACATCATCATCATTAACAACAACAACAACAACAACAACAACAACAACAACAACAACAATAAAAACCACTCCCGTGGTCACGGCTATGATCACTGTTTCCATAACAAAGAGAAAAAGTAACCATACCAATCTCCTCCATGACTATTTGCAAAAAAAACCACAACAAACCTCAACAGTAACAATGCCAACACTATCAACTACAGCTAGTCTAATGTAATAATTTTAACAGTATCACCACCAACAACACTGTATTTTACTTCCAATATATTCTCGTTTGGCTTCTTATTTTAAATTTGGTTCATGTTTCTTTTTTTCCTGTTTCTTTTTTTCTTGTTTCTTTATTTCCTGTTTCTTTTTTTCTTGTTTCTTTTTTTCCTGTTTCTTTTTTTCTTGTTTCTTTTTTTCCTGTTTCTTTTTTTCTTGTTTCTTTTTTTCTTGTGACTTTTTTTCTGTTTCTTTTTTTCCTGTTTCCTTATTTCCAGTGACTTTTTTTTCCGGGCACCGTTATTTTTAACCTATCCCTCATCAGATATTTCTCCATCATTCTATTAGTTTTGAAAAAAAAAACATATTGTTCCAAATTTTTTCCTCTGTATAAGTAGGGGCAGGCTATGTTACTGTTTATAAAAATCTCTTAAATCATTCCTCACTGAGGCACCTAAAATCGCCTTACTAAGTATAACATTTGTGATGCTTGTTGTTTGCTTGGGCTAGTGCCCCCCCCCCNNCACCCCTTCCTTTATTCTACGGTCCTGGATCGCAGTTCCGGTCCTTCATGATTCGCGAAATTGCAGTAGTGACTGACCTCCTTTTGGGGATCAGTTTATTTTTGCCCCCTCATCCCGCCCGCTAATATTAAGACTGTCTAGCGGCCGATGTGTACGTATTAGATCAAAGCTCGACCGTCTAGTGTTTTGAGCAAACGCAGTTTAGCCTTCCCGAAGGTTCGAGTGGGGCCGCGATTGGCATGTTTTGATTTTAATCAGCCTAGAAGATGCTGCACGTACCTTCTAGACTAGCGCGTTTTGTTTTTGCGCATCATGTGATGATGACGTCACTTATTCCAGAATTTCTGTTGAAGTTGGTATAAAAGGCACGGAGGTAGAATTTTGGGGAGTAGTGTTGAGAATTGACTGTTGTGGTCTGTGCTTGGTGAATTCTTTGCTGGTTCCAAATAAAGAAGTATTCTATTTCATGCACGACGGACTTGGTTTGTGTATCAACGTAGCAACGTCAGTGGCGTTTATAAGGAGAAACTGTTATTGCGTCTCCACTACACGTCTATACTGATCAACACTTTCTCGCTGCTTCTGGGGGCTCGTCCGGGATCGGAACTGAAGCGTTTCAACAACAGACTGTGCAAGGAAATCAGAGTACATCGCCACCTGCAAGATCGCCATGTCGGAATTAATCGCAAGTCTTGGACAAGAAGAGGATGCTATCGGACTCGAGGGTACAGAGAAGACAGATTATATTAAGGAACGGATGAAGGAACATAGAGAGAGAGAGAATTCGAATTGCAACATAGAGAGAGGGAATAAGAATTGCAGAAAATGAAACTGGAAGCGGAAGAGAGAGAATTCGAATTGCAGAAAATGAAACTGGAAGTGGAAGAGAGGCTATAAAGCGGCCAAATGTGAGCATGAACTAGAAAAGCTTCGGATCGAAGTAGAAGCGGCGAATGGGACTTCGCAAGGGCCTACGTTAACGAGCCAGGCGGCGTCTAAACGGCCGAAGCTACCTGCCTTCCAGGACCGTAAAGATGATTTGGACAGCTGGCTCCTGCACTTCGAAAGGTTTGCGGAGAAGGCCAGATGGCCTAAGGAGACATGGACGCCCTTTCTCTCCGCCTTGCTGACCAGAAGAGCTTTGGACTGCCTCTGTCGCCTCTCTATAGATGAGGCCAAGGAATATGATAAAGAAGCCCTTCAAAGGAGGTACAACCTAACTGCAGATGGCTACCGGCTCATGTTCTGACAGTCCAGGCCCAAAGACGGAGAAAATGTTGGCATGTTTATTACGAGAATTAAAACGTACCTGGATCGGTGGGTGAAGCTATCAAAGACAGAAGAAACCTTCGAGGGCGTAAGGGATCTCTTCGTCAAGGAGCAGTTAATGGATGCCTGCCCCTCCGATTTGGCTACCCACATCAGGTAGAAGAAACTGAAGACCCTAGACGACGTGAACAATACAGCTGAGGCATTCCTGGTGGCGAGAAACAGGCAGCTGAGGGGCAGTGCCAAGCAACAAAGTCAACCAGCAAGGGTGAAGTCTAACGGCAACACAGGGAATACTCCACAGAAGTGCCACTTTTGTCAAAAGCTGGGGCATAAGGCAGTGGACTGCAAAAGAAAGACAAAGACGAAATGAAGTGTTACGCCTGCGAGAAGCCAGGCCATACAGCAAGAAGGTGCCCATCCCAGGCGGACTTGGGACGGGGCAAGCCCAGCAAGACTGGGGCGGCCGTAATGATGGCGGCAGCGAATGTGTCGTCAGTGCATGCAAGGTCTGGCGACGGCTGACACCAATATCAACGTGCAAACCATGCTGAGGGACGGAAACTTCAGTTTGAGGTGCCTGTTACGTGCGGAGGATGCAGTGACGGAAGATCCATGGACGAACTGAAGCTACCCATGATGAAAGGCTTGACCGGGGATCAAGAAGTGGACGTGTTGCGAGACACCGGTTGCGAAGGCGTTGTAGTGCAGCGAAGATTGGTGAGCGACTGACAGCTTATTGGACAGAAGAGGTTGATCGCAAGGATCGACACTTGGTGGCAGAAGAGACCATCATTGATGTGAGTGACAGCGCTGTGCATCCCAGAGGCCATCTGTGATCTGGTGATTGGGAACGAAAGATCTTAACGATTCAGACACCATGGTGATGGTGGGAGCAGGACCACGAGGGCCCAGGAGAAGAAAAAAAGTCAGCCCACATTGCTGAAGGTGCCGAAGGTAGAGCGGCATGCGGGAGTCGACAGAAAGGAATTAGTGCGACTCTAGGAGCAAGACGAGGCCTTGCAGAGATTGGAAAAGAACACTACTCCAAAGATTAAGGGCAACAAGTCTGTGCACTTCAATAAGCGGCAAGGAATCCTTTACAGAGTCTTCGAGGACCTGAAGCGGGGGACGATCATTAGACAATTGGTTTTGCCTAAGAAGTTGCGGGAGTATGTGATAGATGTTGCCCATGATTCTATTGTGAGTGGACATCTCGGCGTGGAGAGGACCAAGGACAGAGTTATGAGGAACTTCTACTGGCCCGGTGTTGACGGTGACATTACGAGATACTGTCGCTCGTGTGATGTCTGCCAGAAGACAGTCCACAAGGGAGCAATTCCGAGGGTACTGCTACAAAGTATGCCGGTCGTCGACGTCCCGTTTAAACGAGTTGCTGTGGATATTGTGGGACCTATTGACCCCCCNCCTATTGACCCCCCAAGTGAAGAAGGACACCGGTATCTGCTGGTGTACATTGACTACGCCACTCGTTTTCTGGAAGCCACACCTTTAAAGCGGATAGATGCAGAGACAGTGGCAGAGGCGCTTGTAAACATCTACAGCCGTTTGGGTTTTCCCGAGGAAATCCTGTCGGACCAAGGAACCCAGTTCATGTCGGATGATATGAAGGAAATGAACAGACTACTGGATGTCCAACAGTTAGCAACCGCGGTCTCCCACCCTATGTGCAATGGACTAGTCGAGAGGTTCAACGGAACACTGAAGAAGACATTGCAGCGACTGTGTACGAAGCAACCCAGGCAATGGCATCGTTCTATCAACCCGTTGCTATTTGCTTATAGAGAGGGGCCGCAGGAATCGACCAAGTTCTCCCCGTTTGAGTTACTCTACGTAAGGAATGTACGGGGGACCATGCACATCCTCAGGCAGCTGTGGACGAAGGAGAGGGAGAGCATCCCGAGATGAAGACCAGCTACCAGTACGTCATGGAATTGTATGAGAGGCTAGAGGACACCTGGAAGCTGGCGACCGAAGAGCTCTCCAAAGCGCAAGGCAGACAAAAGGCCTATTTTGACCGGAAGTCGAAAGACAGGAAGTTTCGCCCAGGTGATGAAGTGTTGGTGCTTTTGCCCACGGACACCAACAAGCTCCTGGTTCAGTGGAAGGGGCCGTACAAGGTTGTATCGATTGTCGGGATCAACGGCTACAGACTCAAGATGGGTGCGAAGGAGAAGACCCTGCACGCTAACTGACTCAAAAGCTACGTCCCGAGAGTAAAAGGTGAATCTGAACAAATGACAGATCGAGTAGCCGCTGCGATAACAGCCGCGGAACCGGCGGTGGAAGTTGGAATTCAGACGGAAGGAGAGTGTGACGTGATTCCCCCGTGGTGCGGGGCCAGTCCATATCAACACCAGTTCGCAAGATAACGATGGAAGCGCTGCGGAAGATGTCAGTCCCTTCACTAATGAGAAATCAAGGACTGATGACGTCATGGTCGACGGAAATCTCTTGACATGGTCTGCTGGTGTGACTGTGGTCGAGGATGGAGCGTCAGAGGGCATCAGTGTGTAGATACTGAAGATCTCGCTGACCCGGGAAGCTGGGGTCAGAAGGAGACCTACGAAGACCTGCAGTAGGGCACGCAGCTGACTCCGGAGCAACACAAACAACTGAAAGAAGTTGTATGGGAATACCGGCATATATTCACGATCTTCCTGGATACTGTCGACTCACTGAGCACCGGGTCGACTTAACGTCGGATATGCCGGTTCGTCAACGCCCGTATCCTGTGCCGTATGCCATGCGTGAATCGCTGAGGGAAGAATTGTGCACCACGGAAAGGCTGGGCATTATTCGGAGGAGTTCGTCAGCCTATGCCTCGCCATTCGTCATCAAGAAGAAAGACAGCTCTAACCGTGTCTGTATCGACACAGGAAGTTAAACAAGATCACGGTCTTCGACCCTCATCCGACAGCAACCCCATCGGATGTGTTCCAAAACCTGTCCGAGGGAAAAGTGTTTTCTCGGATAGACCTCAGCAAGGGAAGGATACTGGCAGTTTCGAGTTGGAGAAGAGGACGTTGGCAAGACAGTGTTCGTGACCATGGGTGAACACTATGAATTCGTCCGGATGCCATTCGAGATGATGAACTCAAGAGCCATGCTGAACAGAGTTGTGAAGCCTCTGATTCAGGGCATGAACGGGGTGACAGCATACGTAGACGATCTGCTAGTGTACACGGAGACATTTGACAAACATGTGGAGGTCCTGAAGGAACTGCTCCGAGGAGTGAACCAGGCTGGACTCACTGCAAGACCATCCAAGTGCCTCCTTGGGACATTCGAGTTAGACTTTATAGGACATTTCATTGGTAAGGGAACAGTTGGTCTTTTGGATGACAATATTTGCAAGATAAGAGATGCCCCCAGACCCAGCATTAAAATCATTCTTGGGGCTATTTGGATATTATCAGGAGTTTGTACCCAATTTTGCGGCTGTCGCAGCACCACTGTCGGACTTGCTCAGAAAAGGTCAACCTAATGTTGTTCAGTGGGGTAAAGCTCAAGAAAAGGCATACACATCTTTGAAAAATAGCCTTGTGTCTAGGCCTGCTTTGCGGTTACCTGATTTCTCTAGAGATTTTATATTGTCAACTGATGCTTCAGATCGAGGTCTGGGTGCTGCTCTTATGCAAAATGATGGTGGAAAGTTGAACCCCATAGCCTATGCCAGTCGTAGACTGACGCCCTGTGAGATGAAATACTCGGTCTCCGAACGTGAGTGTTTAGCTATTGTCTGGGTTGTGAAGAAGTTTGCATTGTACTTGTATGGAAAGGAGATTGTGCTACGAACTGATCATCACTCCTTAGAGTACCTGGACACAGCCAAGTTTGACAGTCCAAAGCTGTCAAGATGGAGTTTATTCCTCCAGTCTTACCGATTCAAAATCCAGCATGTGAAAAGCAAAGATAATGTTGGTGCTAATTTTCTGACTCGTGCGGGTGACTAATTTGTTACATGAGAGACAATCAGGTTTTAATGACCATATACCGTTGTATATGTCATGGAACCATGTTGTATCACTGCAGTTTTTAGACTCTTGTAACAACAATTGTCCATGGTACATGTCTGAGGGCTCAGGACCTAAGAATTCTCGAATTGCTTGACCATGATGTGGAATGTATTATGGTAATGTGTTTTGACCTTTTGATCATGCAGGGCTTTATGTGGAAGTGACTCTGCGCAGTGGTCTGTTGATTATGCTCTCACTGTATGGTAATATATGTTCCAGACGTTTTGAGCATTATATTTTCATGGTTGTACATTCTACACTTGCATAATGTATATTCGAATATTTTGCTGTTGGGTTAAATGAAAACTATTAACTCAATAATCAGGTAGAGCGGGCAAAAGTCTTGTCAGATATCTGGCTCACAAATGTTCCTTATCATTCTTAGCTGACCCTGGATATGCTCAACTTAAAAGGGGGGTTGTGTAACATTTGTGATGCTTGTTGTTTGCTTGGGCTAGTGCCCCCCCCCCCCCNCCCATTCCTTTATTCTACGGTCCTCGACCGCAGTTCCGATCCTTCATGATTCGAGAAATTGCAGTAGTGACTGACCTCCTTTTAGGGATCAGTTTATTTTTGCCCCTCTCATCCCGCCCACTAATATTAAGGCTGTCTAGCGGCCGAGGTGTATGTATTAGATCAAAGCTCGACCGTCTAGTGTTTTGAGCAAACGCAGTTTATCCTACCCGAAGGTTCGAGTGGGGTCGCGATTGGCATGTTTTGATTTTATTCAGCCTAGAAGATGCTGCACGTACCTTCTAGACTAGCGCGTTTAGTTTTTGCGCATCATGTGATGATGACGTCACTTATTCCAGAATTTCTACTGAAGTTGGTATAAAGGGCACGGAGGAGTATTTTAGGGAGTAGAGTTGAGAATTGACTGTTGTGGTCTGTGCATAGTGAATTCTTTGCTGATTCCCAATAAAGAAGTATTCTATTTCCTGCACAACGGACTTAGTTTGTGTATCAACGTAGCAACGTCAGTGGCGTTTATAAGGAGAAACTGTTAATGCTTCTCCACTACACGTCTATACTGATCAACACTTGCTCGCTACACTAAGCATTATTTTCTAACAATTCACCAGGAAGAGCCTGGTTCAAGTGGCTCTTTACAACATGTAGCATGTTTATTCATTCCCATTGGTGTTTGCACTAAACTTTTATAGGCAACAGTTGTCAAGAAACTAATCTTCTTATTTCTGTTTACACTATAAAGATTGCAAACTAATACAACATGTAGCAAAAGTTTATGGTACTAACTGTGAAGTTCTCTCTCTTAAAATGGCACCGTGAGGGCTGGGCAGTAAACCCTCCATGGTTGGGAAAAGGTTAATAATACATTATACCGAAGAAAATCTAGCATGTAATGGAATGATTAACTCCAGTAAGTACATGTAGTTCTAACCACCTGTGGTCCACGCATTGTCCTGACCCAGTGTTGACCATCTTATTAATACACCTTGCAGTTTGTCGCTCCCTTACTTGTGAAGCAGCTGCACAATTTTGACACTGTAGCGTGATTCGTGAGACAACTTTTTTTTTCAAAAATCTCGTAAACGATTGGACTTACAGGTGTCAAATTTTGTATGGCCACCTATCTCAATTTGTCTACTGAGAAAAGTATTCTTTGGACACTACATACTGCACAAGGAACAAAAAAAATCCTTCTTGAAATTATAAAATGTGTTCTTTTCATTGGAGGTCGATCAGACTATTTTACAGTTGTGCCATAATCGCCACAACACATCCATCTATGATGTGTCTTCTGTATGCACTGAAACACGTACCGTATAATTGCACATTGTCTTCGTTTGCAAAATCGGAAGTTGAGCAGTATATACTCAACACTGAATAGTAACGTTTTCATTTATTTTGGCTGCACTGCTTTCCGGTTGACACTATGGCGGCCGTAAGCTGATGTGTGAAATCGCTGATACTAAATATTGTAAATTGCAACAAGAGGGGCAAATAAGAGAATGCCCCCTGCATCCATTTCTAACCCTGTAAAGTGGGCAAGTATATTAGTCCAGAGTAATCAACTTGTCTTAGTTGTTTTCAGTATCTATTTTCGAAAAAAAAAAATTCATATTCATAAACTAGACAGGCATGTAAAGTGTGCATACTTCCACCTCCACCACAGTACAAAATCGAGGAAGAGGATGTGGGGCCTTGCAACCAACCTTCCCAAGTAATTGCCTTTACACATCTCATACAATTCAGAGTGAGCTCTTTTCTGTTCCAGACAGATACAATGTTTTCATCAATTAAACTGGTTAATACCTTTTCTAGTTATCTTTATGGCACTCCAAACGACTTATCAACCAAACGACACAAATCAGAACTGTTATTCATAACAAACATAATTACAGATCAAACAAATTTTAAGCTATAAATTAAGCTAACTGCATTTACCCAAACGTTGTGTCAATTTGTAAACTTTTGCTCACTGCGCACAATTTTGCACACCATGCCTAAACAAATAAGTGAAATCACCGTCAAGCCGATGGAGGCACTATAAAACTGTATGTTTTCTCAGACAAACTGAGATAGGAGGCCATACAAAATGTGACGCATGTAAGTGCAACAGTTTCAGAGATTTTTACATCAGGACAAATCCTAAAACTGGGAAAAATGGCTTTTAAGCGCACAAACTTCTTATATGCATTTCAGTACCCATGGAAAATAAATAATCAAATGAATGCATTCATATGCAGAGTTGTTAAGTCAAGCTTCTAGAGGAGATAACAGATGTTGATTAAAGTGAAAGAGAAAAAAAAAAACAAAACCTCACTTCCAACCTTGAACACAAGAATTTCTTTGACTAGAAACCTGTCGCAAAACATGGTCTGCGGTTTCTGATGACTTTTCCTAGACCGCCACTCAAATAATGTGAATTAAACAATTTGTGGACTGAGAATTACTCCCAAATCAAGATGTACTCACGCTCTGCTGGACATGTGTGGCCAGTTCCTGGAACTCAGTGCTAGTGATGATAAAGACGTTGACATCAATTTGGTTGTCAGTATAGCCTAGCGTGATATTTAAACGGTAGCTCTGTGATTTAGCTGTAAGAAACACATACAAAGAATATCAAGTTTACAGCTTTTACAAGTTTACTTTTCAAAAGTCCAGACCGAAATGTGTCGTATAACGGGACAAACATTTGTAAATGAAATGCCAGAAGAGTGCACTAGATTTGTGCAAATTCCACCGGAGGAAGAAATAATTAAAGTTCCGATCCCTGCTAAAATTTGGAATTAAACTCCAGTTCCAATTTCAATTGGAAATGTGAAATTGAAATCGAATTCCCAATTTCATCTTGAGGGATGTGATTAATTCTATTCCCATTGCAATTCTTTCAAACCTATGAAGTCCCTAGGGGGGTAATATGACAGTATTACAAATTCAAACAACCCACTCTATAACAAACATATTTAGGGATGCCTGCGCAAAGACCGTATCGCAAGTTTTTCTGTTTTTTATTTGACAGGACCACGGATGAAAAATACTTTACTTTGCATTTTGATAATGCCATAAATTTTACACCTGTGTAAACGTCATTTTATCCTCTTTGTACCTTTGTTAAAAAATTGAGGATGCTCAGATGTTGACTTCTTGTAAAATATCAATATGTAAAACCAGTATGTAATACATACGAGCTTTGCGCAGTCAAGAATTCTCTCAGGCTGCGCAATAGCCGTATCTTCATTTAAAGTAATGGTGTCCCCAAGTCTGTTTATATTAAATTTAACCATGAGCTGGAATATTTCACATTTTTTTTCTAAACTGCTTCTCTGGAATTGATGTTGGTGAAGTCCTGATGAATTTTTTGTTTGTGGATTGGGAGATATAATTATTTCTATGTGAACAGTAAAACTTACATTGACACTGGTAATTCCTTCCAATATAGCCTGCTTTGCTCACACATGTATAGGAGCAGAATCTATAGACCTGTGCCCTGAACAAATTATGAATCACTAACCTCTGCAATCTGAAAATAAGTCTTTTCTTTCATAACCACTGTCACATCTGCACTCATAAGTGCCTTTTGTATTGTAACAGGTATTGTGTGGCCCTGGGCAGGGGTTAGAATTTAACTTGCATTCATCCAGATCGTCTTCACATGTGTTGCCAGTCCAGCCAGACTTGCAGTGACACTCCCCTGTGACACCATCACAGTTTTGCGCGTTGTCCATTTTACAGCTACACATCTCAGGACACTTGATGCCATAGTATAACTGTAATGTTTTGCAGGCTGAACATTTTCCAGATGGACAGATTAAAAGAAACCTGGTAATAGTAATGTGTGACTACACAATACTATTTCTACCTTAACTGTAATACGATTTTTAACAAAATTATAACTAACATGAAAAACAGGACAGAAAGTGCAATTCCTCTGGACCAGACATACAAAAGAAACAAAAGAAATGTCATTCCCGCCCTCCCTCTCCCCAGTCTCACCTTGTCCCCAGACAACAGCTAAAAATTCCATCCTCCTCATACATTTTAAAACATATCATCAGCATCCAATTCTGCATGGTCACAGAACTCGTCCATGTAAACTGATCTTATATCTATTCAGTGTGTTTAGTTTATCAGCCATTTTACAGAAGAGGCCATACTAGTCATATGGCTGAATGATGACATAAAGGATTTCACATACACCTCATTTTACAGGAGAGACCGAAAAAAGAAAGGTAAGAACAAGTGATACAATTGAAAAACAGAGCTGCGGGAGTAAATAAAGAGTGAGTGTTGGTTGGCATAGGTTAGCTTTAACTGCGTGGATTTTATATATATATACATATTTATTTATTTATATATATATATAT
>JAWQUT010000072.1:2341009-2351033 GCA_033807755.1 Ellobium chinense
TATATATGGGACGGTGAGAATTAATGACCGAGTTTGAAGAATTGCTTCGGAATTTCTGGAATGGTGTCCCTTGCTGTGCTGAACAACGAGATGAAGAAGGGCGTAATAAGCATAACTTTAAAATTGATAGTTCCAGGGAGGGCGGCACCCGTTTCTAATGAATATCGTTTGAAGGTTCTGCAAACTGTCATCATGAGAGCCAACTCCTTTCTTCGCCTCACTAAGAACTGAACTTTGTTTGGCCTATGTGGGATCACTCACTGCTACCAGAGTTCACTGGCACATGGAGGAAGCCACCCCGCCTCATCTACGCCCTCCTTACCTTTCCACCGGTGGCATAACAAAGGAAGTCTTTAGTATCAGTAGAATCATGCACTTACAAAGGCAGCAACAATACCACAGCAGAAAAGGCAATAACAGCAGACATGAAAGGAATAATGACAGAGCACATATTAATATATCTATATCATTCAGAGCTACCAAGAAAACAATGATTTGTTCCAAAACTTTCAAAATTATTTCTGTTCATAATTGTGAGGCTGAATATTGTGCATTCCCAAACAGCAATGACATAAAACAGTGGTTTTCTGAAACGATGCTTCATGTTTAGAAAGACTAAACACGGTGTACCTCATTCTAGTTTACAAATTATTTTCCCACCAGGCACTCTCCCAAAATTTCACATTTTATGGACTAATCTTCTGGAAGTTTAATTATACTTACAAACAGTGCAATTGTCATTAGAGATGGAGCCAACACCTGGTGTAAGATAGTTAGGGTCCTGACATTGCCTGCATGGACTGAAAACATTCACAGTGTTGTCTTTGTAGTAGCCAATTTCACAAAGCTTGCATGTACCATTTGCGAGCTTCTCACTACCTGAGGGGCAGTATGCTGGAAAGAACATTTATTACAAAGATCAGTTAACAATGAAATATTACTGCATGTAGAGTAATTCACAATAATCTGACCTGCTTTTTGTCTTTCAACAATGAGCTTAACAATGACATAAGGATATCTCAAGTCTACAATTCTTCTAAATTCTTCATCACTGTGAAAGTAGTCAGTAAACCTGCATAATGGACTTTGCAGTTAATGCATTGTGCAAAAAGTGTTTATATATCCTTTAAACCTCTTTTTTGGAAATCTGAAGGTGTCAGGACATTGTCAGAGGTGGTCACAGACATAATCATGCGTAAGACTACTCTTGTAAACACACTTAGTCAGGGGCAAGACTAGATAACAAAGCTAGATAAAATTTGATGATAGTTAGCAAAATAATTGGAGGCTACAGAGGATTCAGCCTTTGGATACACATATTTTATTGATAAAGACAGGATGCTGCCTCATCCTAGCCCTTGAGTCTAGTGGAAACTCAAGGAAGGACCACTAGCTTATTTGTTAAAGCTTGTGGGTTGATGTAGAAGTGTACCGAAGTTCTGGGCTTTATATAATTCATTGTAAATGAAGGCAGGTGAAACTTAACATTATCTTTTAGACCATGTGTAACCAGGTGGCAAGGCATATTATACTCTATACATTACTCAGTTGGGGGGNGGGGGGGGGATGTGAGCCAAGTTTGATAAGTTTTTGGATGTTGTACATTATCTAGAGAAGGGTGTCACCAGAGATTTTACCAAATTACTGTGAAGGATCAATTTTGAAAAGCTTGGCCGAAAAAACCTACACTAAAAATTTCCTGCCCGTGCCGGGAATCGAACCTGGATCTCTCAGCTTGCATGTTTGAATGTGCTACCACTACACCACAGGGATGCTGACTTCACAATAATTTAATTCTTAAATACCTACTGCCTGAATATGTTCCCTAACTTCCACACATGAGCCTAGTGTTCACCCGTGACCCCGACACACTTTCCAACTGCTCACACACGTCCTTTGTCATGCTTAAAATCCCTCTAGTCTTCTCTCTGCCAATATCTTCTCCTGATTATTACCCATGCACTGCTGCCGTATGGCCAGTATTTCATCTGACCTTGCATCACGGTGGGTCAGTGAGGGGTGACTTGGATCCTTGATTCCATTGGTTTTTTAATGGCATTTACACATTCCTTGTATTGGAAGATTGGCAAACTTCTGAGGCTGAGTGAGGGTTTGGCTTACTAACAGTGCAAAAAGCTGCATGATAGGAGAGCTGCAGCACTTGTTGCCCATCACACTTGACCCATCTCCTTGAAATAAGACTTCCTATCATGGTATTGTTTGTTTGTTTGCTTATTTGTTGGTTGATGTTTATTTAAGACATAGGACTACTTAAATTTAGGCCTTTTTAAAGAAATATATTTTATTAGTTCTTGTTCTGTTTAGCAAGATGGGTAATAAGTGGGCAGATTTAACGCATTTAAATGTAATTATAAGCAGTTTACTGATTTTGAAAGGTAATTTAATCTGCCTGGGAAGAGGTGGTAGTGTATTGTGTTGGTGACTTTTTTGGTGACTGATTTTTATATCTGTGGTCATTTCTCTTTGCAGATTATGAAAATCATGTCTAGTATCGTTTGAATCGTAGGGATTGTTCATGTCTTGCACATCATTTATACTGTGAAATCAAATTACACTTCAACCTGAAGAGTGACATTTTACAATTACTGTGGATCAAGCTGTTTAGAAAACAGCAGATAGTCTAGTTGTTCTAGCTGTTGATTCTAAAATAAATAAACAAGTTTATGTGGAAACTGATAGGGTTTCGTAACTTATTTAATGTGAAATACTATAGCTGTGTTTGGGTTGAGTGCATTCTGCAAAAACCAGTAACTCCCTTTCTAAGACTCGTATCTTAACATTATTCTGGATTTGGCAATTAGGCCAACCTCTATCCACTAGTTTACATAAACAGAGTCAAAGTTTCAAACACTGTGCTATTTTCATTTCTAAATTTTATGCTGAATTTGGAAAAATGATTGACACTAGACATTAATGTGGGGCGGTGAGAAATGACCCAGTTGAACTATTGCCGGGGAATTCCTGGAGTGGTGTCCCTTGCTGCGCTGCACAACAAGACGAAGCAGGGCGTAGTAAGCATATAACTTCAAAATTGATAGCCCCAGGGAGGGCGGCGTCCTTTTCTAGTGAATATCGTTTAAAGGTTCAGCAAACTGTTGTCACTAAAGCCAACTCCGTTCTTCGCCTCACCAAGAACTACACTTCGTTCGGCCTGTGTGGGATCACCTACTGCTACCGGAGTTCGCTGGCACGTGGAGGAAGTCACCCCGCCTCGTCTGCACCCTCCCTGCCTTTCCACCGGTCTTGTGCAAATAATATATTTAGAGAAGTCTAACAAACTAAGATGTATACTTATGAAAGTCTGTCTTGAGGAGTAAATTCAACAAACTGAGATGTACACTAATGAAACAATTTGCTGGAAAGATAACTCCAACAAGCTGTGAAATCTACTTAGAAAACTTTTAGTGTGCAAGTAAATGTCCAACAAACTGAGGTGTATGCTACCCATATCAAGTCCCGAAGTACAAAAATTTCTGCTGTAAAATTAGGAACTCAGTTTGTTATACATGTATTGCAAATCCACAAAAATGCCATCTACATATCACTGCATGTCAACACTTAACGTTAATTTTATCAAAACCAACACCTACATCAAAATATCTAAAATGCTTTTTCAAGATTTCTTCACAGCCTATAAATCCACATTAATATTTTTTCAAAAACTTCACGATGTCTACATTTCCCTTCCATCATTTCTAAGAAAATACCACTAGAATGTCAGGATTTTGATCCCTCTGTATGCCTTCACTACTTGTGCTGCACGACGTCATGAAACGAGAAGAGCAAGCCGAGGAACGTGCAGACTGTCTCAACCAATCATCAGCTAGCTTATGATGTGATGTCACACTGCAAGAGCAATGACAGCACTCGCAGGGTGAAAACCTGATATTCCTATAGCATTTTCTCAGAAACTGTCAGGCAAAAGGAAAAATATATGTGGTTCAAATTTTAGGCTGTGAGGCAAATAACTATCCCTGTCTCTTTAAACTGTGAGACAGACATATCAGCACCTAGTTCATGACAGCTGCATGTTAGAATGGAAGTTAAAACACCCACAACTCTACATGCCTGGAGGTCTCATGACGATCCTGACAACACTTGGGTCATCCACTGAGAAAGATTATTTCAAACTGTGCAGTCAGTGCTTGACACAGACTTCAGTCATCAGTCTGACTGTCTCATGACAGATATGTTCCACATTTTATATAAGCTATGCATTAGATCTTAAGAACAGAATCCCTAAGGTGGGTAGACAATAGGACTTTGTCTTTATGAACATCAGTAGGGAGGACTCTCAGCACTGGTCCACTGCACAGCTATTCACTTTGATAGCTGATGGTGTTGATATAATATTTTTAATAAATGTGGACTTTAAGTGATTTCACTTATCTTTTTATTCATTTCTATTTCAGATGCAAACTTTTACCAGAGGCCTTGATTGCTCTAAGGCCTCCTGACGATGATGAAACAGGCTTTATACCAAGTTTTAAATCTAAGAACATCTAATTGTACATCTTTCCGTCATATATCCAGCAAAGCCTTTGTCTGACATTTGAACTCAGTAGTTAGAACAATCTCGTAGAATAAATGCAGTGTCACAGTACAGATGCTGATTGTTGATAATATAAGGATTGTGAATACACACATTAGCAGGCGTAAGAAAATATTAAGACACAACCCCATCAGATAGGAACATATGGGAGAGGAGAGGAAGATGCTTAGGAAAATGTGCATATAGTACAGAAGAGACTGGCTGATGAACTGAGACACTTACATTTGCATTGATCTTTGGATGTGGATCCAGACTGTTCAGTTGAATAGTTAGGCTCACAGGTTAAACAATCATATTGCCACTTCTCTGGTTGGTATTTACCTTTTGGACAGGGAGACCACTTGGTAGGATCATGAGAATGGCGATAGGTACCAGGAGGGTTGTCACCTGAAGCAAAAGAAATGGGAGATTTCTATCTAAATACACTACTTCATCTAAGTTTACAAATGCTCTGTATTTATGTGGTAAAATCTTGGGACTCTCCCATGTTTTTTTTTTTTATTTCTTTGATTTGGCCAGTAGTAAGCAATTTTTTAATTAAGTACGTGGTACTTAGGATCAGATGTTTTAGTTATAGGATGAGCTGCTTTTCGAGGCCATCTTTTAGTATGTGACTAAATTTGAATAGGAAGTGTCTGACAGGCTCAAAGAAACATGATTTGTGGGCTAATTTGTACTCTTGACAACTGATTAAATGGGAATGAGGGTGAATGGAGAAGTATTATGTCTTCCAAGATTATGTATTAGAAATACAAAGTATATCTGCAGTACTTATTCAGGAGCTCTAGACTGCTGGTATTCACAAGTGACATGAATATGCATAACAGGTTTCAGTACTGTGGTGTTAGTAGTTGATGTGTTTTACAATACTTTCATCGCATGTCAACACTGGCAGACTACAGTCACTTGCTGTAGACTTTACTACGGGATTTGGCATTAATTTACCTAACATTTCAATATAAAGATCAGAGTGATATTACCTTTCAATAAATCTTTCATTTCCAAGGGTCTTAATGTGTTGTTGATGATGTAATTCCAGAAAACAACCTGAACCTGAAACTGATCTTATTTACCTCAGGCATACCATTTGAGACTTTTTTCTTTGAACAAAAGCTATAGCTTACCAACATTACAATCATTGATAGAGGTGGCGCCAATGGATTGTGTAACAAGATCTGGTGGACACCTCAGGCATATGGGGTCATCAGGTCCCCGGTGAAAACCAATGCGACAAGCAGTGCAGTTATTACTGGCTCCTATTTCTTGGCCAGGAGAACAGTCACCTAGGGAAAGGCAAATGGCAATACTTTTGATACAGAAAAATATGTTCTATTATGTGAGTTAAAAAATATGACAAGAGAGATCTCAAAAGGCAAAAAGCATTGGTGCAGAAAAGAAAGATGAAAGAGTTTTTAAAAATGGAATATTTGTTACTGCAAAGGAAATGAGAAAGTTCTTTTGCAAACTATGGAAGAGGAATTATAAGATGACTGCAACAGCTTGTATTACATGCAATACTTACTTGAACAATCACTCTCTAGTACTGTCCCTGGATATTTGGTTGTCTTATCAGCTGGACATGGTAGGCAATAAAACTGACCACTCTGGGGTTGGTAATAGCCATAACTACAGTTGGTGCAGACATTGGTACTAGTATCATAGTATTGGCCAGCTGGGCATGATGCTAGAGGTAAACAAATTAAGAACTTGTAAAAAACAAACTGCAGCTCAACTGATTACATCATTCTGTCGTTTCATGTAAAAAGATTGTACACACCAGATCAAATCAAATTCATCCTTTGTCATCTCTGTGTAGGGCTTAATATTTGTCCTTCTGTCTTTCCACTGGGTTGTTCTCTCATAGCTTACTCAGTTCGCGAGATAGCCAACTTAATGCGCCATAGATTAATGACTTGAAGCACAACATGAAAGAGTCTTCTGTAAAACTATTTATATATACATTATTATATTCCTTTTCTGTAAATGCAGCAGAGTATGGATTTCACAATTGTGGCTAGGCATAGTGTGTAATTTTGTATTTGCCTTTTTTCATCCCTCTGTAACTCACAGAACACTGTCTTACACAAATTAATATTGTGGCAAGTAAAAAAGAAAAAAACACACGGCACAGTTTACTGTTGCCCACAAATAAAATTGGTGTCAGTGAACATTGCAAAATAAAAATAACAAGCTCCAATGTGTGACATCAAGAACGTCTCGAACAAGCTACTGAAGTACAGTAAAAAACAAAAATTACAAAATGCGCCATAGATTAATGACTTGAAGCACAACATGAAAGAGTCTTCTGTAAAACTATTTATTAGACATATATATTATTTATAGTTGTGCCTATTGGCATTTGGACAATGGTTAGGATGTAAAAATTAAAAGAACCTAGCAACAATCTGTAATGATAACTCTCCATTAAGTTACTACTGGCGGGAAGTCAATACCGTGCTCTGGTGTGCTGGAACGCTTGCCAAACAGGGCGGAAATCTTTGGCCGTGCCGTTTTTGCTGAAATGGTCCTCCATGGGGGGACTGATAAACGGCAATCCCCGCAGCGGGCGAAGCGTATACAGAACAAGCCTTAGAGCTGCTTGAGAGCCCGAACCCCGAACGTCTCTAGAGGAGAGCCCCTCCCCCCGCAACTAAGTGTTCTGGGGATTGGAAACGCCGCCACACCCCCCTTCAATTCACTAATGGAAATGCTTAGTAAATTCAATGATCGCAGAGCTGTCCAACCCACTCATATGGACTCGGTGTCTGGTGGAGAAGGTTGGGCCAGAGCCGGAAATAAAGCTACCGTTCTTCCATCTACCGTGCTGCGGGGCAGGCCGGAGACAAGCAAAGGGCTACTGGCCCGCATAACAACAAGAGCGGCAGATCAGATTTGCGTGCTCCTGGAAGCGATGGGTGCAAGCTCAACGTACTCCAGTTCAATGTCTGTGGCCTAGAGCCGAAAACCTTAGAGCTAGCTAAGGTCCTTAACAACAATCATATCGATATCGCACTGCTACAGGATGTGAGGAAACCCCACATATCGGGATATTCGATGCACGAATGTCGATGCCGTCAGTGCAGAGGCCTTGTTGTTCTAGTCCGAAATGACATTACTGCCACCCTCAAAACACAGACATATATCACTGGTGGGCTCGATATTCAAGAGGTGGAATTCACAAGGTGTGCAACCCCTCAAACAACACTTTCGATTTGGGCAGTGTAGGAAAGACCTACATTAGGACAGTCTTTGCAGGCCACTTCAGTGCTCGTTCCGCCCTACTGGGCTTTGACGGCAGGATGGTGAACGCCCCTGGGAATGATTTGGAGGAGACATTAGATGCCTTTAACCTAATCTTACAACAAACACCCAATACGACACCTACTCTCCTCCCCAGGGGGCATGGGGGAGACAGCAGACCTGACATAATCCTGGTATCCGCGGACATGGGTCCAAAGTTCCAGTGGAAAGTCTTAGAGGACATTGGGTTAGACCAGCGACCCCTTCTCTCCAAATTGTGGAACCCGGTGGGGTTGGTGTGGGGGTACCTCCCCACAAATGGCGCTACAAGAGAGCAAATTGGCTGCTCTTCAGACTCTGAGTACAACTCCTTGGTAAATGGGATCATGTCAGCCGCTCGACACAGAATCCCAAGAGGAAGCAGGAAGAAATTGACTTCGTACTGAAGCAATGAGTTAGAGAAGGCGAGACAAGAGGCCAGAAAACGCGCTTCTGGGGGCAGAGCAGCGGCTTGAATAGAGTAGAATAAACTCACGGCTACGACGCGCAAACTGATGACCATGACCGTGTACGGTGGTAGGTCGCATGCAGCAACATAGACCTATAGATAGGAATGGCACGAAAGCATGGACTCTGCTTGACAGGATGGCACGTACTGAAACGACCCAGAACCCGGGGTCCACAAGCACTATTCCAGAGTCAACAAGTCAGAACCCCAAACTGCTCGGGATCATAAGGTCAAGCAGCTAAGGGTAGAAAGGGAGAAGGCTATGCAAGGGAAAGAGAGTGGTCGGTTTGGTTCGGAGTTCACGATGAAAGAGATGGAGGCAGCTCTAGCAAAAGCAAAGAGGAGGAATGCCACGGGCCTCGATCCAGTCAGCAAATGAAATGTTAAAAAACCTAGAGAGTTTTGGCTGTTTGGTCAACAAAACATGGAGAACTGGCCAGCTCCGGCGGGCGTGGAAACGGGCAATCATTGTCCCTATCTTAAAAAAGGGCAAACCCGTTGCGGGGTCAAGTAGTTATCGTCCAATCTCGCTCACCTCTTACTTCGGCAAAGTAAACGCGCGGCTCTACTGGTAGATGGAGAAGAAGTCCTTAATCTGTTGTGAGCAATCTGGTTTCCGCAGAGGGAAACAAACAGCGGACCAGCTGATATGTTTCATGCCGAAAGTAATCGATGGTTTCCAGATTGAGGACGGGATAAACAGCAAAGCATGACAGCAGTCTTCCTTGACCTGTAAACGGCCTACGATTGAGTATGGTGGTCGGAGTTACTGCTAAAGTTGAGAGGAGTGGGTGTCGAGGGTAGGACGTACCCTTGCATAAAGGATTTCCTTACCAGCCGGACGATCCAAACCAGGATAAGAAGAGCGCGCTCACGGAGAGCACGCTAGAGGAGGGACTCTTGCAGGGGTCAGCTTCTCAGACACCCTATTCCTGGCCTTCATAAACCACATTAATAGCCACGTGAGATGCGGAGAGGCGAAATTCGCAGACGAAATGCTGCTCTGGAAAACTGGAACCAATGCTGTTGAAAAGACCCAGAATCTGCAGAAGGATCTCGATATTGGCACTCCACTGCAGATTCTGGAAGCTGAGGATAAACACTGAGAAGACGTCTGTTCCCCAAAAAGAACCTTGACCTCCGAATCAACGGAGTTGGGTTGAAAAGGGATTCACCACCCCGTTGTCTGGGTATCGAACTTGACCTGAGGCTAAATATAGAGGAGCACTCGAGCTCCGTTGCTGCAAAAGTCCAGAAGCGGCTAAGACTATTCAAACGGCTGGGTAGCACAAACTGGGGTGCTACCAGTAGACCCCTGAGACAAGTTTACTTGGGCTATACCCGGTCAATTATAGACTACTCACTTCCCATGCAAGCGTGTGCCAATAATCGAACGTTCAACAAACTGGAGAGAGTCCATTACCTGGCTCTTCGTAGCACGCTCTGTAACACGCCCCACGAAGCCCTTGACATAGTTTCGAACATCCAACCCTTAGGCATAGGAAGGACCAAGGTGATACTGCACCACACAGCACCGTTCAGGAGACTGGAGGGTGGCAACCCGGTGCGAGAACTGGTGGAAAACTGGCAAGATACAGAGAGACTCAAGAAGCCACATGAGGGCAAGCCACATTCTTGATGCAGAAATGAAACCTCCTACGGCCAGGGAACCACTAGTGATTGTGCCGGAGACCCCCCCCCCC
>JAWQUT010000072.1:2351044-2392474 GCA_033807755.1 Ellobium chinense
AACCCCCCTTTTCTCAGAGAAGCGACAGCCCAGTGTGCGGACGGAGCTTGTTGACAGCCGAGTGTGCAAAAGCAGCCCACATCACCTATTCAAATCAATTGCACTGGAAACGGTCTTGTTTTAACCCGAGGACTGCGTACGTGTTCACTCGGACGGCAGCGCTGAGGGAGCAGTAAAGAATGCAGGGTACGGAGACAAACCCCCCAGCTACAGGAGCTCTATGGACCCTGAATAAATTTGAAGATGGAACCGCCACGCTGACAGATGTGGTAGTGTTCACGGACTCCATGTCCGCACTACAAGCACTTCAAAGCCACTCCGTGTGCAGTACCAGTGTAATGATATGCGAGGTGCTCGAGCTCGTAGATGGGTTGATGGGAGGCTATGGAGTGGATCTGACTTTTCAGTGGATCCTGGGTCACCTCGGCCTGAGGGGAAACGAGAGGGCAGATCAACTCGCAAAGAAGGGGTCACAATGTCCTCAGATAGAGAGGCCGGCATCTTACACCGCTGCCAAAGGACTGATCAGCCGCTGGAGCGGTGGCTGAGAGGATGGGAGGCATGTGCGAAGGGCTGAGCACTCTATGAATTTATGAAGACGCCAAATTCGAGCGATACTTGGTTTGACTTTGACCGCCAAGCGCAGACCGACATATTTCGGCTGCACACCGGACAGGTCCAGCTGCGGGGACATTTGAATAGATTCAACCCAGCTGTCGATGGATGACGTTATAAAGCCACCTCTCTGTTAATGTGCCATCTGGAACCCTCAAAAAGGCAGTACTAAAGGAATAAAGATACAGTGTACTAGGAATCGGAGTAAATGATTGCTATCACTGATGGTGCTGACTGAGGAATAGTTCTGAACAGCATAAATGCGATTCCCCCCTTCAGACTACTGTAATTCTTGTGTCTGTGAAAAGGAAAAATTTCTTGATACGATGGAGTCTCCCATTCCAAATAGGGTAGAAAGGAGAAAGAAGACTGGAAATAGAGCCATTCTCAGCAAATGTATCAAAGTCCATGCAAACCCCAATGTGTAATCCAATTACATACTGTGACATTCAGTTGAGTAAACACTTCCGGTCGTTTGTGTTGTTGTTGATCCATTACATGGGGTGCAATTCCACTGACTTTCATAAGGCTGGTAGGATCCAATAGGACAGAACTGACACTCATCTTCACTGGCATTATAGAATGTTCCTGGGCCACAATTTACTGTAAAAATGATAATAATATCAACATTTATAAATCTAACATTCAGGCAACACTCACTCATATTTTTCACATATTGTATACGTTTTCATCCAACAGGCCATATCATTCTGTATTTTTCTCAACTCCCCTTATGGAGTGAAACAGTGCCACTAGCTCTCACAGTTTTTAAACTTTGGTATTCTGACATTATTTTTTGTTTACCAGGTTGAATGAAGTTTTAAGCTAGGTAGAATGAAGAAAACAGGAATTATGCAAGTCATTCCCAAAGCATCTACATGACTTCTTAGATTCAACATTGTAATCACTCGAACTCACTGCATTCTGCCCACAAAAAAAAAAAAAGCAGGTGAAACCACTTCAGTCATCTTAGGATTGTTGTTGGATAAAATATTCTTAAGTATCATATTACAAAGTCTAAGTATGAATCATGAAAAAAACCAAGTCCCAACCTAATAAGTAAAGCTATGCCTGCTTGATAAATAAAGCTATATTCCAAAATGACAGTGCCGTACACATTTCACTTGAGTGTTTTCTTGAATACAGTATGACTGGTAATATATGCTTAATACCTATTACAGACTTCTTGTCAAATTCCTGACTATGATCAAGGACAACTATTTCTTTGCATTACTTAGAAAACCTGTAATACTGAAAATGGCAAAATTTTCTTTCCAAATCCACGAGAATTCTTCAGGCTCAGGAGAATCCACATAAAAGTTTTACAATGAACATTATTACCTACCACACTCATCATCAATGAAAACTTTTGGTGGTTCACAGCCTGGTTCAATTCCTAATACATGGTTGACTAGGACTGCATCAGGCATATAATCCTGCAAAGGACACAAGTATGCATGAGCTCAGCATAGAGGAGTCATCAATAGAGTAGCTTCAGTAAAGGTCACCTGCCAAAAAGTGACAGTTTGAAATGGGATTGCTAAAGTAAAAGTGAAGTTCANGGGGGGGGGGGGGGGGGGAGGGTAGCTTTCTGTGGCATGATCTTTTGGGTGCTGAAGTCACTTGCGTTTTGAAGTGGTTAAACAAAATGTTCATATCATTTCGTTCACAGCAGCATGTGTTCAATGAACATCACATGTGAATTCTCATAAAATCTAATGTTGACACAAATAAAAGCTCAAAATTTGTATTTAATGAGAAGCAATCTGTTATTTAATGTCAGAAGCATCACTTATGTAATAGTATAAAAACTTCAAACAGAAACTGTCAAAGACATCAGAAATGGCTTGTCAAACAATAAAATGAATGGCTTTATGATGATGCACGGAGGAACAGGCAGAAGGAGAAAAAATGGGTGAGTAAGTAAAACACTAGAAACCATAATTTGAAGCACAATAGACATAGAGTGGATGACAAGCATGCAGAAAGCAGTTTTACTCCTTGTTTAATTGACTTTTTGTTTTTCCTGGATCCCAAGGAACGTAATAAAACATCATGATACCAGGCGGGGAGGCATAATATTCTAATCATCTTTATTAAGGAAGAGGAAGGTGGGTCTGATCTGGTATTATGTGGAAAGTAAACCTCTGGAGATTTAGTCCAAGTAAAACAATATTTATGAGGAGAAAGGTGAAAAAAAAAATCCACTAGAAAATTCTTATTCCTACCAAGGATGAAACCCCAAGCCTCTCAGCTTGCAAGTTGAAAGCTAACCACTACACCAAAGGGGTGCTAACTTCACGGCATTTTAATCCTAAAATATCCATTTTAATTCTACAATTTCTAAATCTAAGACTTGTGTTCATTCTTGCACACTTCCCCGCTGCCCACACTCCCATCTGATTATCCATGTCATGTCCTTCATGACAATATACATTTTCAGTATACATTTCTCAATGAATATGAGGTCATAGCTATAATGATATCTCATCTCCCTCAACATACAGTTCACAATGATGTCTTTCCTATATAGTTATCCAGCTTTCATAATAGTGCCATCCATATCATCTTACGTCTCTGCCTATGGGTTGCAGAACTCATGACTCTCGTTACTGTGCCCCTAAGACCCTGACAAAATATCCTGGTGACAGTGCCAAGTGATACCAGGTGGTAAGGCATACTCTGATCATTGTCATGATGGGGGAAGGAATGTGAGCCTGGTCTGATTTTTTCTGCAAAGTGTGCCACTAGGGATTTTTCAGAATCACTATGAAAGTGAAACTTTGATAATTCAGGCTGAATACCTTAACATTAGGAATTGAAAATTAAATCATAACTTCCAAGTTGAGTGTGCTATCACTGCACCAAAGGAAATGCCAATATCACAGTAATTTAAACTTTAAATAACTGTGCCTGAGTATTGTTCCCTGACTTCTACATGTAAGCTTATTGTTCATTTGTGCATAACACACACACAATGGACTAACTGTCAAATGAAAATTTTGGTATTAGTTTGTCTAGAAGTTTAAGTCACTTCTCATGAGATTATCTAAATTCACAACAGACTCAAAACTTGTTGTGTTTAACAGTTTTGTGAAGAGTAAGATCTCCATACCAATGAACAGGCTGCATGCAATCCCTTTTTCTCTAAACTTTCTTCATGTGCAATATATAGTTTATTGTTCGATATAAATGATGGTGTCGTGTCCCAAGTTCATTGACTGAATGCTCTGTCTTATGTTCCACCATCAGTTTCTATACACTATGAAGTCAAAGTAGCCAAGCCAGCAAACTGAAAGTTTACTCACTGTGTAGTCAAATGGATTGTTGGGGGGCGAGGCCAGAAGGAGATCCCTATATAAGTCCTCTGTTTTCTTGGTGGTGCCATCATTTCTTGATGTCACTGTATCTCTAAATCTAAAGTCAAATAACAACAGAAAAGAGGTCAGCCACCTTTTCGTCATAGACTCTTGTACACAAGGAAGTACAAAATCAAGCAAGAGGGTAAAATAGACCTAAGGTGAATTCTGATAATGGATTTTCAATGTGCACAAAGTTCCACGAGGAATGCTGAGGACACATCAGAACCTCAAAATAAGAAAAGATGTATGTATTTATTTATCCTTATCATACACACATATTATCACGTGAAAAAAAGGTCATAGTCCTTATGACTTAATGAGTAGTGCTCATCCTTATCCCTCAACAGGCATCCATTCATAAGCAAACTCTATTCAGAAGCAGAACAGTACCTTATAAGATTTTCTAGAAACTCTCTCATGAAAATACAATCAAACCTAGATATTAAGGGCACGTGCGGCAGAATTAGGTGATTTTCATTTAAAAGGGAACTTTGTCATTTTGGGGTGAAAAATGGGTCACGTAGGGCCAGGAAGGAAGATAAACGGAGGTTTTTCGCAATTTCCTCCCTCCGTTGCTATGGAAACGCCAATTGTTTGGCCGCCATATTGGAAAATATGGATGACTTTTGCATAACTTTGAACCCTTCAATCTGGAGAACAATAGATGATAGGATGCTGGGTTTTTTTTTCCCATTTGAAAGATCTCTTTATTTAAAATAGAATGTCACAGGCTTTTTCTTGATTTCTTGGATAGTTTTTTTAAAATAATTTTTTTTAAAATGTCATAAAAAAACACTGAAAATTTTGAGAATTTTCAACTTTAAGATTAAAAAAAAAACAACAAAAACACAAGATATCGAAAAAAAGCCCACAACATTCTCAAAACAGGGGCTTGGAGAGTTGTTATGCAAAATCTTATGTAAATTGGACCAGAAAAAAGTCAGATCGAAGGGATAGAGAGACGAAAACTGTGATTTTGAGATAATTGACTATAAAGATTACCTGACAGATGCATTTGAGAAGGATGATCATTTCCTTTTGCATCAAAAAAATTAATCAACTTTTTTGAGACCGGCATCATGAAAATAACTTCAGGATTCGATAAAGGACATGTCGCTGTTTAAGAAACTGCGTTAAACTTATTTTACACAATTTTACGCAATTTTACCCCTACAGGGTGCCGCACTTGCCTGTAACCACTTATATTACAAGTAGTATGAATTTTGCATGCACAGATTCAGTATTATTCTGTTATTTTATTTTTCAGGTGAATCTCAATATTAGGTACGCCACCTATGATATGTGATTGGAGTGCACCAATGGCATATTTATCATTGAAGTTCTACTGTAAATATGATGAAGTCATCCTTTGTTTGCACACTTAGCTTTAGACACAATTGGATAATTGTCTAAAAACATCAGCAAAACGCACATCTAACAGCAACAAAAATACTCACAAGATATTATGAAGAGTGAGAATGGCCGCCAGCTCTAGTCTGCTTGAAGCCTGTCTTTGAACACGTTGTGCATTCAAACAGTTTACTACAATTCCTGTATCACTACAATCTGCTTGAGTGCAGACCCTGTCCCAGTCACCATTCAGTTGGACCTGGAATATGGAGAGCAGTACTCATGCAATCATCTCTGCATAACTTCACATAATAAAAGGGTGTAGTATGTTTTTCTCATCAGTTACTTTTTTGCAATTTTGTGATCTACATCTCAATACTCTTTATCTCCTGACAAAACATTTTAGTGGAACTGTGAATGCCCTTATTTAAATAAATGAAATTAGACAAGAATTTAGTTGTAGCAAAGAGCTTTTTTGAGGGGGTGGGTGGGGNAGCAAATATGTCCCTTATGTACAGCATTCTGTTGTACTGATTCAAGCGTAGAAATAAAGTTTCTGAATAGTCTGGATGTGCAAAAGGCTTAGGGTAGTAATATGATATAAATCATTACAGGTAGGGTGCCATAAACAGATAAATTCCTATGAACAGAATATCACCTGGTTATACATAAATAAAAGAACAGATCAGGTCAATACAGTTTTCAGAATGTGTACTATTCTAAGTGCATGTTAAGGTTATCTATGTGTTGGACCAGCTTGACAAGTCAAAATGAACACAGGAAGTTTCACTTATCTCTGTAGTGTCAACTGCGAGCAGACCCATGTCACAGGTCTTGTGTAGTAACAAAGAGCTATATATTCAAACAGAATCACTCAATTTTCTTAAAAAGCAATTTGGACAAGACAAGTCTTGAGACGATAGAGAACCTTTCAATCATGAGAGCTCTCTCACTTAAGTTCACACTCAGAGAAAGCATACATCTTTAATGACTTTTAGCCACCCAAACTCTGCCACTGTTGCAGTGCTAATAAGACTACAATAATGACTGAATAAAGGAAAAAAAGAATGGGGATTCTCAGACATATGAAGATTAACTCGTCAATCTCAAACATAGCCTTGGTTGATTTTGCTGATAATTCAACACTGATTTTACCATCTTTAAGTTTTTTCTTACACAAATTATCGAGTATTCAATGATTTGTGAAGAGCAGAGTGTTCAATATGATAAGAACAATAAGATGCTTTGTCACAGTAATAATGGTTGCATGTGTGATAAAATGCTCTAATAAAATGTCAGTAAACTTGCTGGCAGCATATACAAGGGCTCCAATTAGTTAGGCAGCTACTTTCCTTCATTCAAAATATCCACGAGCTAGGTTATACCTGTGTTTGAAGCAACAAGGATTCCAATGTCTGTACAACTGCATTACATTCCTGACTTGGTACAGAATAGCGCAATGTGATAATCAGCTGGCGTGTAGGTTCAGAGGTGTCTGAAAATATGTATGGATTAGTTAAAATATTGGCCCTAGATACTTCAGGTAGATAGCAGACTATCAGATAGTAATATTAATGGATTGCAGATAGTTTCTTGATATTCTGGCCAGATATCTGACTATCAGATAGTCATGCGCAATGTCTATTTTTCCAGTTTTATTAAAATCTTAATGTTTCACCACAGCTCAATGTTCATCTGCAGTCTGAGGAAGTCATTGATGATTGTGCTTGTCAAAAAAAAAATGACAGAAATCTAGTTAATGTTCATTTGTAAGCAAAAGTTATGTGATATATAACCGGTATAAAAAGTACTGTCGACTCTGCTCAGTCGCCCTCCGCTTAATCGCCATTTCCGCTTAAATTGCTCCAGGGAACTGATTTTTTCTTATATAAATGTCACTGATTAATCGCAACTCACTCTGGATAATCGCAACTCACTCTGGATAATCACAACCCACTCCGGATAATAGCAACTCCTCAAAAGCCGTAAAAAATCAAAGGTCAGCGGTAGAACGATTACAAGTCATTAATAAATATTTACACTGATGGCTGAAACTGTATGACAGAGGGTTGACCGGTTGACAGCTGCCACGCCGTGACAGGTGTGATAAGCCCCTTCTTACACTTGGCCTCGGCTATGCCCGAAAATGCTTCTGCACTGAGTGTAGTAGGGCTCACTCTACAGCAATCAAACATTCTTCCTCTCCTCCTCCCCATCCCTTTGCAATAAATGGATGAAAACATCTGCTCTACATAATCGCAACTCCACTTAATCACAACATTTTCCATGAGCCTGAGGAGTTGCGATTAAGCGGAGTCGACTGTACATAGTTTAAAATTTCAGAGTTAAAACTGCATAGATTAAAGTGGAAAAGACAAAATAATCCACAAAACAGTTTGTCTTGTCTTGAGCTAATCTATTTTGCTAGATCAGCTTGTGTAGTTGAACATGTTGCACTATAATCCTGCATGTTTAAATAATAGTAAGAAGCAGTTGCTGAGGTAGGTCAGGCTGCACTCGGAAAAATACTCACAATCAGCCTTGACCTATTCTGTAACACTTCTGTCAAAGTGAAACAAGCACAAAAACACTTTAATTATTTCTGAAACACATGGTTTATTACTATGTGTTAATTTGTTTATCTAGCCTCAAAAGGTTAATATCCCACTAAAATGGGTAAACCCTTATTAAACTGATGAAGCTTTTTGCCCTATTTGCACCTACTTCCACAAGGTGTGATCCTGTAAGGCACAAATCTGTTCTCTGGGTCCCAGTTGCCCACAGGTCCGCAAGTATGGATTAGGGGGCTTGGGATAGATGGTGCATAATTGGGCATGCATAAAATAGCACACTGTTTGTATTCTTCATAATTAGGAGAGCACTGAAGCTCTTGGACTTTGGGTGGCTTCTCAGGGTCTGTGCACTGGTCATCTGAAAGAAGGACAGAATAAAATAACGGTAACATTCCTGCTTTTAGAAAATACATCAACAATAATTTGTTAAAAATGAAATGTTTTGTCTCTGACCCATTTACGCCGCTAACAACAAATTATGAGAGAACCGGGTGAACAATGTGAACTCTTCAATGAAAGTTTCACTACTCTACTTGAGAATCACGTGCATACATGAGAAAAAAACTGATGAGGCTCCAAGTCATTCAAATCGTCAGAAACCATGAGCTAACCTCATGCTGCCATTATACGGGAAAAAAATATGTACACTAAACAAGACCCAATTCAACTTTCAGCAGGTTCATATATATATAGCTTAATATTTTCTCTTTTTTCTAGGTTATTCTCTTCTAGCTTTCATGGTTTCTGAGACAGCCAGTTGTATGTGTTATTGATTTATTGACTGATTTAAAAAAAAGGGTGTGACATCAAAATCTTGTTGCCTCTCTAGTAAAACTGTGAGTCTGGCACAGTCTTTTCCATACAAGGCATCGTATTTTCTATAAGTACAAGCTGATGACATTAGCTTTCTATACCTCAGTTCCCACAGGAAGTGCATTTGTGCGTTTTTACTATCATCTGTTTTTCACACTGTCAATGCAAAGCAACTGATATAACTGCAATGTGTCGTATTAGATGTAATATCTCCGCTTCTAAACATTTTGCCCTTCACAAAGTCCACAAGTTATACATTCATATTACTTTCAGTGCTGGCATTAAATGTAGATATATAATGTGCATAAATCTTACAGGCAGTAGCTATGTATAGCACACATAAATACACACACATACATGAATCTTACAGGTAGTAACTAAAACATATATAAACTTCATACATGCATCTTACAGGCAGTAATTAAAACATATATAAACTTCATACATGCATCTTACAGGCAGTCACTTGTACACATGTGAACACCTTCAGGAGATAAAGACATACTTTGTACATAGATGTTAAACAGACAGAGTGCCTTATTTCCATCATCATTGGATGCTTCAATTGCTACTTGATATTTCCCCCATCCAAAGTAGTCTCCTAAAAAAGAAAAAAAATCAGCAAGATCTGATTAAAAAGAAAAACTATCATGAGAACTATTGTATGCTCTAAGAATCAAGAGCTGTAACAGAGCGGTATAACAGGAGTGTTTCTTCTGTTCTAGTTTCAATAACTCATTGTAAGTTTGTTATTACTGTAAACTGCACGGAAAACTTCTGATTTTCTCAACAGTGCAATGCACACATTCTTATAGGTAAAATCCTTCAACAGCACACTGTGAAATTAGTAACCGGGAAAATTTCTAAACTGTCTAAAGTGATGTATTATGTCCCTTATTGTTATCACCAAAATAACTATTAAAAAAATCTTCATGGTTATCAAAAATAGAGCAAATCCTTAACCATTTAGGCCTTAGTGAAATCTGGATAAGTCTGGAGCACGCACTGTGTAGTAAAACGACATTAAATGAAGTTGATAGACAACTGAAAGATAAATTTATTCAGAAATGGAAAGTAGATGTAGAAAATTCAAGCAAAGGAAGATTCTATAGATGTCGGAAGCAGGAACTGAAATTTGAACAATACCTGGATTAACTGTCATTTCGTTTTAGAAGAATAATATTAGCAAATTTTTTAACATGTAATCACAAATTACCAATAGAAACGAGAAGGTGGGAGGGGTTCCAACTAGAGAATAGAAAATGTCATGTGTGTAATAGTTTAGGAGACAAATTTCATGTCCTATTTGAGTGTGAGCTATTGACATCTGAAAGTCGTACATTTATGAACAGAGGATTTTATATACGTCCTAATATGTATAAAGCTAAAGAATTATTTGATTGCAAGAGCAAAAACCCCCTAGTTAAGTTAACAAAATTCATAGAAAGTGTGATACAAAATTTCAGTAGGGAGTTAATATAATTTTATGAATGGAAATAAGAATAACTGCTGGGAACTAATGGAGACTTGTGTAAGCGAATGTTCTGTATAGATTGTACTGCGTAAAATGTAACATGTCATGATGGTTTACAATCTTTTTATGTCCCGTCAAATGTATTGTTTGCCTATGTATCACTGTTGTGGTGTGGGCTTATGATGAATAAACTTGTTAAAATTCCTAAGGTTTTAGCCAAACCTTCCATATAAAAGCGTCTCACTGAAGTATTACAAAGGAACTTCAGGGTTACACCCCATCCAGAGCTCTAATTATAAAAATATTACTGATGAATTACTTAAATTCAAAGATACCCTGGACAAAACATAACATATAAGACACCCAGCCCCTGTTTCATCTATCATTAGACCACATTGGTGTCATGACTACAAAGATATCCTTGGTCTGGTTTGAAGAATAGGGGTGCATATTCTTAATCTTGTTGAACGTTTTCCTTCTGCTGGAACACAGCTCATCAACATAGAACCACCATGCTCTCATATCTCTTGTTCTTCCCTTCAGGCCCACCAGTTTTTCCAGCCTTGCCATGTCTGACTTAGCTCTCTTTTCCGTATTGTCTCTGGGCAACCTATTGACCATTTCCCTTGTGGTTTCACTGCAGTCTTTGTTTTGTGATGTTCAAGGGCGCATATCTGTAAAAGAAACAAATTAAAGGAAAGGTCTGGCCCACAACACTTGAAGCAAACAAACCTGATGTAAATGAAGAAGTGACGCGGGCCTGTCCAGTGAAAGTGGGTGTGTCCCACTTCACTTCTGTCACTCGGTTTTGACTGGACAGCAGGATGTCATCAGGACACTTTCCACTGGCAATTGTCACCTGGTTCTTGCCTGCAAGAAGAGGAGAATTCTTGAAGGATGATACCCTTTGTGATGGATGTGCAAGTATAAAAATAAAGTTTGGCAATGACTACTGCCACTCTAGGGCAAAGACAAAAAAGCTTAAATGCAGAAAAGAAGAAAATAAGTTATAACTACATTTCTTCAGACAAATGTAACCGGGTGGCAATGTATATCCTCTATTTCAATAACTATTAAGGGGGAGGAAAGTGAGTTTAGCTCTGATAATTTCTCAGATGTTGCAGATTATCTAAGGAAGTGTGTCACCAGGGATTTCACTGAATTACTGTGAAGGATCAATTTTGTGAAAAAGGGCCAAAAAAAGCTACACCAGAATTTTCATGCCCCTACTGGGAATCGAACCTCGGGTCTCTCAGTTTGCATGTGTGAACATGCTACCACTACACCACAGGGACCCTAACTTCACAAAAATTTAATTCTTAAATATCTATTGCCTGAATCCGTCTCTAATTTTCATGTGTGAGCGTATTGCTCACCCGTGATCCTGAACATTTCCTGACTACTCACACAAAGCTTTTTTGTGCCTCAAATATTTTTGTTTCTCATTGAAATGTTTTTCTTTAATTACAGAAGATTTCTTTAAAAAATTTTTCACCCAAGATGAGTCTTATATGAAATGCCTTTAAAACATAAATGTGCTAATGTTAATCAAATTTACACATTTATTTTGTTACATGCAGGTATTAGAAGTGCATGGAAACAGACTGATGGAAAGACAACAGTATGTATATCTACGCCAAGTTTGGATACATATTCATAGACAGAAAGATGAGGATCTTGATGGCTGTGAAGTGAAATAAATATGGAAATGGGACTGTGCCCTCTAAAACCTGATAATAGCAGGGACGGGAAAGATTATGTCTGTTTTACACATCAATAGTAAAGTATCAAAAGTTTTACACCAGAAGAAACAACAGAGGAGCTGAAAGACAAACATCCATTTTGCCTGAGAAATGGCGATTGAGTTTCCAAAGACGATGCAAATTATTTTTCAGTGCAGCATAGTGTTACCAGATTCAGAATATGTAAATTTGATATGCTTGTGTTGATACATGGTAAATAAAAAAACCAGAAAAATTACAGAAAGGCATAATTCTCACATAAAACACTTCAAAGATGCACATTCTAAGAACGAACTAAATGTTTTCTTAACAGGCAACATTAAAATATTTGCAAATGCTCTAATATTACAAGGGTAATTACCTGGCAGAAACTGATTACAGTTAGGATAGTTGGTATAACCAAAAGGGCAACTGTTATCAGCCAGTGATGGCACCTTCCTACCCACACGACTGGAGTACTTCAGCTCAGAGCTCCACCGCAGAATGGAGTCAGGGAACAAGACGGCAACATTGTCGTTGCCTTGGATGATAACCTATCAAAGATTGGAAGACAGAGCAATGATAATGGATAATGCTGTTTATACTGAAATATTTTTTTAAACAGAAGATGTCAGTTTCTTTAAGATACACTGTCTTTGGAGTTTTCATAAACAGTGCAGAAAGTGATGCTGATGGTTGTAACCAATCTAGAATCAGGTTGGACAGTGAAAGGATGCAGCAGGGCCTGATTTCTGATACCTTGCCCAGACTGTGACATCCATCTTATCTCAACATGCCCGTTAATTTTTTGTCCTTTGCAAAATTCATGACAATAACCAGAGAGTAATGCTGCTTGATGATGTTGCTATGCAACAGAGGAGGAAAAGGCAACTCTTTCTCTGATATTGCTGATTCTTTTATATGAGGAAATCAGAAGCTAATTAACAGGGGTCATGGCATGGGCTGTCATCTTTGTCAAATTTTAAAACTGGTCCTCGTATCCCAAAAACATACGTGCGCATAACACTGCTTCTCTAAGTTTAATCAGAATGTGCTGGGATTTCTTTTAAGATTATCTATTCTTAGTTATTCTTCTGACAAAAAGACAGTTACAATGACATTTTCAGCGGTTTTTTTTCTTACTTCCTTGCCTGACAAGTTTGCTGGGCACATTTTGTTCAAACTCACTTCAGCCTTGAGTATTTTGCCAATGTCTGGCGGTTACAAACATTTAAAGGTTCATTTGTATAGTCAAGCTATCCATTAGCCCACTAGGTTACATACCAACACTCTCAGAGCTGTCAAAAGAGGTAGGACATGAGCTAGGAAAGAGTGTTGCATATACTTTCCATTACATTTGGGTATCTACAATGCACACTGATGAAGCTGTTCCAAGATCTCCTGCTAAAAGGGCTTATATCTGAACGTGAGAATAATTTTTTTGCAGCTCTGTGTAAAGACGGGACAGCTTAATTGACCTTCTTGTCTGTAAAATTCTACTGTTCTATCCATTTTTGCTCCTTATAGTCCTCTTTCTAAAATCTTTTAGTTCTACTGATCCACTACTTCAGTGATAACTTCCCTAGTTCTGTATATCATACCATTTACATTTTTTGAGAACACTTCACTGGCTACATTTTTCCCTCTAGGACCCCTTTCCTATTCTACTGGTGTATACTTGGTTTCAGCCAATCTTTCCATTATTTCTTCGTCATGTGATCTGTGATATAGAAAAAAAGATTGGAGGAAAGCACTTGGTGTCACATCTCAGCCACTACCACCATCTAGTACTTTGAACTACATTTTACGCATTCATCTGAGAAGATCAAAGTGGTTGCTCTGAAGCATGTTACTGTATAAAAAAAAAAACACCTCATAAAATCACAGTACAGTTCAGAGGTACGTGTTAAACTCCTTCTTTAAATTTGTTTAATACTGGTTTATTTTTATAAAATATACAGTCTATGGGATGCTTGGTCTCAGTTCTGGTTATGAGTCACCACTGATTCTCAGGACTTTATACACGACAGAGAATCTTAACATACTTTAGAAATGGAACACAATATTTATATATATTAAGTATACAAGGCTGAATAAGGCTTGGGTCTGTCCCAGCTCAATTGTACTTTATGGTCCAGCCAGGTGTACTAAATGTATCAAAGTGTACTGACTACAAAGTCACTGGTCAACTGACCAGTGATGAAAATAAATGTAAACTGCCCGTCCTTGCCTAGTTCATATGTAGCATGATCCATGAAATTACTGACAACTTATTAATTTAGATGAAATTTACTGTGGGTGTTTAGTTGCATTTCACTGTTGTTATCTTTTATTGACTACAGCAAACTGAGAATTATTTGAATGAGCATAGTTTGGATTTCTTTGCATCCAGAGGTTTTGACTCTTTGTTCCAATGAATAGTGCATATAGTCTGAGTTCATACAAATATTCTAGCTCTACTTCTACATACATACTCTACATCTAGATCAACTTCACTTCTACTATATATCTACAATATCATCTCTTTACGCAGTAAAGGATTTAGGCAGTACAGTATGGATTCTAGTTCCTGTTTTCCTGCTTCATGTTCTATCATGTCTGCATAGTGTTTCATCACCCTTAGGACCCTAACTTTAACGTCGCCAACACCCGTAAGACAAAGAGCTTTATAGCAACACTCTATAGGGATCCCTAAAAGTCCACAGGAGCAATAAAAACAACAGAAACAGCCAGACTGAGTGCCCTATAATGTGACCTAATTACTGGGGCCTGCTGCTGATTGACTGTATTACTTCTGCTTTGCTACTTGCACTCACTGCTTGTGATACACAACAACTCTAGTTCGACTGGGTGAAAGAGTGGATATTGTGGAACTGCCTGAATATTTGACTGCATAAGAAGTCATAAGGAAACAATCAAATGAGGTAAAGTTCTGTGTTTCCAGAAAAAGGAAATGTAACTGGCTGAAACAAACTGGAAAAAGCAACTATAAGCTTCATAAAATACAAACCAGAATAAATCTTAAGCCAAATAATATAAAATTAACTGATCACCAAATAATCTGAAGTAGGAACCAAATGAATTATAACCTAAAATAAATTTGGAACCAAATAAAATAAAACAGGAGCCAAATAACATAACTTGACAGGTTATAACCAGGGTCCCTAAACTATTTCTTAATAGTAATTCGTTACTAGAGGAATAATTTTGAAAAAAAAAGAAGTTAGCCACAAACAGATTACTTTCGACAGTAATCAAGTGCATTCGACTACTTTTCAACTACTTTTATGATTTAGAATTACTGGTTTTCCAAGAGACAGGAGTGAAAGCAGGAATGATACATTTACAGTCACATAGTCTATCATCCATGACTGTTTTGAGTATGTAACTCTTGTGGTGGAGCAGCAGACATAGAAATATGTAACTTACCAAACAATGTGGATAACAAGAAAGGTGTATTTACTCATGCTAGACCTGGATATGTGAGGAGTGTACTAATATCCTGGCATTAAAACGGTTAGCTGACATCTTACTCATTGAAGTGGAACAGCTTGTAGGTGAATGATGCAACCAGGCAGAGATGCCTGATGAAGTGTAGCATTATAGGCACTAACTGTAAATAAGAAGTAATTTGTTTGTATAGATTCAACTCATTGTTAATTTCCAATCATGATTACTATAAATATCATTCAATACTGGTAGGGTGTGGCAGAACAATAGTGATAGCTGCTTTAGAGGCTACAGTCTGTAAAGCATTAAAAATCCTGATTTAGCTACAGACCTCATCTCTGTGGTCCAGGTCCCGAGAGTAAATGGTAACTTTTGAGAGCCTGCCATAGAATCCTTCTTCCTTCACTGGCATGTCTTTCACGGTATCATACTTGCTACCCAGCATAAGCCAAAGACTGCCGAATCAAATGAAAACACAAATCATAATTTGCTTCCTCCATGGTTTAAAGTAAACTGAACTGTTCTCTTAGAAATATGTTGGATAGCTTCTGTTAGTCTGAATACATCATAACAAATATCCCAAAAGATAAGCACATATCTGGTAGATTTAATATACACAGACAATAGCTGATCAAAGGCAAAGCATTGCAATGATGAAAAAGGTTACTGTGTAATATTTTTTTTTCTAGGGCAGGATCATTGTCGGTCAGAGATGTGATCTGACCTGGTATTACAACATATCAATAATTGTAGCCACCTAAGTATAGACAAAGGTGTTCAAGAAAAGTGACAAAGGGCTGAAGTTAGCTAAGTCAAAGAATATAATATAAGGCATCTGTACCAATGAAACAGTCATTGATAAACTACTACAAAATGCATTTAATTAGTCAAGTAAGAATTTGTGAAATATTACATCGTCCTTATCATTTCTAGCAAATTTTCTCTCAAACCACAACTTGCTCTATCTTTACACAGTGAGTGAAACATACTAGCACCAACTACATCTGTGATTTTCTAGTATTTTTCACAAGGTTATATTTGTGAAAGTGCTGAAAGTCTTGTGCCTCAGTTAAGCCTTGCTGCAACCCAGAGTTGACCAAATGGTACTATTTTATATGAAGAGGAAAAGCCCTGTCAACATAATGTAATATCTCTGCGTGCAAGAGACATTAAGCAAACCCCAAATTCTCCCACAGACTGCATTCACGGTCGCCATAAGCTTACCTGAAATGGGGGATAGAAAGAAGGCCAGGAGGCTCGTCTGTATTATTCAAACAGGTGATAACAGATCTGTGTGAATCTTAAGGTGCCATTGTAAGTGACAGATGTGTAAACATATAATGTTGAGACGATAAAAATGCAGAAGACTTTGAGTGATTTGCAAGGTTAAACTTTCACATCCTTAAGAAAGCCAAAGAATATATTATCTGAATGGAGTGTCTAAAGTTCTTGGATCCTAACTTTATATGTTTTCATATGTGCCTCTACTGCTTGGGCAAAGGGAATAACTAACTAAGCAAGAGCCAGGTCCCAGTCATTTGAACTCTTCTTCTTGCATCATGAAGCACACATGTGGTGTGAAATTCTACATGGCTTAAACAGGCTCTGTGGCACTAAAGATAACTTAATAATGAAAAATCATTTTAGATGTATATTTATCTGAAAGCTGAAAGGTTTGATGAAAAGGCCCCTCTTCAAAGCATATCATACATTGATAATGCAGCAATTCTTTAAGAAAAAGCTCTGCATCATTTGCATTTGTGGCAGTTCAAACATTTCCCCTCACATACTCATTATATGGAGTCAGTTGACCTCTGTAGCTCCATAGCCCCTATCTGACATACATGCAAAAGGCTACTTCCACAGATCCAACTTGTACAAACTATACCTGATCCATTTATTATCAAAGTGCATATTATAAACTTAATATTAATAAAAAAAAAGTATATAAATTCTGATATTTTCTTCTATATTTTGTCATGCTTATCACAAAAAGCAGCTCCCATTAATAAAAAAAAATTACTGCAAAGCATTTTTGATCCCCCTGCTTGTATCATAATTTAGATTAAAACATAGTCTCTCTCTTTTACAGTAAAACGCCACACCCCTATTTGTCTCAAGGCTGATGGTACCAGTATGCCTCTGTTTACTTCTTGCACATGCCTGCCATCCTGCTCAGTCAACAGCACCATACATGAGTCAAAGTGGTACCATCACCTGCCTTTATTTTTTAGCATGGGTAATGCAAAATATGGTTAATGTGAAACAATTTTGTTGATCTTATGAATTTCATAAAAATCATGTTCGAGTGTATCCACAAGAACAACATATCTGAGGAAGATAACATGTGCATTCGTGTGTGAGGTAAAGGGCTGAAAAGAGCATACTTCTTACAGGTGAAGAAACTATCATCACCATAACCAACACATACACACACACCATGGCAGCAAATAAAACTGTCTTTCAATACTGCTTCCAACTCATATAGAGCGCTAACAAGTGGGTTTCAAAACTTAACATATACATACCTGACATCAAATGTTCCAACTGTGATATTGATGGGCGGGCTGTTGATGGTGTCCACAATGAAATGCATCTGTCCAGTCTTTTTGTTGACATTGACTACCAAGTAATGCCACATGCCATCGTTGTTGTAGTTGATGTGCTGTACTGGAGTCACCACTGTGCCATTATCATTATAGTAAGCTCCATTCTCACTGATCCACAGCAAGGGGCTTCTGTTTCTCAAGCTGCTGGGGCTCCTTGAAACAAGATGTTATGTAGTTAAGTCATTGAAGAGTTGTGAATTTCTTCTCAACTGCACAATGAGAATGGCCTAAAAACGATTGACCATATCCTGGATGAATGTCACGTTTTGTATTTTTTTTCAAATAACACGGTCTTATACTAAAACAATGAACAACAGCTCCAAACATAGCTCTTTTTATACATAATGCACAGAAGAAATGGATTGGCTTAAAGCTTGTGCAGGATATTATGCTCATCCAGGCATGAGTTAATGACATGACAACATGTCAGTATGCTCAGCAGATGAAAGGGAGAGGATGTGTGATAGCACTCTCAATCTTCAGAAAAGATAACTTAAGAATACTTCAAAATGATATATAAATACTTTACATTTAACACTCCAAGATTAGACATTAATATTTCTAAATTTTAGAGAAGAGATCATTAATGAAATCTAACGAAATGCCCTTACTGAGAGGCCAAATACTTGTGTGAAAACTTATTGGTTTAGTCACAGAGGATTGCTAGAATGCCTTCTGTATTACCCTAAAAGTAGGATTAACAAACAGGCAGCTGAAACAAGTTATAATGACATATCATGCAGGGAGCATCCTTTATGGATTATTAATGTGAGCAGTCAGGAAGTGAGTTAGGGTCACGGGTGAACACTAGGTTCACACGTGAAAGTTAGTGACCGATTCAGGCAATAGGTATTTAAGTAAGAATTAAATTGCTATGAAGTTAGTGTCCCTGTGGTGTAGTGGTAACACGTTCAGACTTGCAAGCTGAAAGACCCTGGTTCGATCCCCGGCAGGGACAAAAATTTATAGAGTAGGTTTTTTCGGCCCTTCTTCTCAAAACTGATCATGCACAGTAATTTGGTAAAATCCCTGGTGACACACTTCCTTAAAAATAATGTGTAACATCTGAAAAATTATTCGATTCAGCTCACCTTCCTCCCCTTAAATATAAGAAAAAGAATACTATACTGTATTGCCTTTCCACGCTGTTACACTTGGCGACGTCGAGTAGGATGTCTCATTAGGGCCTTGGGGATGCAGTAACGAGAGTAGAGGGTTCTGTAACCCATAGGCAGAGACATAAGACAAAGTGGGAGGTAGTATTCTAAGAACTGAGATAACCATATAAGAATGGCCTCAGGTTCATTGCGGACAGCATGCCGATGGAGTAGAGATATCATATAAGAATGACCTCATACTCGTCGAGAGCTGTAAGTTGTCATGAGGACATGACATGGATAAGCAGGGGGGAGTGTGAGCAGTCGGGAAGTGAGTTAGGGTCACGGGTGAACACCAGGTTCGCACGTGAAAGTTAGTGACCGATTCAGGCAATAGGTATTTAAGAATTAAATTGCTGTGAAGTTAGCGTCCCTGTGGTGTAGTGGTAACATGTTCAGACTTGCAAGCTGAGAGACCCTGGTTCAATCCCCGGCAGGGACAAAAATTTATAGAGTAGGTTTTCTCGGCCCTTTTTCTCAAAATTGATCATGCACAGTAATTTGGTAAAATCCCTGGTGACACACTTCCTTAAAATAATGTGTAACATCTAAAAAATTTTCTGACTCAGCTCACCTTCCTCCCCTTAAATATAAGAAAAAGAATACTATACTGTATTGCCTTTCCACCCGGTTACATTAAGATTTGTAAAGAAAATTTAGATTTCAGTGAAAGAAAAGCATACATTTTATTACCCTCTTACTGATAATTTAACACGACTGGCCCCTCTTATATATAGAGAAAAATAAAGGAATTAACTATGACATTTATAAGTCACTCATAAATTTCTGAATTATTATAATCCTGGCAGGACAAATTATTTCATCTCTCTGAAGAATATACAGAGCTGCTGCCAAGAACTGATGCAAATCACTACTATCCTATCCATCATTCACTGTCTATTGCCATGGGAAAGTGTGACTATATTGCTTTCCCAAGGAGCTTGCACATGAACATATGAAATCAAACCCATAACCTTCAGATCGCCAGTACAATAAATACATCGCCATGAAGCTCCAATCATCGAACATAACTGATGATGCTTGTTCTAAAACTTTTCATCCTCAGAGATGAAAACGACAGAAACTGCTGTTTTCTAAATATTTACTTACGGTACTGTGAAGAGAGAGAGGAAAGTTCCCGCTCCACCTCTTTCACCAAACTGTACCCACAGAGCAACACTGAAGGCATCACTGTCAAGTGGGATGGGGTAAAGGAGATATGCCATGCCAATTTTATCCTCATGCTCGAACAGAAGGTCAAAGTTTTGGTCCCAGTCTAGAAAGATAAAGACTATTCATTCTTAAAGGAACTATGTTGTAATGTGAAACACCAGGACACCAATTATTAAGAATGAATAACCTCATTTCAGAGATAAAGTTTGTGTTAGAATGAGTTGAGTGATAAAAGGTCATTGTCACAAGTTTCACAAAAATTGTGTAACACGCTTTTTGTAATGAGATCATTAGATAACATATGATTCAGTTACTGAGAGTAAAATATGCCTGTAATAAATATCTGCTTTCAAAAGTCAGAATGGCATATTGCTCTAACTGGTTCTAACTTCACAAATGAAAAGGATACAAATCCTGAATCCAATACTTCGTTGCTTGAATCAACTGCTGTAATTTGAATGCCTCACTCAGTGTGTCAGTGTATGAGTATGGCAAAGCATCAAGCAAGTTGCAAAAAGAAACAAAACAGAGACTACAGCAGACACGAAATGTGAGTAGATTTCACATGTTTGCAGCTTGCAATGAAAACCTTGTGAAACCAGGTGGTAAGGCATATTCCATTCATCATCATGTATGGGGAGAAATATGAGCCCAAACTAATGTTATCTGGAAAGTATACCACTAGGGATTTTACCAAATTACTGTGAAAGATGAAATCTCAGAAGAAAGGCTAAAAAAACCTAACACTAGAAAATCTTCTGTTCTTTTTTGGGATTTAGTCCAGGCTCTTTCAGCTTGCAAGCTGAACATACCAGGGGCGAAGGGTCCATATAATCAAATAATCACTGACTACCAGCCGAAAATGCCGTTGGTCGACCTTGGCCTTCGTGGCAAGTTAAACAAGAACACCGTCGAATCCTAATTATTTGCTCTTTGTCAGGCCTATTCTTACTATGACCTACGTTCAGAACCTGATATCCCTCAAATTTTCTCTGCTCTATTCACTGATTAATAGGGATAAAGAAGAACCTGGACACCCCTATTGCCAATTGTGGAGTGGCCTCACAAAAAACCTCAATGAAAGCAAGGAAATTTCACCGGCTAGTAAAGAAGAGCTGCTAATCAAGGTCTCCGCTTGATTTGTGGCACTTTCACCTATTGCGGTTTAATGTGATGCGGAACAAAAATAACATATTGGTAAAACGAGACACTATTCTATAGCATTTAGTGAAATTCATTATTATCAAGGGCCTCTTTATTCGACAATAATTAACACTGTTGCTGACAAGTGACATGCCTTCAGCCACAAGTTTACGACCACTTTTATTTTTCGCTCAGTTTAGAAACGAATCTGCACTTATAGAAAGCCACATTAACAGTCTCGCCACACACATACCTCCATTCACAAGCCCAGTGCTGGTGTTGCCACGTTGCCTGTTTTGTAGTGCAATGTAGCTGATTCCCAAAATCTTTGGTTGGGGAAAGCACCTTGGGGTAGATTTACTTTTTTATGAAGGAGGTTTCTGACTTTATGAAACATACAAACAAACTTATTAAATAAACATAAATTCTTCTTGGGAAATAACATGAATGACAAAACGTCTTGGAAAAGTAATTCAGTTGGCCCCCCTGTTCTCAAAACCGGCAAGGTTTGACGATGGCAATACTCACATAGGCCTACCCATTTGCAAAAAGGTGGACTCGGCTTCATGGTGTAGACTGGGCCTGGAAATTACGTTTTCTATAAAATTAGTATCTTCCTGTTTTAGGTCTGGATTTTTGGCTAGAGGTGGAAACGGGGGAGGGGGAGGGAGTCGCTGAGCATAGAGCGGTTTGTCCAAAGATGTTAGTCAGTCTGCTACCCAAGCAACCAAATGTCATTCTTTTTAAAGATTGACAGATTGTCATTCCCCTACGGTCTGGATGGGTTTTTCCTGCAAGGTCGTGTTCCCAATGTTTTGTTTATTAGCCTAGGCCTGCTAGGTCTAGCCTAATTGGACCTAAATTCTACAATTTTGGGGCCATTACACCATGGTAAGCGATAATATACATGTATTTTTGGCGATCCTGGCCTACTTTTTTGTGCCTTTTCAGCCAACTTGTTTCTAACTACTCAAACTTTTGTTGTAGCTTTTCAGGAATTGTGATGATGCCTACGGATTTTTTAAGTCCATACTCTGTTTTACAGTATCACACTGTGAACATCAAATGTAACTCTACGAACGGGTATTATAGCACTTTCGACTAATACCGCATTCGTGACTATAAGTGACAATCATGTTCAACTATGATTACCCTGTTGAGAAAGTCAGCCTTCGCCCCTGGAACATACTACTAATACACCACAAGCATGCTAACTTCACAGCAGTTTAAACCTTAAATATCCACTACTTGAGTATTGTTCCCTAACTTTCAGGAATGAGCCTAGTGTTCACCTGTGACTCTACATACTTCCAAACTGCTCATACACTCCCCCTGGTTCTCGATGAGTATGGGGTCAATCTTCTGTGACATCTCATCTCCTTCAGCATATTGTCCACAATGAACATGAGGCCATTCTTGTATCCCAGCCTATCTAACATTGTCATCCAGGATGTTTGATGTAGTTTGCCTATAGGTTATATAATCTTTGACTCTGAAAACTGTGTTCTTGTAACGTTTGCATGTATTGGCTCCACCCCCTTTTGGCCCGAGGCAGTGACCCAGATTCCAGGTGATTTTTTTTCTCTTTTTTTCTTTCTTTCCCTCTCTGTACTCTAATGGGTACAGGGGTTTGTTTTGAACTCTAGTAATAAAGGCTGGAGCGTTCTAGAGAGTATATTTTATAGCTCGGTCACTGAAAATATCTAACCGCGGCCCGTTGTGAGTTTTCTGAAAATGTAAAGACTGTTGAAGTCAGTTATCAAGACTTTCTGGAAGTTCGACGAAGAACCATAATTTAAGGGCGTGAGTGTCTGAGGTGTGTGGATGTGAAAAGCGAAAGCTTAATGTCGCGTAACATTACTATTCTTTGGTAAGCCTTGGTTGGCTCTCTAGTGCCAGTGTTGTAAATAAACGTTCGTTTTCTTCAGTATCAAAGGATATTATGTTATTCATTGACAGCGATGGGCAGGTGTTTTTAGAGGTAGCTGAGTGACCAACCCTAGCTCCCTACTACACGTCTGTGTGTCGTCAAGTTACCGCTGCTACAGTCCCTATAGCCCTAATATGAGATCCTGCCAACAACACTATCTGAAATCAGATGGGAAGGTATGTTTGTTTCATTATTATCAGTAAGGCGTAGGAATATGAACCCATACTGACTTTATCAGGACAGTGTGCCAATAAGGATGTTACCAAATTATTGTGAAAGGTCAATTTTGAGAAAAAAGGCCAAAGAACTTATCATTAAAATCTTCTGTCCTTTTTGGGATGAATCTAGGCCCCCTAAGCTTACAAGTCGAACATGGTACCACAACATCAGAGAAGCTATCTTCACGGCAACTGAAACCTTAAATATCTACTGCCTGAATATTGTTTCCTAATGTTAACATGTAAGTCTAATGTTCATCCATGACCCTAACATACTTCCCAGTTGCTCACACTTGCCAATACATAGCAAGCTATGATTCCATAGCATATAATGTAGTTACACCACTGCCAATTATAACAACTGTGTTGGTCCCAGGTTGTGACATATTTCATCATATTGACAGTTATGTAGAAATGTACTCACTTCTGTCACAGTTAGGTCCTTCACGGAACAAATTACGGCATCTACAATATGCCTTATCTTCCATATCAATGCAGTCGGAGCTGGCTGGGCACCCCTTTGTTGTGCAGTCATTCACATTGACAGAGCAATCAATTCCAGAATAACCTGTATAGAAAGTAAAGAAAGTCAAGGTCAAGTTAGGTCTGACAATTCCTAGCCTATTCATAATGTCACTCAACAGTGTTCGGTGATGAATGTTTTTGGCCATCAACTGGGCCACACAAATGTAATAACAGACAGTCCAGATCAACTGCTCCTGAAGAAAAGCCTCTTCTCGATCACAGCTACTTGATCATATTGATTAAGTCAACTCATAAGGATAAAAAAACACATTTTTTTATACACATGCATATGCAGTAAATTTTTTCAGTAGACAAGATTCAATTTAAATGGGCAACTACAGCTGTATTCCGAAAACAAAGTTGAGTTTAGCTTCACATAAGCATAACAATCAAGACCATAAAAGTGTACACCCAACAATGTGAACTGAGAATGAAAGATAAACAAGACATTAACAACAGTCCAATTTAGGGCAAGAGCAATAACAGTCCAAGTTAGGGCAAGAACTTTAATTAAACAGCTAAAGCACCAGTTACTATCTCCTACCGGTCTGTGCCAATACGATGAGTTAACTGACCTGATTATAGAATTTTTAAAAAATATTTCCTTAAAATTCCTGCAGAGTTAAAATGGAGTTTAATAGTTATCCTATCCTGTAAAGCAAAATGAAAATGAAAATATGACTTTTAATAATCCCTTAGGAAACTTGATTACAAAGACATACAGTGTTTTATACATCTTATTCATTAATTCATAATATATATACACGTAGAACAATCTACATCACACATATAAATATACACTTTTATAAATGAAATTTACAACGAAGTCATTGCTAGTCACTGTGGTGCAGCGTTGTGGTCCCCTCAGCTCCTCAGCCAAGTACTGTATAAAAAGGCTTTTTTCCACAAGGATCTAATTTTTAGGAAAAGTGAGAAATGGCTTTTTTGTGATGAACCTGCCTTCAAGACCAAGTCTAGCTGTCTCCTTGCTGGGCCTCAATTTAAGGGTGGGATAAAGGAAAGCCTAGTTTCTGTTCATTTCATCCATTCCTGTACAACTTTTGTAGGTGGGTCATTCTGATTATCTGTGCTGTCAGTAGATGGCCAGATATTCCCATTAGAGAAAACAGCAGTGTTTTGTTTATGGTTCCTTGATCTCCCACACAAAATCAGCTCTCCATCTCATCTCCTCAATGTTTTTGTTGTTCACTTCACTTTGGCTCGCTCTCAGCTTATAGCCTTTTCATCCTCATCCTTCATCTCTGGAATCACCATAGATAAAGGCAGCTGATCTGTGCTAGCCAATCACGTGCTTGCTATTGCCTTAGGCCAAGGCTTTCATCTTTGTCACTCCAAGTTCATTGACCACCATTCCCTCTCATTTCTCTTCAAACCTGACCTTTTTCTCTCCCACTGCTTATTTCTTTCTTATTAGTGCAGTAGTACTTTCATTACAATCTTTGCTCATTTATTTATAGCTTACTGTTTTCCATATTTTTTTTTCTGTCAACACTGTTTGTCTTTTTGTTTGTTTGTTTGTTTATTGCTGCTGCTGAGAAAGGCATATCTGCTGAAATGTTATGATATTGTGCTGTTATTTTGTAAAGCTTAGTACCTGTTTGTCCTGAATTTCACAAATCAGTAGGTGGGTAACAGTCCTAGTAACTTTGCATACACTAACTGCACTTTCACATATCATCATCTTAAACAACTACATATCTGAGTCAGCAAACTTACACAGATATCTCCCAGCAGACCTTACCTGGTTCACAGTTGCACTGAAAACCATCTAGTTCAGGGATACACTCAGCACCATTTTGACATATGGAGGCATTTTCAGCACAGAAGTGGATCTGTGTTTCACATCTGTTACCTTCACATCCTAAATAAACACCAAAGAGGAAAAAAATTTGTAATATTTAATTAATCCAGCCACTTAGATTGAGACGATTTTATTCATGGGTAATGTTGTCTGTCACAAGCTCATGGATAATATTGTCAATTACAGAATCCAAACATAAAGAACATATTTATTCAGAACTTAGGACCTGACCAGCATACGAGCTTAATCATTTTATAATGTTTCAATTTCTTAACTACTCTGTCCTTCTGACAGGGTATGATGAATGTGTATTCTCTTTTCTACTCAACATAAAACCTGTCAATTGTTAAAGAAAAGTTGATTCATCCTACAGACGATGTTCAATCATACGATACCCTGTTATTCCAATAAAATAGTCTCTGAAATGTCTGTCTGATATAGTACCTCTGCCTGCCCCAGACAACTTACAGGGTTACATTCTGCAAAGTCTGAATTCTTACACCCACTGCGCAAATGCCGGCCATAAGCTTACATCAAATACGTTCTACCTGCATGGCCAGGCTGTCCAATGCTCTGCGGCAGATAATAACACATCGGTATGAATCTTTTACTTCCACTGTAAACAGCAACTGTGTCAAACAAAACCGTGCTGAGGCAATAAAAATGCAAAATACTTTACCTGGCTTATACAGTCAAACTTTACTTCTAAATTTGGATGACCAAAGTCTTAATTGAAAGCTGAATAATACATTGTCAGATGAAAGTGTCTGTAGTTGCTGGAATTTTAGTGACGTCATCATTTTTGCCACAAGTCGCTGCTGTTCGGGGAAGGGGAATAACTCTAGACGCAATGGCAAATCCTGGTCACCCGAGCTCTTTTTATTGCGTCATATTACACACACATGAGGTAATAGAACGATGTTTTGTCTTCGTCAAATTGTCTCGGTATGTACCATAGATAATTTTCAGAGAGAAAAAGCACTTGAAACCATCAAATTATTTACGACACTCGTGTCCACGTTTAAGTACAAATAGCATTATAATAAAAAGCAAGAACTATAAGCGATATTGGAAATACCTGTATTCAAAATATAAACACTAAGTATAGATTATATGCCATTGATCTGTTGTGTTTTGGAGTGGAGTGCACTGCTAGGTCACATAAGTTTCTAATCATTGTGACAAGAGAGTAAGAAGGTAATACAAACAAGTAGGAAGATAGGAACATGGTAATGGCAATGCAATCAGGATTTTCAGAATTTCATTCAGTCTCAAGTCAGGATGGATCCAGTCTCCGATATACAGAGACTGTGCTACCAGACCCCAAGTAGAGATACCAACCTAAAACCCTAACTCAGATTCAATGAACGCCTAAACGCAGGTCACAGATGTTAGCAGAATATTTTTCTTGCTTCCATTCACATGGAAAATCTGATCTTACACACACTTTTATTTGTTGTTTCAAAATGTTTAATGCCACATAGAAATTGTATCAGTGTCCTTTAAAGCTTCTAAATACTTTCAAAGAGAGGGGACCATTCCTCTGAGTTATCAAAACAGTGAGCCTATGTACTTTATGCACTAATGTATACAGAATACATATGATAGTGAGAATGCCACATGTACAAGAACGCATCCAGACTCCAGGAACAGAAGGAGGAACAGGTCGCCGTGGTAGAGCTTGCAGAGTTTGGGATAGCCATTAATCACATCACTACTGGAAGAACACATGCCAGAACTCTTCGCTGAATCTTTGGTTGGAGGGTGTGTGTGGGGGNGGGGGGGGGCTGAGCACATTATGGGTTTTGTCCTTTGTCCTGAGTGCAAGGAGGCCAATTTGCTACCCCTGTAACCTAAGTAACAAGATGCAGATTCTTCTATTTGGATTGGTGATGCTGCATTAGCTTGATACTTACGTTCACACCTCGGTGAAGTATTGACATTCCACTTTCCATATGCCCCACAGACCATCAGAACTTCGGTTTTATCCTTATGCTCTGCCTGAGAGAACTGACTCCCTGGGTTACACTTCACGGTGAAGCTCACCCCGCCATACCTCAGGTCGACAGCAGGTGTGGCTGTTGACACACTCAGGTCAAGGTTGGGCATGGGACAGTCTGAGAGGAAGGAGAGAGGGTGGACCACTCAGTAAATACAAAATCACAAGAAGAAAAATGAGGTGCATGACTCCAAAAATTTGACAGATCTGAGTATCTTATTGCTGTCTTGTCTTGTCCACAGTTGCGTATTCTCAAGTAAACAAAGCAACTCACTGCTAGAAATATAAGTCTGCATGGAATTAATATCTCGTGTTCCTCATATTCTTCACAAAATACATGTTTTGCAATAAGGAATCAGCTTCAAATTCTTACTTCACCTTAATAACTCTGAAAGCTATATACAATGAAACAAACTGTATTGATGCACTTGTGAATCAGTTTCATTTTCTGTTTTGTGGGTGAAGCAGATCACAGCAATTGTCACTTTCATTTCTCGCAAGACTTAGATCTAATTGAGTATCTAGAACTGCACTAGGAGGGCTAAAATAACATGATTAAGAGGCTTCATTATGCAGGTTAGCAATAGGCTGTCAAATATAAAACAATAAAAAATCCATGTAGACCATCCCCAAAGAACTAAGATTGAACTTTCAGCCAGTTTTCCATACAGACATGCAATGATTCCCCAAAATCATTAAACCCTTAAAACTGCATGAACTGTTGCAGAATGGGTAAAGCTTTCACCTGTTGAGAATGAAATGTTGAAGCCATCATTATTCAGCGAGACACTTGACATAAACTGCACAGAGAATGATCCTCCTGTCACTCTCAGAGGGACTGGTACAGAACTGCCTGTGAAACTGCCAAGCTCAGTGTTTTCAGAATTAAAGATCTGAAATGTCAAATACGACTTTTTTAAGTTGCTAGTATTTCTGATAAAGTGAGTTTGAGTCAAGTAAGTCCGTGTCAACAATACTTTAAACTGTTTATGGGTTGTGCTGTAAAACCACTGCCCATTCTTTATCTGATTACTGCTTTGGCATGAAGCAAAAACTTAGGTGGATAGTGTGCTTTCGTCATTGTTTGCAACACAGAATTTCTTATACTCTCCTTCATGGACACCTGTTAAAGTAAGTACAGTTGGATCAAAATTAACAGCTTGCAACAAACATCTTAGCAAAAGTATCCAATGATAATGTGATAGCATCCTCTGTTCAGGTCAGGTATATTAACATGATAGGTGTTGAAATCAAAGAGCATCAGTAAGATCAGTGTGGTAGTTATATGAGCACAATCTTCGCTTACAGTTTTATGCAAGATGTCTTGTTTGTAGCTCCAACCATTGCTATTATTTCGTGAAATAAGGCTTTGTCTGTTCTAGTTTAATGCATGCTTCTAGAAGGCAAATTTGCTGAACAGAACAATGTAACCAAAACACAAGAAGAGCTGACTTACATAGCAAATGTTTTTTTTAAACCCACTGTGCTTTACATCAGCAAATCAGACCCAGTAGGTGGGACACACACAAACACACAACTGAATCCAGCTGAATAAAAAGAATGGAATTTAAGCACAGTAACTGCTACTGTGTTTCCACTCTTTTTTTCTCAAACAAATGAGGAGATTAAAGCATGATAGGGAAACCCGATGTAACACTCAATTCAATGCAAGTCACAATCAACATATGTGAGGTTCTATATCCTCATTTGACAAACAAAAGTTATCTGTTGGTAGGGAAAACTCAATAATTTCATCATATTCCGTGTGGACGAGACATACAACTGTGCCTTGTTAATCCAAATCTCTTGGTTCCTATACATATGTTTGGATTATTGAATTTTCCAGATGTGGATTACTGGGTCAGGTCATTTATATTGTGATAACGCAAAAAATTAATAAAACCAACTGTTTATTCACGTAGATGACCTGGCACTCAGAGACAATAATTATTAGGAAAAGCCTTCCCCAACTTCTCTGGTTTATCTCATTAAACATAAATGAATGACTGACTGAATGAAGGCAGGAAAGAAGGAAAAAAGGAAGGGAAAAGGAGGGCAAAAGTGGAAGAAATGTGTAAGAAAACAGAAAGGACTGTACAAGAAGAAAAATAAAGAAGGAAAGAAGATTCAAATCTATCCTTTTTAAGTCACAAAAGATCAAAGTAACAAAATGACCCATTGATCACCTTTTGATACTCCCCAATCCCAAACGCTAAAATCTCATTGAAATGTGACTGCTTTAAATTCACTGAAGAAAGAACATCCCTGATGCAGCCTAGGCCCACCTGCCTGACTTATCTTTGACGCAAACTGAGGCGCCTACTCCCCAGTGAAGGGCTCTAAGCGCTTTACAGAACTGATACAGAGTTTAACTCCTGCAAAACACATGAAAGTTCAAAGTAATATACACATCTTCAGTAATTACACAACACAGCTTTCCAATGTAATCAATCAAAACAGTCTTCTAACAACACTTGAGGAAAATCATTTACATTTTATCAGGCATACTCAGTCTACAAGCCAAAATATTAAACAAAAAGGTGGGTGTTAAGAGATTTTTTGAACATTTCAACAGAGAAAGCACCTCAGATATTTTTAGGCAGATTGTTCTAAATCAGTACCAGTGTATGTAAAACTTCTCTCTCCAAATTTTTCTCTTTTGGTTTTTGGCACTTCAAATGAGTCAGAATTTTCTGACCGCAGTGATCTAGATGGTTCACAAGGTTTCAGTAAATCAGATAGGTAAGATGGTGACCTGCCGTGTAAAGATTTGTAGCAAAACAGTGCTGTCTTATATTCGATCCTTGCTCTTAATGGCAGCCAATGAAGGGATCTTAAAATTGGTTCACCTGGGTCCCTTTTTGTCTTTTTCATAATTAATCGTGCTGCGTTATTCAGCATTATCTGCACTCGGTCAAGTTTATCCTCAGTCATTCCAGCAAAAAGAGAATTACAGTAATCTAGCCGTAACAGGACAAAAGCTGAAATCAGTGTTTTAATTGATGCCTCATTCAAGAAAGGTCTTAGGGTGCTTATTCTTCTAAGTTCGAGATACAAACTTTTTACAAGATGGCTTATATGAGGTTTCATAGATAGTGTATTATCAAAGAATACTCCAAGGTTTTTTACCCTGTCGTTTAGATGGATCATGCTTTCACTGACAGAAATACATGATATATCAACAGATCTTAGTTTGACATTTGTGGAGCACAGCAAAACCTCGGTTTTTTTCATCGTTCATCTTCAGTTTATTTGTTATCATCCAATCTTTCACTGATTCAAGGCATAATTGAACACTTTTTATTAGACTATGTAGATCTTTTAACTCTGACGGCAAGCAGACATAGGTATTGTCGGCGTACATTGATAACATGCGCCATGTTCTTTCAATAATGGACCCAGAGGCTGAGTATACATAGAATAAAGAGCCGGCCCGAGAATCCATCCTTGAGGAACACCATTAAGCCCAAAAGTAACTGACGATCATTTCATCAGTATTTCATGATCAAGAGTATCAAATGCAGAAGAAAGATCGTGTAAAGAAAAAATCGATACCTTGCCAGCATCACCCTCATTCAACAGATCATAAAAAAACATGTAGGAGTGCAGATTCAGTGCTGAAATTTTCTCGATAAGCAGGCTGAAATTTCTCTGAGATTTTTTTTATGAAGGTGATGTTTCAATTGGAGCAAAACTACTTTCTCCAGGATCTTACTGAGAAAATGTAGATTCGAGACCAGTCGATAATTTTTAAGCTCATCTGGATCAAGATTAGATTTCTTAAGTGCTGGTTTAACAACTGCATGTTTGAAATCATGATGGACAAACCCTGTGTTAAGTGACTCATTTATGATTGATGTTATAACACCTTTGAGACTATCAGTATTTGAAATCAATAAGTTGGTAGGAATGGGATCGAGATCACATGATTTTGGTGATGATTTTATTATGATTTCCCTGACAACCTCCTCGGTTACCTCATGAAAATTTCTAAAAGGGACACCATCAAAAGTAGTGAATGTTGGTACATTACATGAATTTAGGTTCTCTCTAATTCTGAACACTTTCTCAATGAAAAATTTACAAAATGAATTTGGTAGCTTATCATTTGATATGTTCGGAGGTAAGCTCTTATTTGCCCCTTTACCACACAGTGTATTTGTTACATTAAACAATTCTTTGATCGATCCACTATTACTTTTTCCACTGAAATACAGTATCTTGTGATGTTTGCTCAATGTCTTAACGTCAAGACTGGCTCAAGCGTAGATCTGTCTGTGAACAATGAGACGTGACTTCTTCCACATCCTTTCTGCCTGACGACGGTGTTGCTTTGCTGCTTTGATCTCAAGGCACATCCATGGTGCTGAGGCACGTTGACTTACTAGCCGTGATGTGCGAGGGGCGTGGTTATCCAGGATCAGTCGCATGTGTTTGTTGAATGCTGTTACTAGATCATCATCATTTTTGATATCTGTTAGTGATGACGTAATTTCTGCCGACATTTTAAGAGGGTCTATTGTCCGGAGATTTCTGGAAACAATATGATGTTTTCTAATCCGAGGTTTAACAAGGTCAAGGTGGAAAGAAATGACATGATCGGACATTAGTTTATCATCAATCCTTAGATCCTTGATGTTATGTTTTGCGCTGACCAACAGCCAGTAATGATGTGACCCCAGTTGTTGGTCGGCTTGTCAAAGAGCTGAAGGAAATTGTAATTATTTATTATTGTCTTCAAATTTCTGACCCTGGCATCTGATAAGTTGTCATATTGAAAGTTGAAATCACCAACAATGAATGTATAGGGACATCCAGTGACTGACTGGTCGAGTAAGTCTGTAAATTCTTGTATGAAGTCTTTTATCGTGAACTTGTTCCTTGCGTTTGGTGGTGGGCGGAAGATCAATATGACGAGTTGTGTCCAGGAGCCAGAGGTTACATGAGCCTGGCAGCATTCAAAAGTATTAAACTTTATACTCTCCCGTGACATAGTGATGGTGTTTCTTTAGCTTATATCAAGGCAAGACCACCTCCTCTGCCACTGTCCCTTGGACAGGATGCGCATGTAAAGCCCAAGGTGACATTTCATTAATATAGTATCACCGCTTGGCCGTAGCCATGTCTCATCTATAAGGGTTATATCACCGTTGGTCTCTTGGATAAAGTCATTTATGTCACATGCCTTGTTTTTAACAGAGCGTGATTTGAAATATGATATTTTCATGTTGTCTGAATGTTCTTTAAGGCATGAGCTAGTATTGATGGCCAGTAAGTTTGAGTAACAGGGTCCATATTTCTGCTGGACTTGTAATGTTGAGACATTACTTTCGTTACTGACGATTACTTTGATTTTGTGAGTCTTGCGCCTGCCGGCTCTCCTACCCCTTTTCTTTACTTTGCGTGTATATCACATACAAGGTAATATTTTGAAGAATTCTCTCTAAAACTCTAAACCAGGACATACACTTGGCAAGTTGTGAATTCCCTTCTGGAGATGTAAATTTTTAAACAAAATATGACTATTTTACATTGTTATGCAGTGACACTCAATCAGGCCTTTGTTTATTCTAATAGCCATGTTTCTCCAAAACAGCATAGACTGCTGTCACCAGACTTGAAAATAAAGTTGATAAAGATAAGTTCTCTGAGGTCATCACTCAAAATATCAGTTAGGCTAGTGTAAGTTTGAAAATATGGCTGCTTTGTCCAGTTGCATGGTCCCACCTTTTGGCCTACGTCTGACATGCTACCTATCTACATAATTACATATCTACATATTATTACAACAATGTCCACTTTTATTCCAAATATCCATAGATACTTGTACTGCAAATTACTTTTAATGAGCTGATTCTTAGAAACAGTAATTAATACAGCTTGCATTTAGCTATACGCACTTGCCAGTACTTGGCATTAAATTATAAACTTCAGCCATTAGTCAGGGAAGGTTGCAAGATGAATCTGTTTGATCTACCAGTTTAAATAGCATTAGCTCTTTCTTGAGGACTTTTGAAAAAAAGATATTGCTGTTTTTAACATTCCACGGCAAGATGTTCATTATTGTATTAAACTGTTAAGACTGGGCTGGACTACGACAGTTATCATAGACTGAAACGCTGCTTAATAGCTGTGATCGTTACTGATAGCTGGAAAACGACATCCTGTAGCCATCAAAATAGTGACTAACATCCCTGATTGTATGTCTATGTCCATGATGCATAAACTAAGGTGTATCAGGAAAGTATGGAAACAACTGCTGAATACCGAAACTGTGTGGTGCAAGTGCTTCCCATAAACATCCATTTAAACTTAATGAGTGAAGGTCAAAAGTATCACTTATTGCATGTATATGTGATATATCAGGACAACATCAGTAATATATATGTCACAATTGTCCCTAAAGACAAAACGAAGAAAAAATTATTGATGAAATTTAAGTTAAAGAATTTTTGAATGGTCTGTCTTTTATACCAGTACCTTCACAGCATAGTTTACTATGTTTCTGAAATTGTGGAGCTGCCTCATATAACATCGACTCAATGCAGTATGCTTTTATTTTTTCTGTCTTGTTTAAAATACTGCATTTATGCCTCTATTATCTGTGTAATATTCAGAATTATTGCACCAAGACAACAATTATCTAATTACATATACTAAGATTTCCATCACCAACTCCCAACCTTCCTCCAACCAATCTCCAACCCGCTATGGAAGCTCACCTTAAGATTATCACTTGAATCTAAAGCCAGTTTCTCAAATTTGATGGTGACATCAGCAGCATTAGGAATTGTCACGGTCCACTTGCAGTTCACACCATTTGGGTAAGGAGAAGCAGGGAAACCAGGTGAGCTGATGTATCCTGCACCCCGCTGGTCAAAACGTGCATCACAGCCTACAAGAAAAAAGATAAAAAGTAAATCAACTCCAGAATATATACAATACTTTGCTAAATGTATACAGCGATTGAAAGGTGTGATTTGCCAAGTAATACACTTGTTAAAACTCACTGGAGTGCAGTTTCTGCCCAGTGCAAGTAGACTAACCTAAACAGATTGACTACACTCAGGGCAAATATAACTCAAATTTATTTAAAATGACACAGCTGATATCAATACAATTTCCAAGAACAGCTCTGGGATATAAATTATGAGAGAACTAGACTGATGTTGTGCAGGACATATTATTACCTCATTAGTGTTCAATCAGGTGCAAGGAAGAAGTTACAGGCTCTTTCTGCAGGTAAAGCAGTGGACATGTTATCCTATCGTCGATCTTCAGACAGTTAATATCAGTCTATTTGCTTTATATGAATTTCTTTATCTCTACAAATAGAGACTTGAAAAGAACATGACAAATTAGTATTTCAAATTAAGTTTCAAGTATAATCACAGCCAGAAATGTCTTTACAAACCTTGTTTGTATCGGATTTTCAAACCATTCTTCCTTTCTCCTTGTACTGTGTGTAGGCCAATGTACATGTACCTGCCACGGGAGAAGACAATGCCGTTGCCAATATAGTTTTCCCTCAGTGTTGCCAGTCGTTGATCATCCGCTGTATCACCATCATTGAATATAACCACTGCATTATCTGGCAAATCCATATCTAAAATCTGTAGGAGAAACAATGTGTAACACCTACATAAAGGTGGACCTGTCAAGCTGCCTATCCCCATTCCTTCACTGCTGTGGGACACAGAAAGAGCAGATTTTTAGGATGGGCCAAGTACAGTACATTCCTGCCATGGTTTTAGTCAGATGATATCAACTAGATATGTTTTCAAGCTTTAATTAACTCATAGACAAATTTGTTTTCACGCTGCTGTCAGCTGCCACATAACTCTAACGAACATTCTGTTGCAGTGTTTGGTGTGAACTCCCTTGTAGCACAATGTTCTTTCGCTCTCTCTGTCCCTCTCTTTCTCCCTTTCTTGATCAGATTTTAGGATTGCCTAATCTGATTCATAGCATAGGGTGGTTGCAGTCTACCAACAAAAAACTGGGAAAAAAATAAATTCGTACAAGAAAGGCAATAAAAGCAAACAGCCTTGTTGAAAAGACACGATCATCCATCAAAAGATTTGACAAGTAGACATTTCTAAATGAGAATACACCTAGATTAATTTTTAGGGATTTCAGGTCATGCTATTTAAGAAACAGCCAGTACATACAGAAGAAATATGAAAAATGATACGCATGACAACAGCATAAGTGTAGGCAGGGTAGATTTTAAAGCACCATCTGTACCTTAATGTTTATGACGAGGGTAAACAAAGAATAAAAGGCGTACTACTTTCGCATAAAAAAAAAAAAAAAGCTTATAGGCATGAATCAAAGAAACTATCACTGCCTCTTAAAATAGGTCCTGTGAGAAGATGGTTGAGACTAATACGGAATGTGGGTGTGGGGGTTATCCACTGACTCTATCATTGGCATTGAAATGGCACAACTGCTGCAAGCTACACTACAGTGGTGATGGTGTGGAGAGAGGAGAAATGGGGGGCCCGGCTGGATTTGCTCAAGGACAGTTCTAGCATTCATACATTCCAAGGGTCAGAGGGCCCCTAGAGAAGGGAGGAGAAAAACAGGAAAGGGAGAAGAAAAACAGGAAAGAGCGAAGAAAAAAGAAGGCTGATTAATATAAGTGTGGGTCCCAAGCAATGGGTTAGTATGGAGCCCCAAATGAGGTAGTTATGGCCCTGGATTTGTTTCACTTCATGTATCTCCACATGGTCACAAATTTACAAAATGAAAGTATGCACTAAAACTGGATATGAACAATGAAGAAGCTGCAATTCTAGCTGGCTGCATAGCACATGAATCATTAGCATCATACACTATAAGCATGAAATGTTCAATCCACTGTCCTCAAGAATGGCTGCACACAACCCTCTTAAATTTGGAAAGTGATAACATGCTTTCTTTATTTCAGGTTCATAGTTGGTAATCGCATTTTTGGAAGGGTACATTAGGAATTTTCTCTAAATTTGTCACTTTGTGCTTAGTTCGCAATAGTTGTTTTACCATATTTTTCACCAACTGGGTGTATTTCTTGACTGAGGCTTTAGTACACATTCTCATTCTTTCGACAAGGTAACAATGCTTTTGGAATAAGGGAAAAGGCGGATACTGCAGCTACCTGAACACTGACAATCTGCATTTCGTCCTGCGTCTGAATGATGTAAGTGTAGTCCTGATTTCCAAGAACTTGGTTGCCATAATGAGGAGATTCCAATTCTTTCCACACATCTGTTGCTGTTAGCCTAGTCTCACTTACATGTGGTTTAACTGTGGATGGACAAGAGACATCATTACAATACACAGTCACAGTCAATCTTGTATAAAGCTGGAGCTTCATATAGATATTTTCCTTTTGCAAAGAAATGGAAGACGTGCTATTAATCATAAAATCATTAGTACACGTTTATGTAAGAACTGAAGAATGTAGAAACTGAAGAATGTTGGAGAAGATACCTACTAAAGACCACAGTCAGCTTGTCATATTATTTTCTTTAGATTTGGTGTGTCAAAATATATCTGACAAGGTTAAAGTTTAGGAAAAACATTATAAGTAGGCACTTTTTATACCGGCAGACGCAGCAACAAAAACTGATAAAGAAAGATTAAAAGAAATGGATGTCGTTCAAGGAGAAAGCTGCAGAAGCCAATTCTACGAGCAACAAAGTTGGGAAGTCATCAAATAAATATGGGCACTATTAGCCAGACTACCCTACAATCTATATTGGCAAGAATAGCTAAACAAAAATGGATCTGCTCCCCCTGTAATGACACGACGTCTGTGGCAGATGAAATTCCACTTGAACAGCACAAATTTACTGGTACTTACCAAATACTTGAACAAAAGAAAAAAGATTAATGAAGAATCGCATTAATCAGGAATGCATGAATATATGAGAAGACAAAACAGGAAATAGATACTTGTATACAATACTTGAAATTGTACGACAGGTCATTATCAGGGAGGCACAAACTAGCCATTATCAAGCTGATCGCTGCATAACCAAAACTCACTTAAAGAACCTCATCATCAGGTAATAAACTGTCCACTGTGGAGGACGGATTTTACAGCACAATGACAAGTGCTGCAATATCCTGCCCCAATTTTTCATTATAATTCTGAAGTCTTCATATTTATTCTGCTGTGGTTTGTGGCCTTGTGCACTTATGTAGGAAATATATAATTCAAAGAAAACCCTTTATTTTTCAGTGACTGACATTAAACAAAATTAGCCATAATATTATGGAGTGAGAAGTCCACATACCCTACTGAACTTTCCTTAAAAGGTAGGAAGTTGTAATATTCATTACCTCATTATATGTTTGCTTCATCTACTCCTTATGAATGGACAATTATATCTCAAAGTTAATGTGTGTGAACTTTTATTCATCTAGTTCTGTTAGTTCCATTAATATACACATTCTTACTACTGGGACTGACTTTAAGCCTATTAATATAAAGAGGATTTTCTGTAGCCTGACTCGGTGTAAATATAATAAGTAGCTGTAAAGTAAACAGTTCATTAGTTCAATGGGTCTAAAGTGGCTCCTTCTCACTTTGTTGATAAGAGATGGAGAATCCTGTGCTGCTTCCACTTCCATCAGACCTGAACTTCACAATCATCAAGTTGTTGGAGCTGTAGTAATAGCCCGGCCCGGTTATCTGGCCTGTCAAACGACCAAGTTCTACTGAGGTACCCTCTGTAAGCCCACCACCGAGTAGAATCACCTCATCTGTATTTTCCTCAACAGACACACTGTTTACCTATGAAATAGATTACAAGGAAACATAATGGATGTTTAATGTTGTCTAGCCACTGAAAGGGTATGGGGTGTACTTAAATTACCTTGATGAATGTAAAATGTGTGTTTTGGGAGAAAGGAGCGGGTGAGCGGAAGGAGGGGAAANGGGGGGGGAGGGAGAGAGAACAGTGTGTGGTGATTTAAGAGGTGTGGTGATTTAAGAGGTGTGGTGAGGGAGATGAAAGAACAAAAAGACTACGTGATCAAGGTCTGAAAATCAAAAATAGTCAAGGATATGATAAATCTGACAACGATGCGTTATCTGTGGCACAGCTAAAAGGAGACACAGTACTGCCATTTAAGAATTTGCATGCAAAACTTAAAACTGTAATTAGCTCTTTAACTTCAAAACTTGTTGCTGGACAATTATGCAGTACAATGAACTATATCAAGATAAGTCAGTGGAACCCATCTAGATGGACAGAGTTATAAAAGGAACCAAGTTTTATCCAATGCAGTCTTGTCCCCCTCTTCCCCTCCTATTTGTTTCTGTTGAAATAACCTTTTGATACAGGACTGAAAAAAAATCCGTCTATTAAAGAGCTTTACTGTCTCACCCTTATAAGCGTTTCCATGAAAGGGTTAGTTTGACATCATCAATATGCATGGATGAAATCACTTTGCCCATTGTTCACTACAAGATGTTGTCATTTATTACATCAGCAGCTGACAGTGATTAGGAAACACCTCTATCACAAAGTATCCATGCTAACATGTGAATCGTAAGAATACAATTCAGGTTATCTCTTAAGCCTTTATACTTCACTTTTGGGGACAATTGAGCAATGGTAAACTTTTCAAAGTCCCATTACTACCCAATTCACTGTACTGGTGCAACAATTATCTCTAACATGACTGTGGAGCTACTCCACGCATTGTATGAAGAAAAAAAGTTATCAACTTACAGTCAACTGTACATTGTATCCTAGGTCAGCCTCCAGAAGCCACAGACAGTCTGCATTGTTAGGGTAGTTGCCCCCACCAGGTGGGTACACAATGGTATTCTGAACCGAGAATCTGATGTAGTAGCTACAGTTTTGAGCTGCAAATACAAAAAACACTAAGTTACTCATCTAGGAACGCGATGCCTGTGCTACAGCTATTCCATGTTTTCTCTAAGTCATACGAGTCATTCCCACAAACTTGAAGGGGGGTGGGGAGTGTTTTTGTAAAGTTTTAGATTTTCCTCAAGTGATGCAAACTTAAAGAGCAAGAAAAGAAGTGGGGATCATGCATGTTTAATGTATTCTTGAAGATGGTTTTGAAACTTAAGGGGTGAATCATGCCATTGCATGGTCTGGAGGAAAAACTATATATCATCACTGCAGACTCCCTGATTAAGTTATGTTATAAGCAGAATTTCTTTCCAATAAAAAATGTCTATCCAGAAAATTTGACATTTTAAGGTGGTTGCTATTTGTTCATGTAGAAGAGCATCTATGCCACATCCTTTCAATACTTTTAAACGCAAGATCCCATAATAGCTTCTTATAAAGTTTTATAAAATTTAATTGGAAAAAGTAAAGTTATGCTCACTAACTTTTAAATGTTTTGGGGTATAAGAATCATCATAATAATATAAGACATGAGAAAAGCACTCAGTGGTTATGCTAACAGCTTAAGCTGTTTCGGTGTGTGGTAACAGAATTTCAATAATTTAGTGTGTTTTTCCAAAAGTCCATCAGGTTACTGACAGATATGGGGAAAAAAGATTAGAGGATTTTATGCATAATTTTTAACATAACTGTTCATTACTTGTGGTATTGGAATGACTCACTGTTATTTGCTACTGTTATGTGATAACTAATTCATCTACCTTTATCACGACCAACATGGTCACAAAACAATGAAAACAACACTAGAAACCTGATGAATGGGCAAAAACTTGACTATATCTGCATAACATGACAATACAGGAGACAAGATAAAATTACCTTGGATTGGTTTGCAATGACATTAACTTCTTTGCAAATAGGGTTTCTGAAAGCAATTCTGCACTGAAATACTTACGGCATGAAATTTCATCAGATCTATCCCCACAGTCATCAAAGCCATCACACTTCACCTTAGGATTGGCACATTTCCCATTTGCACAATGGAAACTTCCTGTTTGAAGAAACAAAAATCATTATGGAGTCTACTGTAACTCTAGCAGTAACAGAGCATCTGAAATGAGGAAAGTATACATTCATTAAAAACTAAGTTTGGAAAATACGGGCAATATTGTGTAACGTAACAGATTCTCAAAATCTCATAATAATCAGATTCAGATGTCATACCTACTGACACTTCTGATCGCATCGCAGCATTTTGACATGTCTAGAATTTTATTCCTGATGTGCACTGTGTTCAGTCTATGACCCATAGTAGGCCTAATTGTCCAGGGATTCTCCCAAGATGGTCGTCTCATCATTGGTCTACATTACCCATGGAGAACCCAAATCCACACCATTTATCTCAATCGATAACAAGGCTTACTTTTAGGAGCAATGTATTTTATAGGCATTAGGATTAGGTTCTCAATGGACGTTTGGGTTAAGTACCTTTATCTAAATCTCTAGGCATAGGCCTTCACACTGAATGACAATGTCCAATAGTAGGTCATTCAATCTTTGACTTCATCTAGAGGAGATGCCCTGATCACCACTACGTATAAGAGTGTAATAGTTCCCCCC
>JAWQUT010000072.1:2392485-2413156 GCA_033807755.1 Ellobium chinense
AAAAAAAAAAAAATTGGATTTTCACTGGCAATGTACTCTCTGGCCCTAGCCAGGACTCAGATTCATACTCAATCGTTGTGACTCTGACAAAGACCCAGACTATAGGGGTACAATTTTGAGAGATTCGGGTTCGTCCTTGAACGTGCGACTCCAACTGGGATTCAGAAAACAAATTATAACGACTCTGGATTGCATTGGTACTATAAGTTGCATAAAGGTCACAGTCCGGAATCCGGTTCTTACTCGCTGCCAGTCGCTGCATGGTTAAGTCGATTAGCTGTATAGCTGAGAGTGAGAGGCAAGGTGCGCTGATAGAAAACACTCTATTCATCAATTAAAGTATTCATAATAGAGATTCCTCAGACCCGCAAAAGTTTAGGCTCACTACTGCAGACCCAGGAGATGTCTCTGTACAAGGGAATGATTCCCAGTCGGGGAATCGGTTCCAAGGAATTGCTGGGTTAGGACTCGCAATCACAGGTTTCAGAACCGATTCCTGCTCAGGCCTAGTCGTTGTTATGCTTGAACTGTATCGCCTGCAATTTTAAAGTTTCCCTAAAACTACGGTGTTTACACACTATTGCATCTGCAGACACACCACCCTTCTAAAACATGCGAGACAAACTTTGTTTGGACTGCTGTTTTATATATAAATATATATATATATACATATCCNATATATATATATATATATATATACATACATACATACATATATATACATACATATATATATATACATACATGTGTATGCATATATATATATACATACATGTGTATGCACATAGCACTATGTTTAACTTACCTTTGGGGCAAACAGGGCGCTGGCAGAGAAAAGGCAGTTTTTCCATGCAGGAAACAAGCTTCCATTTGTGGAGTTGACGCCTGTCTTTGATAACCGACACACAATTTCCTTCAGTGAATTTTGGATGGTTGTTATACCAATGTCCTACCCACAACTGGGCTTGTAGCCCACCACTGAACTTAAGAACCCGGTTGTCTTTTGGAGGAGCATCAATGCGGTTGGCACCTGAAGCGATTCAGTTAATTTTTTATTAAATTTACCTTTATTTGTAAAACATTTATCCGCATTAGATATAAATAAGTAAAGAAAGAAAACTACAACATTTTAACACATTTTATACACAAATTTTCATTAATTTTACCTTAATGCTCATGAAAGAGCAAACTATTTTTTGCCTGATATTGACGGGATCTATAGCTGATTTAGTGTGTGTACCTCCCGTAAGACTACATATACTTGGAATGTATGACATCCAGATCGTTAACTGTGTAGCTGCATACATGCATAGTCATTGAAGCTCATAATAGACCTTTAAAGAGACATGACTCTTTAAGATTTTTAGCATCTTTATTTAACAACAACAACAAAAAAACCAACATATGAATGGCATCAATAACAAAATTAATCATAATAACAATAACAACTGCTGTCCTGTCAGATATGGAAATAATAGCAGGTGAAGAGAAAATGCGATCGTCAAGAGAAAATGCGATCCTACATTTACAGCTAGCATGTTGTATCAAAATGTGAAAAATGCAAGTTGTTTTCATTATGCACCTTTTTTCCTTCCATTTTCTCCCCCTTATACTTCTATAATCGTTTTCTCTCTAATCTGATGATTAGTTTTGACTACTGTACAATTAAAATGTAGACCAACCAACAAAATATTAAAAAACCCAATAATTGATATGATTTTAGAAAAAGACATATAGAACTCAAATATATCTAAAACAAAGCCTGCGACGATATTAAATGGTTGTGTTTGATTAACTAGATTTGAAAATGAAAGTGATCTATGGATGTAAATTTAGGATACTGCTGTCTAATCAACCATAACCTACTAAAACTGGTGATACTGAAGAGGCTTATGCAACTGTTATAACTAGCTTTTTAAAGTTGTTATTTCCTAAAGGCCATATAATACTCCTCTCCTGTCAGCCCTGCGATGTATACCTATCTAAAAGCTCAAAAGGTCTCTTTGGTCGCAGTGTAGACATAAGAATCTGGGAAAAGATGAGAGAGAGGAGTAAAAGGCGCTGAGTTAACCCTTATATCGCGTACGATTATTTCTTGCATTGTAAGAAAACTCTTGTAATCTATGCTGTTAAGTGCCATTTTTTTTTTAACCTTCGTGGGCGATATAGCTTTTGACAAAGAGTGTGAGGAAGAATGTCATAACTGTAAATTCTTATTAGCCTTTGCTGAAATTCATGTATGAATGTGCTGCCACTCCAGTGAGATGAGGAGAGCTGCCTATTCAGAATGCATAAATTTGTGTATAGACATCTTATACTGACAACATTTGAAAGCAGGTATCAAGAATTTCAGTCATCGCACAAAGCCACAAAATATAGCATCAAACAGCAGAATTTATCAAGAGACAGGCTAAATTCACAAATTAGGCCTACATGAACCGTTCAGAGCAGTTGTAGCGAATTTGTCGTTAACTAAATGCTTCATCAAAATTCAGTAATAATTTAGAAAGTGTTCACTGAAAGTAGACGAAACAAGATTCCCCCTTCATTGTCAGAGCCTTTAGCTCAAGTCACGTGCATCTGTGACCTATGCTGCAGTACTTGGAAACAACGTCATTGCATAATAATATTAATATGTTGTAAGTATAGATAAACTAGGCCTACTGCGTTGCATGTTTCATTAACTCTTGTTCTTGTATATACCTTTGTGTCATATTGTGCTACATAATATGTGTGATTACAGTGGTGAAATACAACCGTAAAAAGTTTCTGTACAAGGACAGCTGTCAGTGAAATACAAAACAAACATTTTTTTTTAAAAAGGGAATGTGCAGATAGAGAGTGATCTCTCCTAACTGTTTTCAAGTTTTGTCACTTGTTGTGTATCAGTTCTGTTATCTGTGATTCGCTGGAAACCCAGAAACAGTGGTGAGTTGGGTAAGGAAGAATTTTAGTTAGACGTGCGGGGCACCAGTGCCTGGGGTTGCACAGGAATGAGGAGATGGTAAATTGTGATGAAAATAACAGGCTATATTGGTCAAAACTCATGTGTTACAAAGCTCGTCAGACGTGCAGGAAATTATAAAGGATGAGGGAGGAGTTAGGGGAGGTACAGGGTGAATAAGAATGGACCGAAGTTAATAAGATCGTTTGTCGTTTTAGGAGCTGTGAAACTAGTAAAAGGAGAATGAAGGTGCAACAAAATTAACTATGAACTATATGTGAGCAGTCGGAAATGTGTCAGGCCTGACAAAGTGGGGTCATTGGTGAACACTAGGTTCACACGTTAAAGTTAGGGACCGATTCAGGCAGTAGGTATATAAGAATTAAATTGCTGTGAAGTTAGCGTCCCTGTGGTATAGTGGTAGCACGTTCAGACTTCCAAGCTGAGAGACCCTGGTTCGATTCCCGGACGGGACAGGAAATTTTCTAGTGTTATGTCTTTTCGGCCTTTTTTCTCAAAATTTGATAATTCACAGTAATTTGGTAAAATGCCTGGTGACACACTTCCCTAGATAATATGTAACATCTGCAAAATTATCAAACTGAGCTCACATTCTCCCACTCAAGTAGAGATGACTATAGAATACTATATATGCTTTGCCACCCGGTTACACTTGGCGAATATCGGCAGGATGTCTCACTGGGGCTAGGGGTTTAGTAACGAGAGGAAGAGGTTCTGTAGCCCATTGGCAGAGACATAGGACGAAGTGGGATGTAGTATTCTAAGAACTGAGATAACCATATAGGAATGGCCTCAGGTTCACTGTGGACAGCGTGCCTAAAGAGATCATAATACTTATCGAGAACTGTTAGTTGTCATGAGAACATAACATTGATAAGCAGGGGGGACCCTAGTTCGATTCCTGGAAGGGAGATGACATGTTCTAATGTAGGTCATTCAGCATTTTCTCGGAAAATTGATTCTTCACAGTAATTTGGTAAAATCCCTGGTGATACACTTCCTTAGATAATGTGTAACAACATCCAAAAAGTTACCAGACTGGGCTCACATTCCTCCCCCTTAATGACTAGAATGGAATATGCCATGCCACCCGGTTACATATACTATACAGACAATAATATTGTACTAGTATGACAAACCCACAATAACATGGTTTCTTTCCCGTCATTTTGCCTATCTCAATGTAAGTCTTGGCTTTTTCAGATGGGGACATCAAAGATGCTTACATTCGAGACAGACCAGATGGAGGAAAGACTAAATAAAACAGAGTAACTGGCGAAATACCCTAAATAAAATCCAAGAGTGACAATAATTAGCAATGGTTTGCAAGTGAGGGCGCTATAGTTAGATAACTTAGAAGGAAGCGATATAAATTACTTACCACCACTTCAGTCGTTAAGTTAGTAGACTTACCCATGAACCCTAAAAATAAGATGGAAGATCATTGTGACAAACGTCACTGGGCACATGGCATGTACATTTATCATGATAATGATATCATCATAAACAATAACAACAACAACAACAACAACAACAACAACCTCACCAATGACCATAACAATAACAGTTTTCAATACTCCTTTTCAAGCCTTTACCACCGTAACTTGGATATGAATTGCAGCTGAAACTGACGGACTTTTCATTTGTGATTAAGTTGTGTCATTGTTGTTTTTGTTGTTTTTGTTGTTGTTGTTGGTGGTGGTGGTGGTGCTGCTGCTGCTGTTGCTGCTGCTGGTGGTGGTGGTGTTCACACAATGGATTTCTTTTAGTGAAAAGATTCTGTATATAAAGAAAAGTATGTTGCACCACTTGCTGAGCTTGACTACGTAAACTTCACAAAAATAAAAATATTCTCAAATTATTACGATATTGCTTGTACACTGTTAAAACTATAGGTCTTCTGTGCACAGCAAACTTAACACGATCAAACATAATAAAATTAATCTGTTGGTTATGAAAGATTTGATTCATTGAGTCTAACCATTGTGCAGTATGCCATAACAAGCAAAGCTGGTCATCTGCAACTAAGAATCTTGCATATAGATGATTGCAACAATACAATAACATATGAAGGCAATTGATTCTGGCATTAAAAATATCCTTACACCCACTTGTTGTTGACTATATAATTATAAAGCCCTCTTCCCAGTTCAATTTAAGGGTATCTAAACTACTGGGGGAAATCTGTACTACAAGGCGCATTCACACATAACAATTTCAATTTTACGATAGTGAAAAAAGTGTGTATGGCCTAGCCACATATAGAAATTATACGACGTTATTAAGATTAAGAAGGCATAGGGTGCAGCTTCACACATCAGGTTAACCCGTCTTTTCTTGGCTGGGGTCAGTCATAATCAAATTATTATCCTGCTTCAGATAGAACTGCAAAATACTGTTATAAATAGGCCTTTACATCTTGTATGCTTGGGCTGACGTATACGACGGTTTGCCAAAGTCATGTCAACAGACGATATGAAATTTCCGATTACTGATGTTTCTCAAAGCAAAATAAGCAATAACGAGAAAAGAAACCTTTCGTGTCCGTAACACTGACCCCGAGACTTACCACGAATGACTGAAAAGCTGCAAAATATCCACTAAAAACCACCACACTGTTATCATGTTCAAACACGTTCCCCAACTAAACATGGACACGTGAGATGCTACAAGTATATAAGGCAATTGTGGCGTGGGAAGGAGGAAAAGGAGAGGAGGGGATATGCTCACGGGCAAAAATATTAGTATTGGAGCAGACAAATCGTGTACAAAATTTAAAGGACGATAAGGTATCGTTAGTTCTGTTGCCCCATTCGACTAATTCTGATTTCCTCATGTGGAAGTCGGTTAACTGAATTCGTTCCCAAAATACCTCTAATAATGCTTAGAATTTCTCTGTCGTTATGTTAACAATGTCTTCGAAAACGAACTTGTTTGCTGGTGCGTCTCACAAAGAATGTGAGGCGCGGATGTGCGAATGTCTGAATAAGTAATGGGCCCTAATGTGCTGGCACTTTTAATATCGTTTAAAGTCTGGCAAGGGACATCTAGGCCAAGTAAATTGCCCAGAGGTATCATGTTTCTCTGACATTTGGACACAAAAAAAAATGTAGTTATCAGAGAGATGAACCTGAAATTTACGACACAATTTAAATTATGTACGCTACTGAAAGTTCAAATTATATTTTGCGTTCTTAACCGACGGTTATTGGACACCCGACGTATCAGGTTTGTGATATCTATTAGAAGGGCAAATCACTCATTGTGTACAACCAATTAATCCGCTAATACATAAAATCCTCTTTTTGGGGGCCCTGCCAGCCAGTATCAGAGTTTAGTAATGTGTAAAATGACCTGTGATCTAAATAAAGCATCCAGTTTTAAAGTTTCAGGTACAATTTAAGCCTTCTAAATAAAAAAATGAAGTGTGTAGGCCTATGTATTCGCACGCGGTCAAAACCAGCTAAATGAAAATTTCGGGACCAAATCAGAATTCGAGGTGACCTTTTTCGAAAGACATTTGTGAAAAATTTTGGGCGTTGACCCCCCATTTTCTTCCCGTTAAAAGATCGAGCAAAATAAGTACTTTAACCTCCATGGAGGAAATTTCCCCAAATCACAGTGGTATATGTAGAATAACACAAAATGTTAATAGGGCCAAAAGAAGAAAAAAACAATAGGTGTCAAAGACCTTAATCAGCAGCTAGTACCTGGCATGTTTCCACTTAGAAACACACTGTTTACATCATGGTGGTCGAGGTAGGTCATCTAGGCTATCTGGACAGTCTTTTAAACTTTCTCTCCGCCTGTGGCCCTCCCCAGCCCATATGGGACTTAGATCTAGATCTACTTACTACAGACTCAGTTTACACGACATACACTTTAAAAATTTTTTTTTTCTCGTTCTCTCTTTTCCTTGTCTGTCTTGATTTTCTCCCACCCGCCACCCCATTCCCCCACCTTTGACATACACACCCAGTGCTGACAAAAATGTACCAAATTNCCCTACCCTTAATAAAAATCACCACCCGACCCCTTCTCAGCCCACCCCATAGGCTCACATGGTATTGCCAAAGGAAGCTGAATTTTCAANCTGCATTTTATTTAAATTCTTTTGGGCAGATGAACCAAACTTTTGTTTCTCCAGGGCTTCAACCCCAATCAATAATAGAATGACCTTTTGAAAAATGTCAGTAAGATCACTTTTAGATTTTAAATATGTGGTTACAAGTGGATTTGTCCATTAAGGGTTACAAATATGGTCAACTAAAAACCACCAGCTCATGCCAAGGTGTTTACATGGACACAATGACCAGCCAAGAGGGGGTCACTTTTTTCCTTCCCTCCCAATCACTCCCAGGTCACTTCCCTCTGACCATTCCCCACTAGTTCCCCTTCAAATAGGCTACCATGGCAAAATTTTAGGGTTGAACTGTAGGTTTATAGAAGCTTTCAAAGTAGCATAGGGTATGTCAGTAAGAGAACTGGCTATTTTGAGAGATATCAAACTCCTAATTGGGCCATAAGAGTGATCTAAGACATATAATTCAGCAACATTGGCACCATTTTGTAGGGAAATGAATGTGCTTGACAGCTGACAGTTGCATATTTCTCCAGGGAACTAACGAAGGCTACTAACACCTCATCCAACTCATCTCACTGAGTGTGACTATTGAAAATTTTTTGTATCCCTATGCAGATAACCTCACCACAGGAATATCATTCTCTGTCATTAAAGAAGTAAGAAAGAGACACTTCAACAGTACAGAATGCATCACTATTGACTACTCAAAACATATGTAGGAAATAATTAAATGTGGGAAGGGGTTAAGGTTTGTGACACCTATTAGAAGGGCAAATCATCACTCATTGTGTACAACCCAATTAATCCTCTAATAAATAAAATCCCCCTTTTTGGGAGCCCTGCCAGCCTGTATCAGAGTTTAGAAATGTGTAAAATGACCTGTGATCTAAATAAAGCATCCAATTTTAAAGTTTCAGGTACAATTTGAGCCTTCCAGATAAAAAAATGAAGATACAGGTCTATGTATTCGCACACGGTCAAAACCAGCTAAATGAAAATTTGGGGACCAAATTAGAATTCGAGGTGACCTTTTTCGAAAGACATTTGTGAAAAANCCCCTTTTTTTTTTTCTTGCCGTTAAAAGATCGAGCAAAAGAAGTACTTTAATGTCCATGGAAGAAATTTTCCCAAATCACAGTGGTATAATTATGTAGAATAANATTTCCCCAAATCACAGTGATATAATTATGTAGAATAACACAAAATGTTAATATGGCCGAAAGAAGAAAAAACAATAGGTGTCAAAGACCTATCAGCCAGAAGAAGCCAAGTCGCAGAACTGTGTATGGCGTTCTTTTTTTATCTAACTCCCTTTTCACGCGGACAGATCCAACTGGCCATTTTCCAAACGGCCAACCGTTCTAGGAGACATTGTTTTATCAAAGAAGAAAATCTCACCCCCCCCCCCNCCCCCCCCCCCCTCACCCATTCCCCCCAGATATACATTTCCCAGACCTTTCCCTTTAACCCATCGACTTCCAAAGTGTTTACAATACATGTGCTTATACTGATTTCGTAATTGGGTTATAATAAAGTTAAGCCATAACCGAACTTTACAGTGTAATGCGCCCACGCGCCAGTGCGAAGTCTCGTATGAGGAGCACGTGAAAATTAAGGACACTGCAAAGTGGCACAGCCAGACCTTCAACAAAGTCCCTAGATATTAAGTACGTATATATATATATCTCCTTAGTATGTGATCCATGCCATGTATAACACCCCAGTTATAGTTTCACTTTAGCTCTTAGGTTTTATTGACGTTTGTTTGTATGGTATAAGCTAAATGATTACTTACAAGTACATCTACTCAAAATAAGCCCCATGGGGCGTCCAACCTCGATAGTTAGTAGGCACAGTTAAGGGGCCTACACGATGTAGAGGGCTAGAGTGTTAACTTTTTAAAGTTGGTTGACTATGCAACAGCTGTGTGTATGCGAAGTTTTATTTGTTACTTCTATAGAAATTCATTGCAAATTAAACAATGATCATTTCAGAATTATGTATTCTCAAAATGCTACGATCAACAAAATTATCGAACAGAATTTTATGACCCAAAAGTAGTTTAGCAGCTGGGACCGAGTGATGAGACAGGCCTCACAAAGTTCACCTCCAAATCTGTAGTTTCATTCGTGCAATAGAAAAATCACAGAGGATTACCTAGATCTACCTATGCACTATCAGCAAGACTTCCTAAAACCACAGTGTTGTTATATTGATATGTGCAAGATCGTTGTATTACCCTCGCCATTACCTCTGATAATGAGTAACATTCCTTGCTACTACCCTATGATGTTATTTTCTTTCATCTATATTATAAGACTGGATCGGGGGCGTGGCACGCTCCCTTCCTAACGCATAACCTTCAAAATCGCTGTTTGTAAACTTCGGCTGAAAACGTCAACATGTACAATATCCGATACAGAATGTTTAGCATCACTGTCTGCTCATGGAAATTGCAAGATTTCATTAATCAATTTACAAAGTTTGTGCCGCATTTTTCTCTTTATCTTTGTTTCCGGCATTCACTCGTCGACTCCAAATAAAACTTTAAAATTTCGTACCGGAAAGACATTGCGTTTCGTTTGCCACTGGAAATTTGAACGCACACGCCGACGAAACAAAATAACATTTCTCTAGCGGATGACGTTTAAATCCAAATTTGCGTACGCGGGGATATTCATAGGCGGGAATCACAGCTGCTGTAATGCTTCGGGTGAAGGGGTGGATGGAAGGGGGGGGGGAGAGAAACGTGATAGTTCACAGATGCTTCACATCCCTCCTTTCCCCCTTCCCGGCAGCGCCGGGGTACTTCAGCTAGTAGTATATAATATCACAGACCTGGAACCTATTATGACATGCCATTACTTGGAACACAATACAGTACTAAATTATGGAATATGACACAAAATTGTATGTGTAGGATTTTGGTACTTGTATATATAATTTAAAAATATGATCCTACTAATCAAAATGAGTCAAATGTTTTCACTGGCCTATTTTCTGCNCGAATCGGGCGGATTGAAAAGATCTATCGGAGATTGTATTTCGTTGCTATACACGTTCTTTCTTTTAAAAAGAGGACTGATGTGTATAGTTACCTTTTGTGTATTTTTTCTACGAATTTATGTGAAAACCGCATGTTTTTACGTTATAGTTCTCAAGAAATCTGTGACACAAATTTGGCAGAAGCGTTTTATTAATATAGATTACATTGGAACTTAATTCATACGAATAATGTTTCTCTTGGCTGTATTTTCAGGTTGTTTCTTTTTTCTTTAAAACCTTACTTGTAATAAACATTCCCATACACCATCTTACTACAAAAGGCCTTATACTGTGCCAGTGTGAAAGAAAACCTAGACCAGTATTTCCCTTTGTAATCGATTTCTCTTACCAAGCCAATACTCCTCGACGGCGCTGTTGCTGCTGATAAACCTGCCAACGTCTTCATTTTCATAGTAGTCGAAAGGCGTCGCCTGGTGACCTCCATAGCTGGAAATAATGAAAGATGAAGACCACTACTTACGTCCTTCAGACTGCTTTCCAGATGTGTTCATCTGATTTGGCGTTATTAGTCTAAATATTTTCGCAAACCAATCCGTTGACTAACAGTCATGGTCACATGATTTGGGGAGTCATTTAGTGCTGGGCCGATACCGTTTACGCATCGAGTTTGTCATAGGGTTCCCGGTCTTGTCTAGCATTTTCTCGCTGTCACAGCGACATCCCAAGTCACATAACTGCTACTATTCTAATTGAGATATAATGCACACTTATGCCATGAATGCAAGTACAGTAAATAGACTCTACAAATACTACAACTCTACTTTTTAGAATTGCTTTTAAGCCTACATCTTGTTCACCTTACACGGACGGGTGACTTTGGCATCAAAGTTTATATGTAAAATGGCAATGATGAATCTTTTTATAATACTACTGGGTTCTATAGACTAGAAAATGATAATGATCGATGATGAGAAAAGTGGAAGATGATAGTATTGTTGCTGATGTTGACATTTAGTTTGTGGGCGTTGGTAGGGACAGTTACAGAGTAATGTTGTAACAGTCATTGTAAAGACTGATGCTCACGATGGTTTGGTGGGTTTGTGATAGTTGTGAAGTAGGCTAAAATTAATAGTGGTAGTATTAAATGGGGTGTCCATGGTGGTCATTGGGGATATTGTGGTACAGTCGGCAGTCGTGACTAAGTGTGACCTAGCCTCTTTAAAGCGTCAGAAGGTAAAAGGCCGAAACACTTGTTAGACGGGGGTATCTTCCTCTGAAGATCTTCTGTTGCCTCTCTCTCCGAGTAAGAGAGTTTCCTAATTTTCTAGAATACACTAGAGTACATGAGTTTGGTGGCTTGTGTTCCTCACATAGTGTTTGTGCCATCGAGGTGCCTAAAACACAAATCTGTAGTTGACTTCCCAAGTCTATTCCGCAACAGAGGGTTGCTTGTTTGCACTCGGCACTGCAATGAATTCTTTTTGAACCGAGAACTCTGTTAAATTTCATAGGGAGTATAATATTTCGGCTTGGTTAATGAAATAAAAGCAGCTTGGGACAGTCTCTAAGCATTGTCACTGTTTAGGAACTCTCTCATGCATGTTTTCTCTTTTGCTGTCTTGCCCTGAAGCCAGTTCTAGGCGGGAACTTCCTACAGCCAAGCTCTGGGTGGGAGGGTCTTACAATATTGTGCATGAAGAAAGTCATACTGTCAGATGTACGCTGTGACAGTGTAGGCGGCCTAAGAATACCCCATTAAGACTTAGGTTTAGCATGATCATGGGACTCACTCAAAGCCCTCTGCGGATGGGAATCCCGTGGAAGTCCAGTAAATTTCTTAAACAGAGTCGAAATGTTGACCCTCCGATCCCGCCCCTCTCCCTTCCGCATCCTCGAATTTTAGCATGCTGACTGGCGGAAGGAATAGTTGCTTCGGGGCCCCACTACGCAGCCGACCCGCAGCTCTCGGCAACCTTCCTCCCCCGGGCGGAAGGGGCGTATTGGCGGGTACCGAGCCCTCGTTAGGAAACTGAGACCTAACCGGGGAAGACTCACCATCTACTCCACGTGGTGGCAACTGGATACTGGCAGGAAGCCAACGCTAAGCTCTGGTGTGGTGGAACGCTTGCTAAAGAGGGCTGGGGTCTTGGCCGTGCTGTTTTGGCTGAATATGGTCCTCCCCCCACCCCCAAAGGGGCGGACTGATAAACGGCAACCCCCGTGGCGGGCGAAGCGTATACGGAACAAGCCTTGCAGCTGCTTGAGAGACCAACCCCCGAACGTCTCTAGGGGGACGGACTCGCCCGGCTACGTCATCTGGGGGTTGGAAACGCCGCCAAACCCCCCCCCCTTTATACAATAATGAGAATGTCAAAAATCGAATATTGCAGGGCTGTCCAACCCAAACATATGGACTCGGCGTTTGGTGGAGAAGGACGGGCCAGCGCCGGACCAAAGGCTACCGGCCTTCCGTCTTCTGGTGCGACGGGGCAGGCCGGAGACGAGACAAGGGTTACTGGCCCGGAAAACAATAAGAGCGGAAAATCAGACGTACACGCTCCTGGAAACAATGGGTGCAAGCTCAACGTTCTCCAGCTCAACGTCTGCGGCCTAGAGCCGAAAACCTTAGAGCTGGCTAAGGTTTTAAGAGACAACCATATACATGCCGCACTGCTACAGGAAACGTTACTGGGGGCGAGGAAACCCCACATATCGGGATACTCGATGCACAAGTGCCGATGCCGTCAGTGGAGAGGCCTTGCTGTTCTGGTCAGGAATGATATCACTGCCTCCCTCAGAGAACCGACAGACAGTACTGGTGGGCTCGATATCCAAGAGGTGGAAGTTTGGTTCAACAAAACCAAATACACACTCTATAATGTGCACAAGCCCCCAAACAACAGTTTCGACTTGGGCAGTGTTGGAAAGTCATACATTAGGACAGTCTTCGCAGGCGACTTCAATGCTCGTTCCGCCTTACTAGGCTATGACCAAAGGGTGGTGAATACCCCCGGGAAGGACTTGGAGGAAACCCTAGATGGCTGCAACCTAATACTACAGCAAACACCGAACTCGACGCCGACTCTTCTCCACAGGGGGCATGGAGGAGAGAGCAGGCCGGACATCTCCCTGGTATCCGCGGACATCAGTCCAAGGTTGCAGTGGAAAGTCCTAGCATGGCAGACATCGGGTCAGACCATCTACCCCTTCTACTGCAAATTGCAGCACCCGGTGGGACAGGCGTGGGGGCGCCTCCCCGCTTATGGTGCTACAAAAAAGCAAACTGGCCACTCTTCAAACAGCTAGCGAATGAAGAGTTGGACAAAGTGGAAGAACAAAACGACATTGACTCCGAGTACGACTCCTTGGTGAAAGGGGTCTTGTCGGCCGCTCGACGAAGTATCCCGAGAGGAGGTAGAAAGAAATGGAGTCCGTACTGGAGCAATGAATTGGAAAAGGCGGTCAGAGCGAGACAAGAGGCCAGAGAACGTGCTGCAAAAGGCGGAGCAGCGGAGAGGATTATATATAACAAACTCACGGCCAAAGTACGCTTGCTGACTGCCGACTCCAAGCGAGCACGGTGGCGCGCCGCTTGTAGCAAAATGGACCTAGATAGAAAGGGGAATAAGGCATGGACTCTACTCAACAGAATGGAACGTACCGAAACGACCCAGAACCCGGGACCCATCCGGGACCCCGGGGGAAAGGTCGCCGGTACAGACGTGACGAAGGCGAAGCTGCTTAACACACACTTCGCCGGAGTCAACAAGTCAGAACCCCACACTGCTAGGGACCGCAAAGTCAAGCAGCTGAGGGTAGAGAGGGAAAAGGCCATGCAGGTGAAGGAGAATGGTCCGTTTGGCTCGGAGTTCACAATGAAAGAGCTGGAGGCAGCTCTAGCAAAAGCGAAAGGTAAGAAAGCCACAGGCCTCGATCGAGTCAGCAATGAAATGCTTAAAAACCTTGGGAGTTTCGGCCGGCTGGTAATACTAGGGTTTATCAACAAAACGTGGAGAACCGGCCGACTCCCGCGGGCGTGGAAACGGGCAGTGATTGTCCCAGTCCTCAAGAAGGGCAAACCTGTCGATGAGCCGAACAGCTACCGCCCGATCTCGCTCACCTCTTGTTTCGGCAAGGTAGCAGAGAGGATGGTAAATGGACGGCTCTATTGGTGGATGGAAAAGAAGTCCTTGATATGTCGCGAACAGGCTGGTTTTCGCAAGGGGAAACAAACAGCTGAGCAGCTGATTCATTTCACGCAGAAAGTGATCGATGGTTTTCAGATTGCAGGACAAGGAAAACAGCAAAGCACAATAGCAGTGTTTCTCGACCTACAGACGGCCTACGATAGAGTATGGCGGTCGGGGCTACTGCTGAAGTTGAGCGGAATGGGTGTTGAGGGCAGGATGTACCGCTGGATAAAGGACTTCCTTACCAGCCGGACGATCCAAACCAGAATCCGAAAGGCGCGCTCACCCGAGAGCACCCTAGAGGAGGGACTCCCCCAGGGGTCCGCGCTCTCGTGCACCCTATTCCTGGCCTTCATAAATGACTCTAGTAGCCACTTGAGATGCGAAAAGGCAAAGTTTGCTGACGATATGCTAATCTGGAAAACCGGAACGAATGCTGCTGAAATGAAGGAATTAAACATGGTTGCACTCTACTGCAGATTCTGGAAACTCAAAATAAACACTAATAAGACTGTGTTCTCAGTTTTCAGCAACGGTCGGCTGTTCCCCAAACAGGACTTTGACCTCCGTATCGACGGAGTAAGGCTAGAGAGAGATTCACTACCCCGCTACTTGGGTGTCCAACTCGATCAGAGGCTCACAATGCAGGAGCACACGAGCTCCGTGGCTGAAAAGGTTCGGAAGCGGCTGAGATTAGTCAAACGGCTTGGTAGCACTAGCTGGGGTGCAACAAGTAGACTTCTGAGGCAAATCTACCTGGGCTACGCCCGGTCGATCATCGACTATTCCCTACCTATGGAAGCATTGGCCAGCAAGCGAACGTTCGACAAGTTGGAAAGAGTCCACTATCAGGCCCTACGCTTCATATGCGGAGCGCTCCGTAGCACGCCTCACGAGGCCCTCGACGTGGCTTCGAACGTGGAACCTTTGGGCATAAGGAGAGACAAATTCATACTGATCCATTCAGAAAGGCTCAGAAGATTGGAGGTGGGTAACCCGGTGCGAGAACTCGTGGAGAGCTGGCACGACACGGAGAGGCTACAGAAGCCGTCATTTATGAGAGCAACCAGGATGCTCGAGAACGAAGCGAAACCTCCCACGGTCAGGGAGCCAATAGTAAAACGATTGCACTGGAAACGGTCGCGTCTTACCCCGAGGACAGCGTGCGTATATTTACGGACGGAAGCGCCGAGGGAGCAACCGAAAACGCACGGTATGGAGTACGGATCACCTACCCAGACGCAGACCACCAGCTGCAGGAGCTCTATGGGCCCTGTGGTACATATTGCTCGAACTACGACGCGGAAGTGGCAGCGCTGAAAAAGGGGCTGGTTGCGGTCCTGAACAAGTTCGGAGATAGGACCGCCGCCCCCACAGACGTGGTAGTCTTTACGGACTCCATGTCAGCGCTTCAAGCACTGCAAAGCCACTCCGCGTGCAGTACCACGGTAGTGATATGCGAGGTGCTCGAGCTCGCAGACAGGCTGATGCGAGGCTACGGAGTGGATCTAACCTTTCAATGGATCCCGGGCCACGTCGGCCTGTGGGAAAATGAAAGGGCGGATCTACTCGCAAAGAAGGGGTCCCGATGTCCGCAAATAGAGAGGCCGGCCACTTACGCCACCGCCAAAGGATTCATTGGTTGCTGGTCTCGTGATTGGTGGCTGCGAGGATGGCAGGAAAGTGCGAAGGGCCGAGCACTCCACGAATTTTACAAAAAGCCAAACCCGAGGGATGCCTGGTTTGAGCTAGAGAGGCAGGCGCAAACTGATATTTTCAGGATGCACACAGGACATATCGAGCTGCGGGGACATCTGAATAGATTGAACCCAGCAAGGGATCCCACGTGCAGACACTACGGGCATCCGAGCGAGCACGTTCGGCATATCCTCAGTGAATGCACTACGGCGGCAACTACTTCCTGTGAACCCAACCATACAAAATTGCCTGTACGGGACAAAGGAACAACTCCAGTGCACGTCGACTTTCCTTCGACGCGCACTCGGAGAGGACCAAAGGGTACTCACCCCCCTACAGCCCGACCAAAGAGACATAAGAGCTTTTCTTACCAAAGGGGTGGCCACGCAGGCCAGGTGCCCGCCTGCAAGAGCTGTACCAGGACAGCCAGCCCCCCAAAGAGACATTCGGCACTATTTTGCCCAGCCGGTAGCCCGTCCCTTGAAGCGGACCTGGGCCCAGGCGGGTGGGGGGGATGACACTGCGATAACATGATTTTATGTAAGACGTGAGGGGACCACACGGAGTCCCATCCGCAGACTTTCTCATGCCACAAGGAGCCAATGGCTCGTGGTAGAAAAGGAACAGTCACCTGGCGGAAGGAATCGTGTATCGTGTGCATAATATATATCTGTTCTACTTTCTATTGCCCTTCCGCCTCTCCAACAATTACTGCGCTCTCACTTTCAGGATCCGCCCTCTCCTGAAGAACGTAGACAGTGTGGTAATCGTATTCTCACTCACGGCTATTCACAATAGTATTCTATTCACCTCTCTCTCTCTCTCTCTCTCTCTCTCTCTCTCTCTCTCTGTGCGTGTGTGTGTGTGTGTGTGTGTGTGTGTGTGTGTGTGTGTGTGTGTGAAAGAGAGAGAGAGAGAGAGAGAGAGAGAGAGAGAGAGAGAGAGAGAGAGAGAGAGACTGGTTTTGTGGATAATAATATGCGAGCGAGACAATACGTGTAGTTGTGAGCTGAAAAGCTGGTAGCCTCCTTACCTCATACACACCCGTTCTGCCGCAGGCCATGTGAGTTGATCTGGGTACATTTTGTAGCACAAATGGCCTTGGACTGTCCAACCTGCAGAAAATAAAAGACGCAAATGCCGTGGACAAACAGACAGACAGACAGACAGACAGACAGACAGACAGAGTACTAATGTCGCAAAGACAGACGCAGACTGGCAGGCAGACAGGAGGCCGGCCAGATAGACACATGCCACATTTAGGAACATAGGTAAGCTACATACCGAAAAAATCTTAACTGAACATCTATTATCATTTACTACTGTGTTTCTTTTGGATTAAAATTTGATGTGTATAAGAGGTAGACCAAAAAAAAAAAAACGACGACGGTTATTAGGATGATAATAATGAAATTATTATTTTACTCACCTGACTGGCAATCAAAATCAATTTGCACCTGATGATGGGAGGAAAAAAAAAAAACCCCAGCATTATTATTTTTGATGTGATAAATAAAGGGATCGTTTTCAAAGTATCACTCTGGGCACTATGTTAGTATGCATTCATAAGTTATGCATTCTGCGCTATTTAAAGCACATTCGTCGACTTATATGGGAGGAAAGGGTGTGGGGTGGGAAGTGGGAAGTGGATGTTGTAATAGTTAGGTTATTGGCTCGCTCTAAAAAGATCACCATAAATATAGTTGTCAGGTTAGTGGCGAGTCGGGTCTACACAGCAGGGGTCATACTAGCCCGACCAAGCATAGAGCGTCCTGGATTGAGGTCCAACCCCCTTTCCCTTTTATAGAAATAGCGTCCCTTCTGGAATGGTGCATGAGTTCAGCCAATGACCGGCACTGTAGCCAAGGGTATAAAAAGTGCATGCTCACCCTTGTACGAGGACGAAGACTGAAACTATACTGACCGGCACGAAAAACGCATCAGTTTTTAGGAACGGAAATTTTTAAGGGAATAACTTGCAGGTCCGATTGTTTTGAAGCATTCAGCTCGCCTATCGCACGGGACTCTGAAATAATGCTCTCATGCCTGAGTGAGTGCTCCTGTTCGAGTAAGCGGGCTGCACGTGCAAACCATGCTTTTGGCCTTTTCTCGGCTACGGGGTGCAATAAAAGGCCGAAACTTGCTGCAAGCCTCTCATTTATGCCCCAACCGACTAGAATAACAGGATTTTTTAGCCGAATTAACGATTATTCTTTAGACAAGAAATGCCAAGATTACGACCAGAAGAGCGAGAACGAGCTTTGGGAAAGTTACAGGCTGGTGTTTCTCAACGGAGGGTTGCAGCTGCCTTTAATTGCAACCAAAGCACAATTGCTCGACTCCAGCAACGTTTTCAGCAGACAGGAACATCTCGCGACCGGCAACGTCCTGGTGGCCCACGTGTTACTGATGCACGGACCGATCATCACATTGTGCTATCCCATTTGAGAAATCGCTTTTTGCCTGCATCAGTCACAGCCAGGAATACACAAGGTCCAAATGGCAACGTAAGTGAACGAACAATTCGTCGCCGACTTCACAGCGCAGGACTCAGAAATCGCAGACCTCGTCGTCAAGTTCGTTTAGACTGGTCAGTTCAACATCAACGGTGGAGACTTCAAGACTGGGACGGTGTGGTCTTCTCTGATGAATCCAGGTACCGCTTGAGGCATGTAGACGGCCGCACACGAATCTGGCGCCGTGAAGGAGAGAGGTATGCAGACTGCTGCGTGATGGAATCTGACAGATGGGGAGGAGGAAGTGTAATGGTCTGGGCTGCTATCAGCACTCGCCACAGGACCCCTCTGCACTTCTTTGATGGTCCTGTAAATGCCCAAGTGTACTTGAATGACGTTCTACAGGGTCATGTAGTGCCCTTGTTCCAGAGACATGAGCAGGAGCTGCACACATTCCAGCAGGACAACGCTAGAGCTCATACAGCGCGAGTGTGCGCTACATTTCTGGCTCGGCAGCAGTTCCAAGTGTTGCCCTGGCCGCCATATTCGCCGGACATGTCTCCCATTGAACACCTCTGGGATGAACTTGGAAGGAGAGTAAACCAACGCAATAACATGAACAATCTGGCAGATCTTCGCAATGCTTTAGTTGAAGAGTGGATGAACATTCCCCAGGATACCATTGCAAAGCTCACAAGATCAATGAGACGTCGGATTCGGGCCTGCATCGGCGCTAATGGTGGACATATCCGGTACTGAACATTGCTCCAGGGGGGGTAAGTCACAAAATTGAATAAAAAATTAACTTTCTAACAACAATCGCTATTCTTTTTATGCACCGTCTTTGAAGCAGATAATAATCTAACCTTGGTCCAATTTTCATCTTTCATGGGCATGCATTGGTTATTTGGTGAGCGTTTTTCTAACCGATGCGTTTCTTGTGCCGGTCAGTATAAAATTAAAGACTAGAACTAGAATCACTACGGAATTATGACTATAGAATGGTTGCTGGATTATGTGACTTAGTACACTTGGACTTTCTTGTACAGCAATAAACGTGTGTATACCTTATTTGATGAGTGATGTATTTTACACCCTAAACTAACAATGTAGGGGAAATGTCCCTAATGCCCCATTCAACAATACCAAATGGAGTAACAACACAAACAAATATTAGCGAAGCAGCAGCACAACAATAGGCGGAGCCACAACAATTGGTAGAGCTACAACAATTGGCGGAGCTGCAACAATGTTGATGCACGAGTGCCAGTTGTTTGTTTCCTCTTTGATTTTAGTGAGTTTTGGTGTTCTTCGTATAATTACAATATCTACTTCTCCATATTAGGGTCAGCACCGCTTAGTGGCAGCTGCTAAGGAGCACAGAAAAAGTCGCGACTTAAAGAAGTTGTTTTTAACGAAAGACTTTTATATAGTCTGAATATTTAACATGTTGCAGTTATGCTGAGTTGTGTTATATACTTTGCTTTCATGCGGATTTGACTGTCTCTGAATGGCAGTGCTGATAGCTCTGTTTTACTAATTCTAGAAATAAAACAAAAATACATTTGCGACATGTAGCAAGATGGAAACTAGAGACATGTTGTGCCGTTGTACCCGCTGTTTTGACTGGCTCTTGAAAGCCTGTTGACTGATTTATGACTAGTGACGCAATTAGCACCGTTCCTGAGCGCAGAAATCGTTGACTGAGACAATGGTTAACAGTCAATCAAATCCGAAATTATCTGAAAGTGCCCCTCAGTGATAATTTTATTTTGCCAGTGAGAGCTCACCAAGCCATGCAACATCAAGCATGTAAGTTATGCATATATATTAATAAAACGACTCAAACAGTGATCAGACAGATGCTCCTTTTATCAAATTTTTATCCGGCCTTTTCTAAGATTATAGAGATGCGATCAAAGTCGGGCAGTTGTTTACAGTCTTTACAAAAGACTTAGGTCGAGTATATAAAAGGAAAGCATACAGTTTAGCACCTGGATATCGCATGTGGACAACTGTCTTCGCATAACGAGTGCTGGCTTGCCTCTAGCGTTTTGACCTCATGCCTCTGCCCAGCACAAAAGGGAAGGCCAGTTATGGCGGCCCGCGCGGTGTGAAAATCCCGACTTTCACTTACGGCAGCGCTCGGGCGAATGATACATGTAAGAGGTTGAAAATTTATGATAAAATAATGTAGATTTTTAACGCTGTGAAGCAAATGGCTATCCCTATTCGTTGAAGAGAGTGAGAGAGAGGGACAGAGACAGAGAGA
>JAWQUT010000073.1:0-16932 GCA_033807755.1 Ellobium chinense
CCAGCATGCATCGAAACAGTTGTTTTGTATCGAGCCAACTGCCCATGCTTCGATGGTAGCAGCACCATAGTCTTGATTGATGGAAAACGGCATAGCGCACAACCATTTTTGCGTAAGCGCGTATTGGGAAACAAAAAAAGTAAAGTCCACTTATGACAAACAAAAGAGAAACTACAAATGTCAGTGTACATGAACAGAAACATATCGTTTGAACTGTCATGGCCAAACGGACATAGATCTAAGTACAACATTATTACAGAGCACGGCACAGTTGGTCTACGAAGGTCTTCAAGGGAGTCTGGCTGCTCGCCAATAATACTGCCGACCATGATAGATCTGCATTACACGCCAATGCATGGCTGTTTGAAAGTTGCTTTTGGGCATAGGGAAAGCAGTGGCATCAACATTGGCACAGACATTGCAACAAGAAGATACAACAGTATCGTCTATACTGCCAGAGCAACCTGTATTTCAGTCACATGACATAGCATCTTCAGCTCAAACATCACAGTCAGTAATCTCATAGGCATGACTGTTGAACCACACAAAAACAACAAGAGAGCATGGGATAAAAGACACCTCTGCGTCTATTGCAACAAACAGTTTTCTAAACTTAGCAACAGGCTCGGATTAATTTGGTACAGGTCTTATATCTTTGGTTTAAAAAATCTGATGAATAACCCACAATACTCGAATACCTCAATCCGGAGACGGAGCACCTGGGTGTTTATAGCTCTTTGTTTGTTATATTCAAGTTTTCCATTTCATAGCTATTAATATTTGCATAGAACTTCCTTTGTTATGTATGAGCAGGTTTCAATGAACTTTCAAGATCTGTAAATGTGGTTCTTGTCATACGAAGATTTCAATTTTGTTAATGTGTTCTGAACATCAGTGTGTATTGTAAAATCTAGCAAGTGTATGTTGTTTGGTTCACAAGCAGAAGGATTTATAGACTTGTACAAATCTGATTGGGCCCATGAAATATCTTCCTGTGCTTTAAATACTCTGCATGGTCACAAGTATAATAAAACCAAAGGGATTCCCCTGGCTAAGGACTTGAAAAAGCTTTATGACAGTCTTAATGTTAAAGTTGACATGGCAAAGGAGGAACTTAAGACCTGCCCTAGCAACACCCATTCTTATTCTGATATTTCTTGAGCAATACCCAATATCAGATTTTTTTTTAGTCCCACTGCTTGTAGTTTTTGGGCACCATCATGGCATTGATTAGTAACTTAATAATTATTTGTTAGTTATTTCAGGGTTCTACGACTTAGTGATGCTATACATTTCAGTTACCTGCTTTCATGGTTGTTATGAATGTTGTGAACAGCTTGAGGTTTTTGCAGTATTCAGTAGGGCCCTACACTTGTTATTGCTTATTATATGGGCCATTTTATCATTTACTAAGAGTACTGAGGATTATTAGTTTGATTTCACGCAGTAAATTGTAGCCTTTCCATTTATGGGGGCTTCTTTGCTATGGGCTAAATTTTGACGAGAGAAAATGACAGGAACATAATATAAATGTTAGTAGTTTCTTATTCTATACCCCTTGCCCCAATTGATCATGAGGTGGAGTATACCCACTGTCCTCGTCCTATAGTCCGTTCAGAAACATTTGCCCCTCTTTGCAGTCCAATATCTAGTGGCGCAACACTACCAAGAATGTCTTCGTCACTGTTGTTTATGCTATATAAGGTGGTCTAATACCGCAAGGGGGACTATCCTATTGGTGACATAGTTTGCTCTGTCATGATTCTACTCCTAAACCTTTGCCATTTTTTCCTTGATACAAAGGAGTGAAATTCTTAATTTTAGTGTTTTCTTTAATTCATTAAGGAAAAAAAAAAAACTAATTTGGGCGAAAGTGGTATGAAACGAAAACTTATTATCTCCACGACCTGCTGATGTTTTTAATATTTTTAGCTCGTTGTCGAAGGGTGGAAGAAATACCTGCTTTTTTCTCTTTTTATGTGCATAACCTGTGTGTAAGATTTCTTTCATACTATTTTGTGATGTTGCTTGCTGTGAGTGCTGTGTCATTTGCATATCTGAATAATTATGATACTGAGACCTCCAGTCTTTATGCTCTGATACTGAGATCAGTGTGGGAAAAATACGCATCAGTAGTTGCAATGATTTCAATCGGTTAACCGTACCTCTTGCTCTTCTTGGAATTTCCACATCTTGAAGCCATTTCCGACAGTCTGCCGCGACCTGCCAGAAAATGGTTGCATTAATGTTTTCTTATTCAAATAAACTCCATGAGCATTTTCCATCATACTCATTCTCTTGTTTTGTGTTTTTGTTTTTGTAATTCTTGTTTAGTCTGTGCCTGTACCTCCACTTACTGTGTTTACCAGTTATAATAATAAAGATTAAATAATGTAATAATTTGAGACATTTTAATTCATAACAATTAAAATTAAATGAGCTGATATATTGTGTAAGCTGGCTGCTTTCAAAACAAAAAAAATCAGAACCAAATGCAACCATACCACTAATTTCCATATAACCCTTACATGTACATTCCTTCCCTCACTCCACAATGCAAATATTCACTACAATGAGCTTTAGGACTACTCTCTTTCTCTCTCTCTTTCTGCCTTGAAAAAAAAATCAGAACCAAATGCAACCATACCACTAGCCTCCATATAACACTTACCTTCCCTCCCTGCCCTCCCCAATGCAAATATTCACAACAATGATCCTTAGAACTACAGTGAAACCTCGCTATACCGCCACCTGTTATACCGCCATTCCCGCATACCGCCAGCTTTTCGCCGTGGAACGGATCTNAATCATTAGGTGAAATGGATCTTTTCTAATTTGAAATGTAGAACAGCTAGAAAACAAAACAAAAAGCAAAAATATCCAATTGAAATCGCATGGAAAGTAATGTTCCTCATGAAGAATGTAGCGCTTGAGTGTGTAAATTTAGGTCCTCGCAAATAATGCAGTGCTGGNATATAACACTTACCTTCCCTCCCTGCCCTCCCCAATGCAAATATTCACAACAATGATCCTTAGAACTACTCTCTTTCACGTTTATCACTTATTTTGAGAAAACACACTGCTTGACATGCTACACCTTTGAGTTGCCTTAATCATTAGGTGAAATGGATCTTTTCTAATTTGAAATGTAGAACAGCTAGAAAACAAAACAAAAAGCAAAAATATCCAATTGAAATCGCATGGAAAGTAATGTTCCTCATGAAGAATGTAGCGCTTGAGTGTGTAAATTTAGGTCCTCGCAAATAATGCAGTGCTGGGTGGGTTAATTCAGTACCTCACAAATAATGCACATACAGGAGTGCATGTCTGGTTCCCCACAATGATTCCTCCTAACGTATGTAGCATGTCAAGGTCAGTTTGCTGAGTAGTTAAAAGTAAAACAAAGTCTACTTGTTGCAAACAGCTCCTCTTGGCTTTCAACTGCTCATAGAAAAGCAAGAGAATTGTGAAATGTTACATTTTCCCATGGCCCTCACAATTCACCCCTTTTCAAGTGTTCCTCCCATGTCATGCCATACAAGTATGTGTGTGTATGTGTGTGTGTGTGTGTGTGTGTGTGTGTGTAAATAAAAAAAAATGAATGAGTAATTGCGTCATAGAATAAAATAAATAAATAAATAAATATCTTCCCCAGAACCATGCCTCCTGCGTTTTCAGGTGCAAGTTGTGGGTGGACGTGTGCCACTGTGGCGGAACTGGATCGTCATCGAAGAGCTCAACATCCCTTTACACCAACAAGATATACATTCTGTGGGATTCTCTTTGCACGAGAAGACAATTTAATATCACACTAACCTCGTCATCTTGACACAACAAACGTTTTTGAATGTAATATATGCAATCAAGTGTTTGCCAGTCTGGAATCTAGAGAACGCCGCGTTACAAAAGATCATCCTGGTGGTAGGGCTATAGTCCTGGAACCCTGACTTGTGTCCTCGTCGATTTGCTACTATATTAGAATGTTGGGATCACACTATAGCTGAACACTTTAATGATTCGTCTTCTTCTTCGTTTTCGTCTTCAACCACACGCGGTGCATCAGGAAGTGGGAGTCAAGGGGGNGGGGGGGGTTATACAGCGAGTGCAGGAACGACGCACTGATCAGTTTAACGCATCAGCGACGGACTACAGAGTAACTATCAGAGACGAGCCAATTGACGGACTTTTGAACATTTAGACGGACTCCAGACAATACTAAACATCGTGTTGACCAGAATAACGCAAAACGCAGCCCCACATGATCTTATCCGGTTAAACATTCAGAACCCAGATCTTAACTACCCCATAGTGATAAGACTGATGAAAAAAAATCTGATCTCACAGTGGAAATGATTCTCCAGGAAATTGAAAGGGTTATCCAGTCATACGAAAATTTTAGAGTCGATCGTACAGTGGAGATTGAAGTCATCCACGTGCGCATGCCACCATCAGGTGGTGCGGGACGAAAAGTCAAATATGTTGATCTGGAACGGTGGGTGAAAGACAAAATATGTATCATCCCAGTAAAGAATCAAGACACCCTTTGCTGTGCGCGTGCCATCGTAACCGCTAAGGTGATCATTGAGAAACATCCAGATGTAAAAGGAGTCAAACAAGGGAATTATCTTCAAAGAAAGCTGGCCAGAGGGCTGCATGCGAGGTCGGGTACACCGGAGGGCACGTGCGGTTTAGATGAATTGAAACAATTTCAGGCAGCATTACCCGAGTACCAGATCGTCGTTATTTGCAAAGAAATGATGAACTCAGTGTTTTTTAAGGGACCCGACGCTGACAAGAAAATATACCTGTATTTTAGTGACGTACATTATGACGTGATAAAGTCTATGCCAGCTTTTTTAGATGAAAATTATTATTGTACTCAATGTAACAAAGAATATGACCATCGTGAAAAGCTCAAGTGTAATAATCCATGCCACATGTGTCGTCAACACCACCACCGACCGCCCGACACTGACAAACATACGTTGTGAAAATCGTTCACGGTTTTTCCGCGGGCAAACATGTTTTTGACTTGCACATTACCAAAAGAACCTGCAAAAATGTGTACCGTTGTGATGTATGTAATCAACAAATTAATCTCAGCCTGCACTCGCATCCATGCGTATGTGGAGAAAAGTATTGTTCATTGTTCCATATGTAATGTGTTCAGCTCCAAAGATCATAAATGCTACATGAAAACTGTTCAGGAAGAGTATGTAGAGAGCGTAAAAGACGTTTTTGGTGAGAATGAAGATGAATCACATCAGATGCCAAATCGACAAAACAACAGAAAAAGAAAGGCTGTTCCGAAGTGCTGTGGATATGGCCAGACAGAAAGCACATGAAAGGTCAAACACCACAAACATTAATGTTGGTGCGCTGCCCCAACTCTATGACAAGCCAGTTCCAATAAATCCACTGAAGCAGAAAGATTTAAGGGACCTGCTCCATTACGTTCCACCAATTCACCATCCATTTTCTCTAGAACTTGAGACTGCACAAAATGTTCAGTTGGTTCATCGCCTAGGTTCATCCTAATGATGATGGATCTGATAACGATGCCTTTATTGACGAGTGATGTATTAGCTTGTACTTGTACCTTTTAACCTTTTGTTGTGGTTATAATCTACCTCCTCAGCCAAAATACAGCTTACTGTCTTTATTATTTGTTTCATAATGAGCTAAACTTTTGTTGTGCTTTTATCATCATTCACTTTAATGTATGTGTGAGATTTTAGATATTGCCCTGGCCGCCATATTCGCCGGACATGTCTCCCATTGAACACCTCTGGGATGACCTTGGAAGGAGAGTAAACCAACGCAATAACATGAACAATCTGGCAGATCTTCGCAATGCTTTAGTTGAGGAGTGGATGAACATTCCCCAGGATACCATTGCAAGGCTCACAAGATCAATGAGACGTCGGATTCGGGCCTGCATCGGCGCTAATGGTGGACATATCCGGTACTGAACATTGCTCCAGGGGGGGTAAGTCACAAAATTGAATAAAAAATTAACTTTCTAAAAACAATCGCTATTCTTTTTATGCACCGTCTTTGAAGCAGATAATAATCTAACCTTGGTCCAATTTTCATCTTTCATGGGCATGCATTGGTCATTTGGTGAGCGTTTTTCTAACCGATGCGTTTCTTGTGCCGGTCAGGATATATAGTAGAACAGTCTTATTGTAAGATTTATACACACTTTGGTATTATACATAATCTGTCAGGTAACAATTTACTTGTGCACTGATCCTTGTTTTTGGTGTAATGTCAAGCATTCCATCAGGCTTATTGCACTAATAGACTAGCTATCATCTCAACCACTTGTTACAAACAAAAATTACATCTGCTTGTATCTATGAGATAGTGTCCGTATGCTCGTCTTTTTTTTTACCATCCTTTAGTAGATAGCGTATTAGATCAAGTAGACACAAAGCAAATTTTGATACTGTCTGACACTGTTGGTGGTTCTGGTTTCTGATCACATGCATTTTACACAGACGTCTGAAATTATGATATGTTTTATTTGCTGTACTAATATTACTAACAACATATCTTGTAGCCTCAGGCAAACATAAGTGTAAGATTTAAACACACTATGGTATCCATAATTTGTAAAGTAACAAAAAATAAAACTGTTGGTGTTAGTGCTCTCAATTTGAAAATATCCAAAATCTAGACGTGCTAAGAGAAGGAAGGGATAAAGTTGTGTTGTTGTAAAAAGGCAAAAAAAGCCCATTCCTTGCATGAATGCATGGGTTGGTTCTCCAAAAAAGGATCTCTGGAGGCAAATATGTTATTTAAAAGTGTGGCTGATATAACAAAGATTCCAAAAAGAGTTGGCCAAATAAAAATGGCTTCTTCTGCTTCAGACATCAGACAATGATAAAATCATAGCTTCCTTCAGGAACAATTCCATCTCTGTAACCGTCAAGACCGATGACATAATAAGACTCCTCGCACTTATAGAGACAACTAAAAACGGTTCGATAAGGACAGGCATGGGCACATTCGAAATAAACCTAGAAAGCTGGCACGACCCTTGATCGAGCTTAGGAAGACTACTAATTCACAATCTTTGGGACTGGCAGATTTCATCCGTCTTGAATGATTCAAGGAATGAAGGATGTGGTCAACCCAACGAAAGCAGTTACTTCATTCTCAGCAGATATGTGTCATTATGGCATACCACCCATTGCGATGAAACTGGGACACTGAAGGTGAGAGCTATTGAAACAAATGACACACTTCTGAGAGAGCGAACAGAAGCATATCATCGACTTCATTCAATTAAATGCGAAGAAATTTCATGCAATGTATCCAGAATTTTTGGAATCTCCCAATTTCCTCGTCATTCCACACTTAAAACATGAAACTATTGAGAGAAAGAAAACAGTTTCTGGTCACAACTTGTCAGACACCAAGAGAAAATACAATAAACATCATTGTTGTTTGTAACAAAATGCATGTCAAAATTAGTAGACACCTGGAGCATGTACATAGATCTGAGAGAGAGGTAGTATTTGCTTTAAGCCTTAAAAAGGGATCTAGAAAGCGAGGACAAGAGTGGGATCTACAAGGGGGAATAAAAAAAATAATGCCTTTTTTGTTACATCAGGGGAAGTTCTTGATCAAATTAGTAGATTTTTGCACAAAACTATGACTGCTAAAGTAAATACTAAAATATTTTGTTCCGCATTCTTAAGATTCATATTTTCCTAAGAGCATTTCAAAATGGCTGCCCCCTTAGAACTCCGTATGAAACAAAGAGCAGTGATTGATTGAATTCCTCATTGCAGAAGGGGACATCCCTGCAGAAATTTACAAACGATTAAAGAATGTTTAAAAGGACAATGCTTTTGACTACAGCAATGTACGCAGATTGTTACATCGTATGTATGACAGCTAAGAAGGCAATGACAGTGTGACACAGTGACAGCAAATTTATAGACATATATGGTGATAATGTAAAAAAGGAAACTTTAACCATTGTTCTAAAACAAGCCTGGGACAAGGCCTATTCTCCAGCAAAGCTGCCCAATGTTTTTGAAGCAGCTGACCTCTCCGGATAGAATTAGAATGCGGAAAGAGTCAACTACATGTATAAAAAATGTGCAGCCAGCCAAGCTCCTTCTCCCCTTTCTAAACCATCAACATCTCTGATGGCACACGCAACAACAGCAGCATCTATAACAGCACAAACAGCAACAGTTACATGATTAGCAATGAAAGAGTAATGAAACACCAACAACATCAGCATCTATCGCAGCACAAGCAGAAACATCAGCTTCACATCAGCAGTACTTAGCACAAAGTAAAACAACAACAGCAACAACATCAGTAGATTCTTCCATTATATCAGCACTCTCCCTATCACCCTCTGCTAAAAAAGATTAATGCATTCTATCTGGACAAGATGCTGGAATTCTTCCTCACCGAAGCATCTCAAGGAACATCTCAATTCTTTTAGAAACAAAGAAATGCCTCCTCGAACATGAGAAACCTGCTGCAGTGTGGGATGGAGAGCACAGCATGTAGTCTACATTTCCTCTACAATAAAACTGTCCTTACACCATCCTTTGACATTTTGCCATTTGTGAGCTTTTGAGTCTGAGTCCAAACCAAATCCTAAGCCACCAGGATTCAGCTACCCAAGTAGTCTACCCAAGTAGACTAGATATGAGCGGAAATAAATTCAAAGACTGTTGCAAGGCAAAACAAATAGAAGAAGAATCAAAAAGAGGAGAGAATGAGGGGAAGAGAAGAGAGAAAAACAAAGAAAGAAAGAATGTAAGAAGGCTGAAAGAGAAGCAACTTAAAACATGTCAAACATACACCACTCACCAGTTTACACTATTTGAGTCCAAACCAAATCATAAGCCACCAGGATTCAGCTACCCAAGTAGACTATATGAGCGGAAATAAATTCAAAGACTTTTGCAAGGCAAAACAAATAGAAGAAGAATCAAAACGAGGAGAGAATGAGGGGAAGAGAAGAGAGAAAAAGAAAAAAAAGAAAATGTGTAAGAAGGCTGAAAGAGAAGCAACTTGAAACATGTCATACATACACCACTCACCAGTTTACACTAGCATCACAATATTCTAGTTGTAGAGGAATTCCGAATGAAACTAACAACTGAAGCTTCTGTCATGATGATACCTGACAGCCTGATGACAGACATCAGGGTTTGATTAGTGTGAAGCCTCGCCTAGACTGACCGGTGACTTTCTGTCTCGAAAGTCTAAGCTACTCTTGGCATTATCATTACTCTAGTTTAGGTTTTGTAGTGGGGTTAGTGTTGTATTATGACTTTTGATGCGTGAATTCTTGTTAAGGGTGTGTGTATTATTCGGAATTCCTTACCTCTAGTCATCTAACTCACGACACTCACGTCACTTAGCTTTTGATGTGCTCCCGGCTCCCCCTGGCGCAGACCTGTGACTTGTAATTTGTAAGTGGACGTCGCTTACTGACTAGTCTTGTCGACTTGTCTAGTCTGTTCCGTGGATCCTGCTGGCAAAGTGCAGTGCAGAGTGGGGCTCGATCTCCCTGCAAACAGTGTTGGATCTTTTGATTGACCACTGTCCATCCTTCGGCCACACTGATGAAGCGCGTCTGTCAAATGTACTTTTCAAAATTTCACATAACCTTTACAAAACAACACGCCACGACGCTAAGGAAGGGTTCGATTCTGATTCCAGTAGTCGCATATCAATTCCAGGACATGAATTGATTGGACTCGATTTCAAACACTGGAATCGAGCCGATTCTGAGTACTTCTCAAAATAGACGTTATCCGGAAATCCGATTGCGGGAGGTTAACACTTAAAGGAGTTATGTCCCCTTTCCTGGACCCACTCGACAATACCCCGAGTTGTACACAATGTGAGGAAAGCCGAAAGCGTGTTGCAGAAAGGGTACCTAGCGCATAGACAGACTGGTGAACGTGACATACGGACCTGTTTATACAATTTTACACGCCATTAACTTATTGACCGCTCGGCCTATTCGCATAACTTTTAGCAAGCTCAATCATTTCCACTGATATCAGTAACACTAACAGTACATTCCAATACGTAAAACACTGTAGGCCTACACTACAGCTCGATGCATAAACTTAATCACATTGTACATCAAAATTAGGCCCAACATTTGTGCAGAGTGCAGATCTGTAAAGATATTTAAAGGAAGACTGCACCGTCCTACAGACCATATTAAATCATACCGTACCCTATTATTCCATTAAAACAGTCTATCAAGTATCTGTCATAATGATATGACGCCTCTGCTGGCCCCAGACAACCCATAGGATTACATTATCCAAAGTCCGAATTGTTACAACCACTGCGCGCGTGGCGGTCATAAGCTTACGTCAAATACGTTCTTGCCACATGGCCCGGCTGTCTAGCCAGTACTGTGCGGACGGGTGATAGCATGTTGGTATGAATGTTTTAATTCCTCTGTGAACGGTAGATATGCCAAACAAAATCATGCTGAGGCAATAAACATGCAGAATACTTTTTTCTGGATTACTCTATCAAACTTTACATTTGAATTTGGAATACCAGAACCTTAATTAAAAGCTGAATAATACATTGTCAGGTAGAGGTGTCTGCAGATGCTGGAACGTAAGTGACGTCAGCGTTTTTGCCGCGGGCTTCTGCTGATCGGGGAAGGGGAATAACTCTGGACTTAAGGGCCAAACCCGGTAACTCTGGCTCTCCTTATTGCGTCATATTACATACGCGCACGATAACAGAATGATACTCTTTCTTCGCAAAATTGACTCGGTGGGCACCATAGATAATTTTTAGAGAGAAAAGATATTGAAAAGTGGAAAATTATTTTTGATGTGCGTGTCTTACTTTAATATACGTGAGAAATTTGAAAAGTAAAATTGTATCGAACGAAGGTCAAAAAGGGTGTATTCTGCGATACTAGACTAAGTCTAGGCCTAGTCTAGCACAAATGGTCGTTCGATGCATGTGTTTGTTTTTTTTTTGGTGTGGGAAGGGGGAACGATGGAGGCACAATAGACACAGACGCATGAAGAAATATGGAAAATATAGAACCTTATAACCCTTTCCACAAAGACACTTTTTTTTCTCTTATTCAGTATGAATCAAATCATAAATAACGGTCACGGCGTGTCTGTTGTGTTGGGAGGAACACCCAGTAAACATTCTGACACACCATAAAATGTTTAATCACAGATTAAGCGTTATCGTAAACTCTTGAAATGCCTAATCCTCAAAAAAAAAGTTAAATCGTTACACACCGTACTTTTCAAAATCACTGAAGCTTGTAAATGGCAATATTCTGACACACCAATTAAATGTTTAATCATAGATTAAGAGTTATCGTAAATTCTTGAAAAGCCTAATCCTCGAACAAAAATTAAATCGTTACACACCGTACTTTTCAAAATCACTTAAACTTGTAAATATTCTGACACACCGATAAAATGCATCCCATAGATTAAGAGTTATCGTAAACTTTTGAAATGCCTATTCTTTAAAAAAAAAAAATTAAATTGTTATACACCATACTTTGAAACTTGGAAATGGTAACATACTGACACCGATAAAATTTTAATCACAGATTAAGAGTTTTCGTAAACTCTTGAAATGTCTAATCCTAGAAATATAAATTTAAATCATGACACACTGTACTTTACAAATCTTTGAAACTTGAAAATGGCAACATTCTGACACCGATAAAATTTTAATCACAGATTAAGAGTTTTCGTAAACTCTTGAAATGTCTAATCCTAGAAATAAAAATTTAAATCATGACACACNAGACTATATGAGCGGAAATAAATTCAAAGACTTTTGCAAGGCAAAACAAATAGAAGAAGAATCAAAACGAGGAGAGAATGAGGGGAAGAGAAGAGAGAAAAAGAAAAAAAAGAAAATGTGTAAGAAGGCTGAAAGAGAAGCAACTTGAAACATGTCATACATACACCACTCACCAGTTTACACTAGCATCACAATATTCTAGTTGTAGAGGAATTCCGAATGAAACTAACAACTGAAGCTTCTGTCATGATGATACCTGACAGCCTGATGACAGACATCAGGGTTTGATTAGTGTGAAGCCTCGCCTAGACTGACCGGTGACTTTCTGTCTCGAAAGTCTAAGCTACTCTTGGCATTATCATTACTCTAGTTTAGGTTTTGTAGTGGGGTTAGTGTTGTATTATGACTTTTGATGCGTGAATTCTTGTTAAGGGTGTGTGTATTATTCGGAATTCCTTACCTCTAGTCATCTAACTCACGACACTCACGTCACTTAGCTTTTGATGTGCTCCCGGCTCCCCCTGGCGCAGACCTGTGACTTGTAATTTGTAAGTGGACGTCGCTTACTGACTAGTCTTGTCGACTTGTCTAGTCTGTTCCGTGGATCCTGCTGGCAAAGTGCAGTGCAGAGTGGGGCTCGATCTCCCTGCAAACAGTGTTGGATCTTTTGATTGACCACTGTCCATCCTTCGGCCACACTAATAAAGCGCGTCTGTCAAATGTACTTTTCAAAATTTCACATAACCTTTACAAAACAACACGCCACGACGCTAAGGAAGGGTTCGATTCTGATTCCAGTAGTCGCATATCAATTCCAGGACATGAATTGATTGGACTCGATTTCAAACACTGGAATCGAGCCGATTCTGAGATCTTCTCAAAATAGACCCCAATTCACTGTTCTAGCAAATATTGCCCATAATAATGTGTCGGATATTGACTTCGATGTAGCAATCTCACAATAATTATAGTTTAAATAGAATGATTCCGTATTTTTTAGAACAATTTTACAAAAATAACTAATAAAGTCATCTTCAGCTCTCCACGCTGAGCTTATCTGGAAATCTCGGCTGCAGTTTTGAGTGGTTACAACTCAAGTCTCACAGTTTTACTTTTGACTTTACGTTTTGTCTGATTGTTTGACCGAAGAGTAACGCAGCATTTATTATGTCAAAAAGGAGATTTAGTGATGTATGGAACTATATTGCTAAGGATGCTAGTGATACATCAAAAGCAGTCTGCAGTTTTTTGCGGAATCAGACTTGCTCAATGCAGCAATACTAGCAATATGCTTAAACATTTAAAATCAAAGCATTCAGATCAACACTCAGATGTTTTGAAAGATAAAGAGATGCCTCAGTCAAGCAAAGCAGCTCCGTTCACTTTGTCACAATTCACCCTTAAGGCATCCATGTTTAAAATAAAATATGGCCCCGATCTTCCTCGCAGCAAGTTACCTCTAATTTTGAGTAAATAATGTTGGTAGCTGTGAGGATGATGAGGGTGGTGATAACGACATGCTAAGTCTGACATAACTTTATTATGTAACCAGCAAAATCTGGGAAGTACTCCGAAGCGTACTCGATTCTTCTGATTCCGAGGGTCAAAATTACTCGAAATCGAATCGACTCCCAAATCTGTGGAGTCGCCCATCCCTACGAGACGCCACCTGCCGCGATAACAGGGTTGCCAGACAATTTTCCGATTCGTGGTCAAATCGCTTACGAAATAAAGCCAAAAAGAAGCCAAACCATATCCGGAAGGAAGTTTACTAGGCTACTGGAGTCAGAATGACAAAGACAAGAAATTTACTACAAAACTCTCTGTGTATTGGATAATCGTGATATTAAACATTTCTTTTTACATGAAAGCGACTGTATAGGAATAATTGTTACATGAATCAGAGGTCGTTCTTTGATTTGATGGAGCAGTTAGGACAGTAGCCAGATCACTTGAAATACTAATTTTAGAGAAGTAAAGTTGTTTTTTGTGTAGGAAATTAACCAATTTTAACCTAAAGTCTGCTGGAGCCAATAAAGAGCCAAAGAGTCAGTCAGTTATTTGTGAACCATGAGCTTTCAAAAAGAGCCAAACACTTTGTTCTAAGTCTGGCAACCATGTGGGTTGTGGTCTGGGCTTATCCCAATAAACTTGTTATTATTAAACTTGTTACACAAGTATGCCAAACTTTTTCCTCGCACCAGAGTCAAACAAAATCATTAATAAAAAAAGGAGGTGAAAAGAGTCCAGAGCATGTCTGAAAGGAACAACAGAAAATAGGCCTCGTTTTAATGTTAACATTTTAATATAACAAACGAAGAAAAATCTACATTACGTTATCCAGTTTGTAATCTTTTAATGTCCAATTATTTGCCGCTTAATTTTGGTACAAAACAACAAATTTACGCTGAAGTGCCCCAATACTATAATACATTATATAGTGAAAGGTGATAAATTATTAGACCTATTGATAAAAAGACTTAATTATAATAATAAATAATAAGTATAAATAGTAAAATAACGATTCAACAGTTTGCCAGTAGTTCTCTGATATGTTTTTAAACATTGTTTGACAAGAGCCCTATCAATAGGGACAAACATATTATAAGCCATAGCATAGATCTTATTATTTTATCGGCATAATCCTGGAATAGCACCGATTCGGTATCGATATTGAACTGCGATTCGGTATCGATATTGAACTGCGCTTCATTCGCCGATACCAAATATAAATGGTATCGACTAAATCGGTGCTATTCCAGGATTATACCTTTTTATCTCCGTGGCGTACTTTTTTATACAAACAAAAAAACCTTTCTAAAAGACCATTCCTCACACGCGGCTTTACTCACATAATAATAGTAATAATAATAATAATAAATACAACGATAATGATGATAATAAAAATAGATATAAAAGGAGTGGCATGATGCCTTGAGAGAAAAAAACCAATTTTATCCCATGCCTAGAAAGGATAACATCTCCTCCCCATTTCTGAATCATTCTTATTCACTGTATTTGCCCAACTTACTTAACCATAATATTCTTCGATGGCTTTTGTCACCAAAGTAAAGCAGTTGTGAAAATTCCTTTGTGTTTAAAAAAATAAAGTAATTGGAAATTAAATGTTGATTTTTAACAACCCTGCTCAGTGTCCATTTACGGTCTAAAGCTTTTTTTCTCTCCTACCTTCCTTGTTTTCTGTTGTTTACGGCAACATAAATGTCTTGATGCAGTAGTCCGGAAAATTCAACAGTCCCAGCACACATCCAGAACCAAAAATTCGGACTGAAAAGACGCAAGTAATTCCATCGCCCGTTTGAAAATTAACAGTTTTTTTTTAAAAAACGTTTTCAATTGTTTTGTGAGTACAACACATATTTTATTTCTTACCGAAACCAAATAACAAAATTTGATTACTTACGAATTCAAAGGGTCAAACGAAACAGAAATGCACGAACAGTGGGCCAACTTGGCAAATCAAAGCAATCCGTAACATCAGTGAAGTGACGACGTTTATTACAGCTTGAAGAATCATGGACGGTGTGGTCACGCAGCACGCTGGGATTATTATGACCCTTGCACTAGCACATATCGTCAAATGGACGAATGCCCAACTTCGGCTGGCTTCGAATTTTTTTTGTTTTGATAGTTCAGTTGTGTCGTTCACCAGGCGCGTGACATCCCCTCCCCTCCCCCCCCCCGCACCCCCAAAGAAAAAAGTCACGAAAAAGTAAAGAGTATTGTTGTTTGTAATTGTTACCCAAAATTTGGATAACGATAACTTATCGTTGCCTTGGCTGACATTTGTAAAAACTAAGTAACCTTTACTCAAAAACTCTACCGTGTGTGTCTTCATAATGGCTTCACTCTTTACTTGTTACAACAACCCTGAATATTGTATAACATTACACAGCATATGATTTGGGGTGGTTATTTTGCACCCAGATGTATGCAGAGCTGTCAGAATTCGCTAGAAATCTTGAATCTCTGCAGTTCAAAGGACCGTTTTACTCTCACAAGTGCGTCATCATAGTGTGTTCTCATGGACCCCTCCCGGTTACAAAAAATAAAGTTTACCAGCCTGCGTTTCAGTTAAGGCCAAAACAACAGAGGGTCATCAAAGCCTTCCATCCTCCTTTTCTTTTGCCTTTGCACGAAAGTCAGTGTGTCGGCCCTTTAATCTTCTTGACACTGAAAGGGTCTCTCCCCCCCCCCCCCCCCCCCNCCTTTCCGGGAACAGGTCAGAGATCTTATCGAGAAATATATTATTTTTTCCCATTGCAGTTTGCTCTTCTCGAACCTCTTGTAAGATTTTCAGTCTTGACATGACAGTAGTGTGATTTAGGGGGGAAGACAAGACACACATCTCTCCCCATTATAATTCAAATAGAAATGTTCCCAGTACTGATTCCTAATCCCTTTTCTTGTCCTGGGAAATCACCGATATATTGAATAGTCTATGGACCAGCGGATGTTTTCTGTTGATGTAGACCCTATCCTAGTCATCTGCATATCAAGGGACACAAGTTGCTCAGTTCCTCAGATCAACAAAATAAATGTATACTCGACCCCCTCCCCCNCTCCCTCCCCCCATTCTGACCAATTTTTAAAGGAGAGACACGAAATGGTGACCGGGGAAAGACAGAGTAACTTGTAGTTATGCGATTTTTTTCTAGTTCACATCGTACTCTCCAAATAAGTGTACATTCATTCTCTCCCCGAATTCCAAGGAGGGATAACAATGGTGAATGTGTAAAGGTGTTTTTCTTAGCCAGATACAGACCCACTGGAGAACAATACCTTTCAGATGGAGGTCCTTTCACATTTATGTCCTCAGTCTCCAAAAGCTACGAAAAAAATCGGTCAAGCCTGAATGGCAAAGTGGAAACTTGAAATGCTGTGCCCTTTCACCCCGCTAAACTAACGAATTGTATAAAGTTGTTGCACTGCGAGATCTAAGAACACTTTAGATGAAAAGCATCAACAATAACCGTTTTAATGGAATAAAATCTGCAGCATATATACATACTGGGTAGGGAAACATGCAAAGATAGAGAAAAACATACCCTCGTAGTATAAAGAATTTAGAATATAGTGAAATGTTACTGAACACACAAAGTCACT
>JAWQUT010000073.1:29067-41977 GCA_033807755.1 Ellobium chinense
GGAGGAAATGGTGTTAAATCTAGATTGAGAACTAGTACCCATTTGAGCAATGCAGATATAAACTTTTCTAACCAGCCTAAATTTAGATACATTTAGTTACATACAATGGATAAAAGTACCCTTCTGATGCTAGAACCAGATTCAGTCTTGAGCTGTTTATGGGCACTGCTGAGGTTGGTTTATCCCATGACGCTGTGCCCAACTGAAAGAAGCACAGTCTGGTCTAGCTTGCCTGACATCGAAGTAGTGAATTGTTAACCTAACACAACAAGGTGTAATTAGTAACAGTGGTGGGGAAGGGGGCATTCTTAAGGTATTGGGTAATATAGCCGTAATCGTGCTGACACGCGGTAAAACACAAACTTAAGGTATTGGAAGCGTAACACTATAGGTTTCATCCTTGTGGTGCTATGATAAAATTAATGCTACTGTCTGCTCACTACACTTGAATGCTGCAATAGAATCTCCTTGCCGAGCATTGGAAGCTATGGTTGAAGTTTACAGTCAGGTGTCAGTTGATCAGTCGGCACACAATACATGCAACCGTCATGTTATCCGTGACAATGGTCATACAGCCAGCAGGAGGTTGGACCCAAGGTGCCTCAGTCTACGAAAGTTAGTTTGAATGCACATTAACATGGTACATAGTATGTGGAGCGGTTGGGGCAGACAGATCTAATATTTGCCCAGTTGTAAAATATGCAATCCTATACATTTATGTACCACTTGAAAACACACTCATTATTATGGCGCTCATAGGGCATATTTAGGACATGTTTGGGGCATGTTTGGCATTAAACATGATTATGGAAAACTGACGACTAACTGACATATGTTTCTATGTCTCTCAGCAATGGGAAGGGATTTAGAGGGTACCAATCCCAAGAGCAGTGAGAACAGTTAAAATCAACACACACAGCCTGGAAAACATCAGAATATGGACCTTGTGTGAAGACCTTTTTCAGTTGACATAATCATTTTAAATTTTGCAGTGTTGTTCTTTCCAGTTCTCTTGAGGAGATAAGATAAAGACAGAGATGATGATGATAACAAAGAATTCATCAGTGTGCTTCAAGGCACAAGTCTAACTCGGGCCATTTAGAAATAGGAGTACTGTGTGGTTTATGAGATCGACGCCTATGTTGACATGTTAACAAAAATAATAATAAGAATGTGCCAGTATTTTTCCACCCAAATTGCACTTGCAAAGGTGCATGCTGATTCTCTTTACTTTGCCATGATAATGTTTCCACCATGTTCTCTCAGAGATGTAAAAAATGATAAGGCTATTTTTGATACATGGTGACTACAGGCCTACAATGACAGAGAAGTAGTTAATAATCAAGGAAGAGAAAGGAATATACTGTATACAGATTAATTTATTTGCCTTTATGTCATACAAAATTGCAAGAGATAATGAAAACTTATTCAAAGGAGTAGAAAAAGACAAGGGTTGCAGATATTGATGGACTGCTGTCTATGACCTTTGGACAGCCACTTCATCTAAATATATATATATGTATGACCAGTTCACATGGCTTTAGATTATTATGTTATGTTTTTTCTGACAGAGGGAGGCAGCAAGTCAGAGACATCTTCTGACCTTCAAGCTGGGCTATTTAGAGGAACAACAGAAGGAGCTACATGCTGTTGTAGATGAACATGTCAACAAGGTAAATGAGATTCTGGTACTTTGATGGCGTTCATTATTTCAACACAGTAATAATGCATAAATGAAGAATGCTCAGATCTTCATGGAGCATGACTGAGCACTTTGTAATGGGAACAGTGATCTGTTCATCTTTCTTTCTCAGTGAAATAATGACAGCTGCCTCGTAATGGCTTGATATGTTGTTACAATATATGCAGACACACATTTAGAGTATTAGGGCATCAGACATCTATAGTCTTTGTGCATAGACTTTAGCCCATGTGAAGCTAGTGTTGAATCAGTTCTCACTGATGTAGTATCCTTATAAACATAAGCCTTCATTTTTTTGCATGTTGTGGATCGACCCAGGAGACTTAAGCATCGAACTTGTGTAGCTGCCAACAATATTAATGTTTGCCGTCCTTGAACTAATGGGATTCAAAGCAGCTGCAGCACATTGTGTTAACCTCATTAAGATTGATATAGTTAGAAATAGTGACAAGATCATTACCAAAACATTTCTTGTTCCTATTTCAGGTACTACAGATGGGAAAAGCTTGGCTGGAAGAATCTGGTGGAAGTGTTTATGAAAGGGCTACAGCTTACAGAGAGATAAGTCACCTGATCGAAGACACCACACTGTTTGTGACACGGAAATGTGGAGAGATGAGTGGTAAGAGTTACCTGAAGGTTGAAGAGTTATTTTAGCAATGCATGCCCCTGTACTTGCTTCACTACAGTATAATAACACATAGTTGATCTATTGTGTTATGGGAGTACATCATCATTGTGTTTTGAACAGTATATGCTATTATTTGGCTTTCATTGTTTTCCTGTTTCAATTTCATCTTCAAAGGGGATGATCAAGCCTGTTCAGTTGCAACACCAACAGCATGTGCCTTAACTACTTCCACTCCTTTGGAAGCATCAAGTCACCAAGCTTCGGGTAGGCAAATATAGATGTAGTACAAATTTGTGTGGGTATGAATGTATGTGCATGTTTAGTCAGGCTCAAGCAAATACAGATTTTCTGTGTAATGCACTTAGAGCGCATTAAGAAGAGTATAAATGTAATTTATCATTTAGATATCATTTTTCATCTTAGAGCCTCAAGTTGGTTTGCTGCGCTTTCAGATTGACTCCATAATTTTGCGTCATTAAATTTGTGACAAAGAGCATTCTGTTTCTTAAACCAGCGTTGCTCTGAAACATTTCACAAGTCCCAAGACTGGACATGTCTTCTGGACGTTGCAGAACATGTCAAATATGAGACAAAGCAGAGCATCTTGTGAATATAAATAAAAATAAAAAAGCATTCTTGAGAAAATTAGTACTGGAATATGAGAAGAACATTATCAGAATAGATCAGAGCTATTCACCATCATCCATGCCAAGATCCCCGAAAGTTCAGAGTAGTAGAATAGTTTGCTATAAAGCAGTGAAGAAAGCTCTACCTTTGTAACGCTTTTTATCTGAGTTTTCAGCAGTTCATTGGTAATTTACATTTTGCTGCCATAGAATGTCATCTGCCAGATGATCTGAATGGAACACTGTTTAGTTGTCATTGTGCAGTGCCTTTTTGTCCCTATAGGAATATCAACAATGGATTATATTTCTCAACAAACACATGCGTCCCTGTAGGAATATCAACAATGGATTATATTTCTCAACAAACACATGCGCTATCAACACTCCAAATATAGCCGTCAGTAATATATCAGTCCATCTTGCAGTTGAGGTCATCTTACACAGAATGTGAGTGTTGGAAGTTTATAACTGTCACACTATGTACACTATCTAAAAATATTAGTTTTCATATAGCAGTTAATATTGCAACAATGTGACATGTATTAAAACTTCAATTTCAGGTGACTCAGGTAGCCACAAACAGATCATGTCTCGCTTGACAGTATTGGAAGAAACTGTTGCAACCCTCAACACCAATGTGAACACATCATCAGAAAAACAGACTTATACTGAACAGGGTTTAAAGGATTTGATACTGAAGCTAAACAAAATAGATCAAGAGCAAATCAAACTCTGCCAAGAGATGAAAGCATCTGCAAAAGAGTTGCAGGATGAACAGTCCAGGGTAGAAATGGAATACAGAGCAAAGCTTAAGGACCTGGATCATCAGCTCCAAGAACTTGGAAAATTGCAAACAAGGAGTCAGCCTGTTCTTAAAATGGATGAGATGAAAATACATGGTGACAAAACTGAGAAGTTAGAAACACGCTTGCAAGAGCTGGAGAAACGTTTGGGATCTCTTAAGCAAGATGGATTGAAGCTGAGCTCTCATGTGGACTATCTTGAAGTCAGCCTGAACTATGACAAAGAGATTGAAGGTATCAGACAGAGAATTGAGAAACTTGAGACAATTAGTCAAAAAGTTAAGAAAGTAGAAAGTATTGGAAAGAAAGTTGAAAAACTTGAAATGATGGGTCAGGAACTAGAAGCCACTGGAGAGAAAATTGAGAAACTTGAAGGCCTGGAGAAAAGAATTGGAAAACTAGAGGCTGTGGGACAAAAGAGGAGTGAGGAAACTGACACTTTGGGCAAGAAAGTTGAGCAGCTTGAATACCTGGAGCACAGAATTGCAAAACTGGAAGCCGCGGGACAGAAGATTGAAGAAATCGACACTTTGGACAAGAAAATTGGAAAACTGCAGGACACCACAGACTCTTTGTCAGTGAAAATAGATGACCAGAGTTCATCTCTTCAAGAGCTGGCCACATGCACCAACTCAAATACGAGGGCTCTTGAAAACAACTCAGCCTGCCATGAAAAAGACCACCAACAACTGCAGGACGTCCAAGAGAGACTGAGACTAGTTGAGAAAAAAGAGCACAAGGCAGTGAGAGAACTGGGGGCCAAGTTTGGAGATGTTGAACTGAAGGTGAGATTTTTGACATATTTTTGCTGTTGCTGCCCTGTTTGTTGGTAAAGGGAGTGTGAGGCAGTGTTAGAAGAAAGAGAAATGAAAGAAAATAATATGACTTTTATTTATCCCGTAGGGAATTTAATTTACAATGTTATACAATATTATACATCTCATTCATTGTACATATAATAACGGCATAGAACAAAACACATGTAATTTATACATATTACAACAAATGAAATACATAACATAATCAGTGCTGGTGACCAGCAGTGCAGCTCCTGGTCTCCCCTGCTCTAAATCCAGGCGCTCATTTACAGCTGAGTTGAGTGAGGAAATGGAAATGAAGTGTCTTTCCCTAGGACACTACAACTTAAACCGCCCAGCTCGCAAGTCAAACACACAAACTTTAGACTTGAGAGTCTTCCGTTTCTGAGTATGACTTACAAACCGCACAGCCATGCTGCCTTACAAGTCTTAGTTGTTGTTGTGATGTTGAAACATGCAAATTGTTTTATCAGTTTATTTTGTTCAAGCTTCCTGATGTTGGTGCTTCAACTCGTAATATATCATTGCCGGAAAATCTTGATGTCATGATAAGGAATACTTTATGTTCAGCCTCTGACCATTGAGGTTGGAAAATACTTGTAATTCATATAGATTTCTTCATTGATAATGACGGATTGGGAAAATTGTATAGGTATTTATTTCTCGATATTGATTTGAGGTCTGATTAAACAATTGGGAAAGTAGCTGAATTTATTCTTGTATGTTAAGTACCAGGCTAGGTCTCTGTCAATAGATCCTACTAGGACCAGTGTGGTGCCAACTTTAAACTTTATGCTTTTGAATGTATTGATGGTTATCTTATAAGAATATTATCATCATTGTCATCATCATCATTATTGTCATCATTATCTGTTTTTTGATAGTTACTGGTCATGGGTGGCCTTCATGACAAAGACGTGCATCAGGGTCCCCATCTCTGGTGATCATGGCAAAGTGACCGCATTGCTGCAAAGCTGTTGTTGGTCCATTCCATGATGTTATCAAGCCATTTCTTTTATATAAGTAAAAGTAGAGATCCTAACCTTGCTGGGGAAAGGGAGGGGTATGGGGATACTGGGGAATGACCAAACTTACACTGAACATTTTTCATATTGTGTGTATGTGTGTCTCTCCATCCCCTCTACTCACCCCAGAATAACGTGACAGCTGTTCCCCGCAGACAAATACTTCCACTTACATACTTTTAAAGACATCATAGGGTAGCGAAATTTTGTTTCGTCTCTGGACCAGAATTGCCATTAGCCATAGAAGGACCAAAATTGTTTTATAAAATATTTTTTTTTAATTTTGGCGATTCGAAATAGTAAAAATTGAAGGCTGTCATAATGACCGATGTACCTTTTTGTACCCTTTTTTTAGTTGTGGGGATTTCTCTGATAGCATACATTACATAATATATAGTTATCATTGAGAAAATGGACGTGGCATATAGACTGATGGTGTAAATGTGTCTGAGAGCATTACTTTATGATGAAAAGCCTAACATAAAAGCTAAAATGGCTAGCTGTTAGTATAAAATGACTAAAGAAAGTGAAGTTTTTTGTTTATGCAGCATGTGGAAAGAACAGGAACACAGTGATATTGTTTGATTTCATATAAGTTACATTTTTTATATCGCATTATAAGTGCACTTAAAGAAGTAAACACTCACACTTAAATATTATAAAATTTATAGGATGCCCCTACAAGTTTTGCATTCATCAGAATTCCTAGCATCCAATGGATTATATTAATCCAGTTTTTAGTTAAGAACCTGGAAAGTGTTTTGGAATAGTGCTAGTTTCATTTTCAGCGTTTTAACAAAAACTGTGTCTGATTATAATACTTTATGTGTTTCAGTATCAGATGGTATGTCAAATTGTTGCTGACAGACTTGCCCCCTTGGAACAGCTGAGGGACATCTTCAACAAGAATCTGAAGAGGAGAAGTGAAAATCAGGAGAAGGTGAGACAAATGATAATAAACAAGGGGCCATTTTGCTTTGATGAAGATGCTGGAACATCACATAGAGTAAATGTTATAATTAACAAAAGATGGATCCAGTGACCCTTTGTTGTTGAAACCTGTTGAAATGTAAAGCAGCATTGGCTAACAGTAACAGCGTTGGACTCAAGATCTAAAAGCCGAGAGTTCTATTCTCAACTATGGTCATGTTGTAAGTGCCTTGGGAAGGCATTTCATTTACATTCTCTCAGTCGACCCGTCTGTAAAATGGATACAGTGGAACCCGCTTAAGTGGGACGGCTCCGTTTCCGACGAATCGTCCCACTTAAGCGGGCATCCCGCTTAGGCGGACTATCCATTATAAAGTGATTTCTTAGCTAGTTTGTTCATTTCATTCAAGTTAAGGCATATCATTACTTGTTGTTAGTGAGGTGTGACAACGGAGTCAGATTTAAATTGTANCCGTGAGATATTGAGTTTTGTGGTCCACAACATGATTGAGATCAGTCCATAAAACACTAATGAGGTGTTCCTATGTCTTGGTGGCCATGCCTTCTGAGTTTGTAATTTCCTTTCATATACATTGTCTGCCTGGTTCTCATGGCTACATGATATGCTTTTGCTCTGGTTCTTTCTTGCCAAATCCATGCCATAGTGATACTGTTACAAGGAGACTAATGTTAAGGTTCATTTCGTTGAGTCATGCAGTCCTGAGCTTTCACATTTGGAATTTGGTTTTTGCATGTGATTATCCTTTATCGGAGCATCAGAGTTGGTTGTTTGTGATTGGTTGAGGTTTTATTAATATGTTTTATTGGCAGTCTTGTTGTAATGTCTGTTCAGACCACTGTAGAATTGTGCGTTCATATTCACATTAGAAAATTGTTGTGACAGTTTTTTTGCGAAAAGCCATTTCTGACTTCTCGCAAAAATTATAACCTGGCAAACTAAACCATTTATACAGTATAAGGTTTGCTAGTTCTCTGGCTGCTTTTATTGCTGTTCATGCCATTTAAGTAAAAAAATGCATGATGTAATAATTAATGATCTTAATTACATAATTACCTCTATCATGCACTGTCTTGCACAACAATGACAACAACATAACAACAATAATAAAGTTTTGCTTACATGGATGCCATGTACCACCAGTGACACTTATGCATTTATTACTGTTTTAATGATGTGTGGATCTTTGCATGGATCTTTGCATAGGTCACCAAACTGATTCCCACCTCAGAAATGTTCAAAATATTTCAGGTCTGTTCTGATCTACCTTAATCAGAAATCATCTTTGAGTAGATGTGGTCAAGAATTGGTATGTGAAAATCCGACTTCACTTTTCTGTATCTTTACACCGACTGACTATGTTAGATTACTGTAAGGATTTGCCTATTACTTTCTCCTACAGCTGAATGATGTTGTGAAACAAGTGGCAGTGCTTGTGCCTAAAGTTTCTGGATTAGGTAAGTCAAGCTGTAATGCAGTTTTTGTGCCACTAAACCATAGTCTGTTGCATGTACAACAATTTCCATATGGTGGAACATAGAAATTTCTAGATAAAAGTCACTGGATAGTTGTGACCATTGATAAATAAATACTTTTTCTAGGCTTTTCTAGGAGCTGAGGTTAATTTGAGTCGATTGTCTTTAACCCCTTCAACCAGTACACCTGGTTATCAGGGTGCCCTATAGGGCTCTTTACAGGTCACGGTCATGGTTGGCAGTGAGAGCCAACATGGCACTCTGATTGGTAGAAGGCAGTGTTGCTGGTTGGAAAACAGTGGCGTATCCAGTCAGTGAGTAGTTTGTGGTCACATCCCACAGGCCTGCCTGACTTGGTAAACAGCTCTATATTTGCATTTATACCATGGTCCCCAGAATCCAGCCACATCTCCAGGCGCCAAATTCTGTCTTTATTCTGTGATCTCTGGCCTATCTCTCCAGAAGACTGAAATAAGAGTGAAATGAATATGATTCACCCTTCTCTCAGATATGAAGTGGGTCTGGATAGACTTGTGTTTAATGGGTTAAGCGTTTCGGCTTATCAAAAGAACTATGAATGATCAAAGACTGTGAAATATCAACTTAGTTTCAAATATAAGCCTCTAATGTGCGAGTAATGACATGAGTCAAAATACATATATTGTTTTCAGAGGATTTATATTTTATTAGGCAAGTCATATTTATAAGTGATATATACATAACCTTTGATATATATAATTTCCAAACAAATTTATAATTTTTTATGGATAGATATCATATAGAAGTTAACATAGATAGCTTATATAAAGTTACATGATGACAGATCTTTCTTCAAAGTCTTGAGCAAAATAATTTATCGTGTCAGTGAGGAAGCATAAGGATTACAATTTAGATAATATCTAAACTGTAATCCTGATGCATATTATGCTTCACTATTATGTTGACATCTTGATAGTGTCCCACTTCCCATTTCCAATTACAGTAGAATCCTATTATCATGAAGCTGAAAGGACTGGCCAAATCTTGGCGGATTTAGTGAGTTTTGAGTGAGCTTATCCATTTACAGTATAATATAAGTGGCAACAATAGTCTTTCACAGTAGTTGTGAGCATTGAGTTCAGTATGTAGTGCTTTTAAGATGTGTGCTATCGGAGATCACCAAACGTTTTCATCATGTAATATCCATGACATAAGAGATGGACAAAGGAAGGAAAATTTAGAACAGCAGTGACTCCCTGTTATTTTTATCTGTGTTGGCGGCACAACAGTTGTCATTTTATTGAAACTTGCCTGAAACAAGATACTGGATTACTCAAAGTATTTTTCTGTGAATAAAGAGGACCTTTGGAGAGAGATTTTCATTTTATTTGGGGTAACTGAGATGTTGGGTCAACCTTTGTTATGTTAAGATACCTGTAATATATATTGTTTAACACGAGGGAGTGTGAAGACATGGTCATCATTTTTTCTTATATCCTTTTTCATTTATGTTTATTTCAGAAGCTAGAAATCAGAGAGTGGGCGTTTCAGTACATCGCGATGGCCTCAGACCTATTCAAGGAAAAGTAGTAGATAGTTACACTGTGACGCACTGTGATCTGGCGCACTGTGATGTGGCTGATAATTTTGATTGCCGTACAGGGAAGTTCAAGGTGCCATTGGATGGCTTATATGGAGTGTTCTTCAATATGTGGCAAACTGGAGAGGGAAGTGCAACACTTCATGTGTGTAGAACTAAGTCAGGCAAACAGCATAATGCCAGTTCAGATGAGTCAATTTGTTTTACATACACAGAAAGAAACAAGAGTGGTGACAACTACTTTCAAGTGCTGGATCTTAAAGCTGGAGAATCAGTTTACAGTTACATAACTTCAGTTAGAAACACTGCCACATTAACGTTAAGTGTGTCATTCTCGATTTTCTTAATTGCATAATGCAGTGAAATTTGGTAACTTTTATGCTGAATGAATGAAAAAAGCTACAAAAGTAAAGAAACTGCCGTAAAGCTAAGTAGTGGAATGTGAAAAAATCAAGCAGGTAGAAAGCTTTACAGAATCATGGCACAATCCAAAGAATAAGTGAGTAAATCATAAATTTACCTACAGTATCTATATCATAAGAATAGACCGGGGGACATAGCATACTATTTTCAAATGCGGTAAATTCCAAAGCAGTAGCATGTAAATTTCCATTGGACGTATCAACCTGCCTGAAATTCAGTAGAGAAGTAGCATCAGTTTTGCTCTCTGAGGATGCAGGATTCCATCAATAATGTATGGGCAGGTTTGTGTCCCTTCCACCATTTTACTCCTTTTATGGATGAGGTTAAAATGCTGAATTCTTCAGTCCTTTAATTGATGATGCCACACAGTGTAAAGTCTTTGAGAACAGTGTCAATGATGAACCCGTAAATGTAGTCACCTGGTCATCTCCCATTGGTAGAGCAGGATTTACTATACTGCTCCTGTGCCATAGTGATAATGCAAAATGACAGTCCATGTAGCAGACAATCTCTCTTTAGTCACCAAATGTCCCATTTATAGAATGGGTATCCATGCTTGTCTGTATTATAAGAATGGACAGGGGACATGGCATACTAGTTTTGAATGTGATAAACTCTGAAACTGCTGTACATAAAATTTAGTTGAAACCATCAACCTGCATTAAACTTGACAGAAGAAGTTTAGCATCAATGTCTGCTCACCAAAGGTGTAAGATTCCATTAATGGGCAAGTTTGTGCCACTTCCCCATTTCACCCTTTTCACAAATAAAATTCAAATAGAGGATTCCGCTTTCCATCTATTGAGATACAATGCTTTGCTAAGTCACTGAGCATCATATCACCAGGTAAATCCATAAATGTATAATCAGAGGGAATGCAGACTGGTTGCTATATTTCCACATATATTAACTGTACCATAATGATAGTGCAAGGATCTTCATGTATGATTTTGGTCACTCAGTGCCCCATTCATAGAATGAGTGTCCATGATAGTGTGCCTACGAAACTAAACTTATCTTAAAATAGTCTCAGTGAGAATCAGCACAGTAATTCTGGTACATGACAAATATCTGTCACTGGAGCCCTCCTTGTGGCATAATGAAAACCATTTGCAGTAACATTACGATGCTGTTTCTGTATGAAATTGATTCTTTGGTCACTAAACATAATTTTCAGATAGAGAAAAACAAGATCCTTGAAAATACAAAATTGTTTTTGATGTGCACATCTACCTTTAATCTACAGGTCCTAATAATAATAATAATAATGCGGTTTATAAGTCTCGTATCCAGGCTAATGCTCGCTCACACGACTTCACACCATTATTACCCTAGAAGGTCTGATTACTCTAGGACTTTCTCAACTCCCAGGAGAGCATACAGTGCTGCTGCCATTTATTGGCGCTGACCACTAGCATTCTGAAAATATCTTCCACTGCCTATAGACAGGTACCCATTTTACAGATGGATGGACTGTGGAAAACGTGAATTTAATGCTTTCCCAAAGCACTTAAAACATGACCATGGTTGGAAATCGAACACATGACCTTCAGATCTTGAGTCCAACACCGTAGCCATTAGGCCACGCTGCTCCACAATTCTGTTCCCAACCTGACTTACGATGTCAATTTTTAGCTAAAACATGGCCCTTTTGGAAAAAAATTCAAGTGACACTATGACAATCAAGACGGAAATGACATTCTCCTCTTTGACCAAGACTGACATATTGCAAATGCATAACAGCCCTGTGCCAGATATGCATATCCTCCAATCTAGGTCCTAGATTCAAATGAATCCAAGTAAGAAGTCAAAACAGATACTTTTAGAAATGAACTCAGGGTACGCATTGTGTTTTGAGAAATTTAACTTTGAACATTTAGAAATCAGTTAGAAACCTCAGCATTAAGTCCAATAACTCAGAAGATACAAAAGATATTACATGCACTTTCAAATCATATTTAAAGTAAATTTAATTTTTGGGGCAGGGGGTTGAGTCAGTGAAAGTTTCACCCATTGTTCAAATGTATTAATATTCTCAGAGTTCTAATGCATTTTGTTAAAAAAATGCCACAAATGAAGTTATAATTATTCTGTTGTCACATTCCATGTCCTGCTTCTTAATATGTGCCTTAATAATGCATAATGTGCTGTAATTTGTTGTGAGTGGAACATAACTTAATATTTGCTTTGCATTAAGTTTAATGAATTACAGTTATTTATTTACCATGAATATCAGATATTGCCATGATCTTGTTGCGCATTATTATATATTGATTTTTAATTTTAAGCTGTCTGAGGAGGCACACTGTTCTAAACTTTCAGGAAATTTTGTTACAATTACCCTGGAAAGAGTAGCATGCAGAAATCAATAGCTTTGATACAGTTTTGTACTGATGTACCAAAGGTTTGAGGATTTAATGTTCACAAAAGTTGAAGACAGCTGCATAAGATTGGAATAATAAATTATCAGCCAAAGAAAAGTGAGTAACAAATTGATGTCCTCTGTTACTGTAGCTGCATCATTGTCGTTACTGTTTTGTTGCTCAATAGTAATTTGAAATTACATGAAAGTACAATAAAAGCACAATGGTAAAAACACAGTGATCTCACGACTTTGAACCCAATATTGTAGTCTAGACACCAGTTCATTTATTGTAATATTGTGAATTAGAGTTCCTTATTTGAAAATGAATTGAAAATGCGACTTTCTTTGGTCCTGTAGGGGAAACTGATTTCCAGTCACACAATGTCACACACTTCATTTACAACTCAAACACAAAGAACAGTACACACCATACGTGCAAACACATAACATTAGAAATGAAACAAACATTAAAATCATTGCTGGTCATCCGCAGTGCAACGCCCTACCTCCCCCC
>JAWQUT010000073.1:43148-58280 GCA_033807755.1 Ellobium chinense
TATCTATCTATCTATCTATCTATCTATCTATCTATCTATCTATCTATCTATCTATCTATCTATCTATCTATCTATCTATCTATCTATCTATCTATCTATTTGTCTATCTGTTTGCATGCCTGCCTGCCTGCCTGCCTGTCTGCCTGTCTGTCTGTCTACCTACCTACCTACCTACCTCTCTCTCTCTCTCTCTCTCACTTTCTCTGTCTGTCTGTCTGTCTCTTTATCTCTCTCTCTCTCTCTCTCTCTTTCTCTCTCTTTCTTTTTGGAACAGGCATTGCAAACTTTTCTAGACATCAGGGGTTGTGCTATTGGATTATAAGTTCTTGAGTCAAATTTACTCGAGAGCAGGTGTCTAGAGGTTTCAGGTTTGTGACACCTATTAGAAGGGCAAATCACTCATAGTGTACAAGCCAATTAATCCGCTAATCTATAAAATCCCCCTTTGTTGGGGCCCTGCCAGCCAGTGTTAGGAGTAGAAATGTGTAAAATGACCTGTGATCTAAATAAAACATCCAATTTTAAAGTTTCAGGTACAATTTGAGCCTTGTAGATGAAAAAATAAAATGTGTAGGCCTATGTATTCGCACGCGGTCAAAACCAGCCAAATGAAAAATTGGCGACCAAATCAGAGTTTGAGGTGACCTTTTTCAAAAGACATTTGTGAAAAATTTTGGGCGTTGACCCCCCTTTTTCTTCCCGTTAAAAGATCGGGCAAAAAAAGTACTTTAACCTCCATGGAAGAAATTTCCCCAAATCACAGTGGTATATTTAGAATAACACAAAATGTTAATAGGGCCAAAAGAAGAACAAAGACCTTCAAAGAACAGGGGAGGAAATCCGGACATGAGGTTCAACAAAGTGAGTTTCTTTTGTAGATATGAAGATGCCATAGAACTATGGAATTTTAAATGGTCCCTCTAAAGTCACAAAACTTGCCATGATGAAGGGGGGAAGGGGTTGGATTTGAAATTCATAGGCTTAGATAGGTGCAAATACATTTGCAGACTCAGAATAGGTGAGGTTTAGGCACTTCAGTATAAACTTTGTGGTTGTTGCTAGATGGGTAAGATTACCCTGTTTACTGAGTGAAAAGACCTAAAATACACTGTATTAGGTAGATTGCTTCACTGCCTAAGTTCTCAAAATCTAAATCTGCCCCCCCCCTTCCCCCCCNCCCCAGAAAATCGCGGTCGCAAATTTCCGCTTTTTTTACGTTTGCCCAATTTTGCAAATTTTCGCAAATTCAGCCATTTTCCGCATATTTGGCGCGAATTTTGCTGATTTTGGCACAGCATTGATCTTTTTCTGCTACGGTTGCAATATTATGTTAATGGGAATAAAGCATGTATGTAGCTATATTCCGTTTCTGTAACTTTGCATCGGTCATAGATCAATACGGCAATGGTATAATACCGAAAACTGCGACGTGGTGATATAACGAAGGTATACAGCTAACAAAGCCGTGAGTTGCCACGCAAGGGACATTACTAGATCGAACTTTTGAGATGTGAACAAAACTGCTTCGGATTCCACCGGTGGAGCGAATTTTTTTTGCGTCAGGTCTTGGTGATGGTGATACTAATCGTTAGGACTCGGATTCTCTCGAAGAGTTAGGGCCATATATGCTGATAGCTATGATAAGTGGGAAACAAAGTGTGCCTGGTTAGAGCTGAATCGAGCGCGAACATTGACTCACAGCGATGACATATGAATACATCATGTCTAAGAATGGGTTTAGGGGTCATGGGTCATGCGGGGCAGAGAACTAGCACAAGTCGAAGCACTTATAAGATGTGTGGCAGGAGTGGGCGTGAGACACAAGGAGTAACACTCAATGAACATTTGTCCAAATGACGACCTTGTCACCTCTAAACTTACAATAGTAATTGTCCCCAAGAGTACCTGTAGTATGAGTACCTGAAGTAGCAATATCACAACTTCATTGAAATGTGGGTGAAAATGCTGGTTAGAGAGAGGGTTTGAGTCTCCACAAAACTTTCGATGCTTTTTCTTTTTTTTTGAGTACACGCATCATTTGAAAGCCTCATTTTGGAAATTTCTCTTGTTGATTCAAGGAAATACCAGGACGTTTTTCGTGAAGTCTATCATTATTTTGCAGATGGAGATAATCTTTTGAAATGTGTTATAAAGTCTTGAGTAGACCTTTTTACTTTATTATGTTAAAGGTTTAATGTATGTTATTATGGAATCCATTTGTTTGACATGATCTTGAGCCTGCAAATTTCACAGATTGTATCGCAAAGTTAAGGAATATTTGCAAATTTTACCATTCTTTGCATGCAAACTTTACAATTATCTTGGTGCAAATTTTGGGGGTTTAAAATGCAATTTTCCGCGGGGACAGCTAATTGGTTTAGGGGCATTTTTCTCTGTGTCAACATTTGGGAGAAAGGCTATACAACATGTGTGGAAATTAATTTGGCTTGGGACCCCTCGATAAGTTAATGAAAGATGTAAAACCTTATACAACAGTGAAAAAATAAAACATTGGCATCTTCATTCCTGTAAGTTCGTTCTGTGTTCTTAAGTGGTTTTCCCTGTGATCCTAATCGGCATCAAAGTTATTTCATTTGAAAGAAATTTCTTTACTTTTTGTCCCCTGTAAACTCCAGTTCGTACTTTTCTCAGATTTTTGTAAGAGAAGAGGCGTGGACATGCAGTTTGTGAGTCGTACTCAGAAACTGAAAACTTTCAAGTCGAAGGTTTATGTCTGACTCGCGAGATGGCAGCTTACGTTGTAGTGTCCTTGGGAAAGACTTCACTTCTATTTCCTCACTCAGGGCGCTGCACCGTTGGCGACCAGCAATCACTTTGTTATGTATTTCATTTGTAATATTATGTATTTATATGTATGATGTGTATTGTTATATGTGTTTGTATTATGAATGAGATGTATCGTTTGTATGACATTGTAAAACAATTTCCCTAGGGGATAAATAAAGTCGTACCGTATTTTCATTTCATTTTTTTCGTATTTTTTTTTTTCAAATAATCCTTTCTCAATTTCATCCTCAACTTATCACGTGTGAGCTGCCCTTGCCCCTACAAATCATCGTCAGTTCCTGACCAACAAAGCTCTCAGATGGAACCTTTGCTCTTATGAACCTTCGTCAATACCTGGCTATCAAAGACCTCAGTTGGAACGATGAAAACATAAAATATCAATTATTTGGCATTGATTATTCGGTAAAGCCCTTATCATGCAGCCTCGCACAAAAATATGTACACGTGTATGGATTGGCTATTATTTATTTTGTGGAAATGTTTACCTCGAGCATATTATTGGCATCACGCCTGCTGCTTCCTGAAACATGTCAATACATTGATTGGTTGGCATACTTTTACATTCAGGAATCATTCCCAGGTATTATTTCTTTCAATAATTCGTCATTTTGTCATAATCTCCTTTCGTTATTTTAAATCTGCAAACCTATCTTAGTTATTTGCCAAATTATATTCCAGCATTGTGTTCTTGAGATATTCGTGACGATTGCAGTAAATTTAAAGATTAAACAAAAATGTAAGGATTTCTAACTTTGTTTTCAAATCAAACACCAGATAGATTGACGAAGCGTTTTCACGATAAAGTTCGTTGCATAAGGCCGATTAAGAGATGAGTCGCATGCTATCAAGCAGTTTATGTCTGTGCCTCATATGTTTTGGTAAGTCTTACAGGTAGATGTGCACTGTATAAAACACATGTATGTGTTTATCACAGCTGGCATGCAGGTGCCTTAACCCAGTGCTTTGATTTCGGTTTCTAGGACACTTATTGCGATATGAAGTTATTTCAACCCTATCACGTTTAGGTTTCGACTTAATTGCCTCTACTAAATTTCGTTTTTCGTGACATAAACGATGTGCTGGGTGGTGGAACTTTTTAAATTGCTCTAACGACGTACTGTTGGCGACTTCCATGGATAAGTGAAGAAGTTTTGATACAATATTGATGCAAGTTTTTAGAAGTTACAGCTGATTTTCAGTGCATTGCATTCATGAATTTCTACTGAAATTTTCGGACAATCCAAATCTTCTGTTCTGACTGAGAAAGGGATAAGAAAAAAACCATTACGTAAAAGTAAAGTTAGTTTCTGAAAGCTGCACCAATCGATTGTTACCATCGGAAGACAAGCTGCGGGAGGATTTCCATATGTGTGCGATCCTACAACATGCTCCTGACTAAAGAGATCAAAGAGGGATGATTTTAATGGGGTTGGTAATAAAAGAGAAGTTTTTTTTGTGGGGATATACAAAGAAAGTAAATATAGTTTTCAAATTCTACAATCATGTTTTCGCTGCATGTTGTAGGATGGCACACATATGGGAATCCCCCCTCCTTTCCTATCTGTCAGTTGTTTGGCTCTATAGATTTCACTAACTGCAATCGCCAACCTTGACNCGACTTAATGGCTTTGTGCTTTCATAATTATTATAAACACCAGATTTAAAAAATAAATCTCAATTCCAGGATTCTCCGCACAACCCGGCTAAAGTGAAAAAGTCATGAATTTACTTTAGTATTTCACAGCTGTGGAAAAGCGTGAACAACATTCAAGACGCTTGATAAAACAGAAACCGTGGAAAATGTAATAGGGGCAAAAAACAACAACAAACAATTATCGGCGCAACCTTAGAATTGTCCTGCTTGTGTCAATAATATATATTTTTAAGACGATTTTTTTGGTTGGCTGGTATCAGTTAAACCAATAGCGCTCCCTCTTTTATCTTATTTGTTTTTGCTTTTTTGACGGAGACTTTGTTTTAAATTTGTCGCTCAGGAATGGCAGTTTGAATTGAAAAGTTCAAAAGGATCCTGAAATGACCCTGAAAAAGCTCTGAATTTTACTTTGATTGAGGTGTAGGAACCCAAGACTTTTCTTTATCGTACCGGTCAAACTTTACAAATTCTTAAATGCTCATTATGGCGTCTTGATAGAGAAGATCATATACAAGAAGAAACTGTCAGATCTATATGAATGATTCTTTTACATTTTGGAATGTTGAAAGTCCCACGAATTACATTAATAACCATTATGACGTGTTCTCGGACTTGATACCAAATGTTATCTCCCACTGAAAGAATTTTTTTTCCCCTTGATCCTTCGTGAAACGATATTTCTTTATCGCGCAGGTTATGTCTCCATGGTAACAGAATACACAATCGTAGCGCCATCTCTTACATCCGTACGCCACTTTTCCATAGCTAAAAATCCTTCACGGGGCGTCATACGCTTGGGTACCGGATGGAAGACGATATCTGTTAGCCACTGCGCCATAGAGTGCATCAAGAGATACGACATGTGCATGAGCTTCATGTTCAATTCTGCGACCGGGATGTGTACGCCAGGTTCCGTGTTCAGTGATTCAGAGAATCTGCCAAGCTTTGCCGAGGGTGAGCTATATCACTCTGGCTGTGACACTTCTAAGGGATTCCACATCAAAACCTACAATGGAACCAAGGCGTGTGTTGGAAAATTTGGGCCCCTTTTGAATTACCACGACGCGGACATTGCCTGCCGAAGCATCGGTTCATTCTTGGCGTCCGCTAAAACAATGGAGAAGTTATTCCTTCTTCACCAGCTGCTGCTTCCGGACGCTGAAGAGCGGATATGGGTAGGGTGTGACGACTTGGAGGAGAAAGGGGTTTACGTTTGGAAAGAAGATGGTGAGACATTTACAAACGAAACAAAACCGGAAACAATGAGCAATGGCCAGCCGGACAGTTGGCACGATATCGAACACTGCTTCATCATTGCCCCTCAGAGCCGGGCCAATCGCTTGTTAAACGACTACTACTGCGACGGTGGCTTAAACTACTTGTGCGAGATCTCACTGTGACATCTCTCTGATTGACATTAAAGATTTTTGTCAGTTCTGCATTCTCAGTCCCGTGAGTTTCCATGACTATAACTTTACATTTGTATGTAATGTTGTATGAGAAATGAGAATGTGTGTATTTCGTCCATTGAGAACCTAACTGTCTCAAATGTCTTTTGTCAGCGACACATTTATGACACATATGGTGTTAATGGATTAAGTTTAATTGATGAAATAAATTGTTTAAGCTAACAGGTCGCAGATTGTCTGTATGGAAATAAAACAGTGTTGAAAAGGTTATATAAAATGTCAAGACCCCAGACCTGTGATAACTCAGCCCACAGTGGCTCCTAAGACAATAAGGCTGTCAGAGATGCGATCCACAACTCACCGGACTGTTATAAAGAGTTTGTAGACTTATTCCAGGCACCACATTCCTCCATCACTTTCCGCGTAGTTCATTATTTTGGCACTCAGCACCATGATTCCAATGCTCTTACCAAACCCAGAAGCATCCCTGGAAGTTTTAATGTATCAGAATATCAGGTACCTATTCAACTTATTTCTTTTCTGTAATCGCGCGGCTCATTCCCTCTGCTGAATGTTCATCTTTGGGAAGTAGGAAAAGAAATGCGGAGCTAGGTCTAGATCTAGTAAACAGGGATAAGTGAGAGATCACGGCCATGTTGTGTGGGACCTACCACTGTTGAACTCTGAGAGCAGAGTGGGCTGGCTCTTAATCATAGACACAGTTTGGGAACTTTTGGATAGATTTGGTATTAGGACGCCCTGTTATATCTTTGGTTAATACGTAATAATACTTCATTTTGGTTAATAGTATACAGGGTTTACTAGCCCGTAAAGACAAAATACCAATCTAATGATTATGAGATATATTTCTCATCAATCGTCCAACTTTTTCACGGAGTCTAATGCGTTCGTCTATGATGCTTTTCGGTGCGCTAGGTATTCTTTCGCCGCTGGTGCGTTGCCTGCCTGCCCATTTGTAAAATGGGGCGTTTGTCTTGTGAGATATATTTCTCATTGGCGATGTAAAGTGATAGAAGATAGAGCTCAGGTAAACGTCAATTCTTCCTTCACGCTTGGGTCTCTCACAAGTAATTCTGTTCGTCACTAGAAATCTATAGTCAGGATTCAGAATGGCCTTTCCAGACTTGTAAAGATTAAAAAAAAAAAAAAAAGGCTCCGTTCCAAATAAACGTTTATGCCAGTGAAATTGGGTCCCAAATCGGGAATTATGCAGAATCATTTCCATACCCATTAGCCTATCTGTCAACAGTGTCATAAATTCACACTGTTTCATGACTTTGGTATCCAATGTTTGAAGGCTGTTCTTTTAAGATTCGAGTCTTAATTCAGCTGATGAATTGAATTCTTGTCAAAAGAACTTTATACGCAGCCTCAAATTTCGTGAAGAAATCTTGCGTTGTTGGGCCCACTGATTTATTCATGTGTTCTGGTTCCAAAACATGTCGCAGACTATCAATCTCGAATGAGGATAGCAACATGATATCAAACAGTATTGTTGACGAATACCTTGACACATACCTACATACACTGACAGTCGAGTCCATGTATGTCGAAACCGGATACCTCCAATTATTTATTAGTCGAAATAAAAAGAAAATAGTTTTTTTTTTCCTTCTTTGCGTCTATTAATTATCCTTGCATAAGACGAAGTAATTAATGCCCATTTCTGATTAGTCCAACTGCTCAGCGCTGCCACAGAGGCAAAATCACCTCCTGGCGTCTTCCACGCGTGGTACTAAACAAGCCGACGGCTTGAAAAACAAACAAGACGGTGCCGCGGATAGAGAGAGGCAATAAAACTGGACACTGCGAGTGCCATTAACCGCAGCACAATAAGTAGGGCGTGTATATTACACCACAGCTGATAAGACAGTAGGGGGAAGAGAATGCGGGAGGGCTCGGCGGTGCTGAAAAATCGATCGATAATTAAACATCTCGGCAGCAGTGTATACATACAATGTACTGGCCCATTGCACTGTGACGGTAAATAAACAAGAGGCTGCCCTCGTGACCTCCCCAGTGTGCTCGCTCGCTCGCGTACGGTTGACTCATCTTTATCATTTTCAGTTTGTCCTCTAAATAATGGCTTCCTCTAATCCTGCAAAGAGAAACCTCAAGACTCTTTCCATTGAGTCGAATATTAACATGCTCCAGGAAATCGACAGAGGTGCGATGTCGAAGAATGTCTTAGCTGAGAAATATGGCGTTCCCGTTAGCACGCTTTCTACGATCTTGACAAACCGGGAGCAAGAGGAAAAAGCGGCGGCCTCTTCATCTATTAAGCTACTACTCAGAGCGATTTCTTAGAAAAAGAAATAATCCCATTTAAAATACTTCCTCAATATGCCATCTTTAGTTACATCCCCTGTTGAATTACCCTCGTGACCTCCCCAGGCCCAGGGTGCTGGCTCGCTCGCATACGGTTGACCCGCCTTGGAAATCGTTAGTCGAATCCTGATTTCTCCAACTCATTGGGGTGGTCCCAGCGAATTGGAGTTAAGCGGACTCGACTGATTTCACTGAATTTCAGAAAGGAAAAAAAAAGAAGACTGTTAAAGTCTTAAGGCCAATGTGGTTGGCAGCAGTCAGGCATTTACTAGTTATTTATACGGCAAATGCATGTGCGCTTTTTTGACTAAATGTTTGATTGTAATATAAATTAGAATCTTGGAATTTCTTAGGGATGTTGATTCGGTTGAATTCTTGATAATTTTAGACTTTGTTTGCAAATCCTCAAAATTGGAGGATTCGTCACATCTCTAGAAGTCAAACCTGCATGAACTTACACTACAGTTTTTGCATTTATGAACTACTGATGACTTGCCTTTGCCTTTGATTTCGTTCAGATACTATAACACCGTATTGAGATATGTACTTCATTTTGTCCATGGATAAACCCAGGAAACCAACGTGAATGCTTGCTATGTGGGTTGTTCTATGTGTTGAAATGTAATTTTCAAGCACTGTGACGTTGATCACATCCAAATTCAGTGGTCAAGATTAAGATACAAAATAAAATGTTCTTACTGATGAGACATTTCAGCTTTATGTGATGTCTCATGCCTTTATATTTTTTTTTCTCATACCAATACATTAAGCAGGAGATGTTTCCCAGATAGTAGATGAAACAATATTGATGATCATTGATGATGGTGATATTAGACTCTGTTGAGATATTGTAATACTTCTATATTTTGAATTGTGATAGTAATGATTATTATGATAATAATGAACGTGGTGTACACTTGTTTAGTCCTGATGAGCTGTTCACTTTCCTTGTTTATGTTCTTCTCGCTCCGGTCGCCTTGTTGGATATGTATGTCTGTTAAAGCTTTCATTTTTCATTACTCACATCTTTTTTAAGTTCACTGCCTTTGTCAGGTCATTCTTAGTTCATTTATTTTCTGCATCTGGAAAAGGACGCCAATCTGAAAATTTATGTAATACATTTGCTAATTACGTATAGTTTTCAGTATTCACTCACTTAAAACCAGAGCGGATGAATGTTTTGTAAATAATGATGATGATAATAATATTTCTTAAGTAGATTTTTAATAAATTCCTTGAATTAAGGTTGAGCTTTTAATTTTTCTGTTTTAAATGATAATAATGATGATGATGATGATAATAATGATGATAATGAAAGTGATTTTGATCCCCAGGGCTAAGTGGCTGTTGCATGGGTACCAATTATGCGACGCTACGGGCCAATGCTGTGACGTTATTCTGCCTATTGATCTTGTCTATTGTTCAATGATCAAGTGGCAGGTATACATTGCAAAAGAACGACGTCTTTTGATATTTTGTTTTACTTTCAATTTTATTGACACATCTATCACTATAACCTTGGACTGCTCAGCATCAAAGAAATCCCCCCCTGGCTCCTTTGCATGGTAAAGATACAAACGACGACCACAATACAAAAAATAATGCATTGAACAGTAACTTGATGCGTACTTTATTGTGCAATGATCTTTCCTTATGTTGATTTAGCATAACACCAACAAGATATTTTGTCCCTCAATGTCTTTGTTCTGGTCGTGCATGCGCTTTGAGCTCGGAAGGACCCTTTGGTAATGAACCGGGTACATCACACGCACAGGGCTTTTGCAGGCAGCATCTTCATGTATTAAGCGGAGCTGCACTAAAGAAACTGTTGAGCTTTCTTGACAAAAAACAAAACGATTTTTTGACAGTGCTACAAGTCAGAAAGATGGGCTGGAGAATTCTGTGGAAAGTTGTATGCCCTTGGCGTCAGATTTTGCTTTTCTTGAGCANGTCTCGTATCCAGGCTTATGCCCGCTCACGCGACCTCACTCTATTATAACCCCCCGCAGGTCTGATCACTCTAGAACTTTCTCAACTCCTTGGGGAACATACAGTGCTGCTGCCATTTACAGGCGCTGATCACTAGCATTCTGACAATATCCTCTACTGCCCTTAATGCACGTAATTATCTTACCTTTTTTAAAATGTTCTGCTGTCCTGCGTTGTACTCTGTGTCTTCTATTCAAGCCATGTGCGACGCTGTCAATTATTTTCAGGATTTCATGGCTTGATAGAGTGGAAATCCTTAATATAAAACTTATGGAAACTAGACAAATATTTCTTATTGAGAATGGTTTTTTTTTCAATACAAAAAGTGCCCATTAGCGCACTATTCTTTTCAAAATAAACTTAATTCTGTTTAAATATAATTATCGGTCGACCAGGGGATTTAAAGCCATGCACTTCTCCATTGAAATATAAGCTGTATTTGGCTGATAGTAGGCCCCAATACATGTCTGCATACAACGCGAACGCATTGCTTTGGGTGTATACTTAAAGCGGATGTATTCTTTAATATAAGTTTGGAGAACTGCATACGTAAGAATGAAAATAAGCTGACGTTAAAGGAAATGATGAGTAATACAAATTTAAAAAAATAGTGCATGATCCTATGGATGCCTGAAGGAATTCAGATTGCATTGTAAAGTCCTTCAAAATGCATTAAACAAGGTGAAGATAAACTAAAAGAAACACTAAAAGTTTAGTGCAAATTTTTGAAAGCTGAAGTTTTCTTCATCAGGCATTAAGAGTAAACTAAAAGTAAGATAAGATAAGATAAGACAAGATAAGATAAGACAACATAAGATAAACTTTAATAATCATTATGGAAATTAGCTAGTAATGAATCGTAAATGAATGGTAAACAGCGAAGTAAAAAGAAGAAAAGGAAAGGGAAGGTTGGAGATGCTTAAAAATTGTTCAGCCTAAACAAGGATCACTTTTATCTTAAGTCATGTTTGAGAGGTTTGTAGATTAAAATTCTCTCTCCCACATTGTTTCTGTAATTCCAAGGCTATCTTTGTCTTTCATTTAGCATGGCTGTTGGTGCCCGCAAATTCTTTGTCTGCCGTGACATCTGCCACCAAGACATCAGCATCTGAGCTTACCTTTACGTTAGCCACCAACCCTCCCAGAGGAGTCATCCGTTTGGATCCAGGCTGGGTGGATACCTCACTTGCCTCCTGCGTCAGCAAATGTATGGTCAAATACCTTGACTGTAGAACTCTCATGTTTAACTCAGCTACTGGTCTATGCACGCCTGGGTCCTACTTTCGCGACGGTGAACCGTTGCCGAGCTCTGCAGAGGGCGAGTTGTACCACAGCTTCCAATGTGACGCGTCCAAAGGCTTCAGAATTCGAAGTTACAACACAACCGACGCATGCGTTGGAATGTTTGGGCCTCACGTTACCTATGTCGAAGCCGAGGCAAACTGTCTGAGTATGGGGGCCTACTTAGCGTCCGTGAAGACAATGGAAAAGTTGGAAATACTTTATCAGATTTGGGAAGGAGAGGATGTGTGGGTGGGCTGTGACGACATGGCAGAGGAAGGCACGTATGTCTGGAAGGAAGATGGGGAGACTTTCACGTATGCAACAAAACCTGACCTTTTTGGATATTATGAGCCGAACAATTTGGACGATAATGAAGACTGTATCTCCCTGTGTCCAAATGAGAACATGTTGAATGACCACCCTTGTACCGTCTCCTTTAAATATTTTTGTGAAATACAAATACCATAACCCTTAACCCGGATGATATTTCAAATCCGTTCAATTCAATTCAATTCAATTTATTAAGCTGACACTTATAATATTCATACTTTTTAGTTGGGAAATGGATTGAGGACATCGAGCTTACAGAAATTTCCATAAAGTTAGGTGAATAACAATATTCCTATATTCTTACATTTTCAAAAGTAACCTTGATAAGAATGTTTAACTGTTCCAGTACTTCGGTTTTTTTTCTAACTACACATGAATTCCTTAAATTTAACGAAGTCTGCATGACGATGACAATAGACAGGCATTAGTTTCTTGCTTTGCTCGCCAAAATTATTTGGCAGGGAATATGATTAGACCTAAAATGCACGAATGAAATAATCTAATCCTCGTGATGCAGTGATAGAATAAATTCTACCGTCCGCTCGCTACGCTTGACTGAATATAGAATAGAATATATTTAAAGCATTAGAATAATATATAACGCACGTCCTTGCCGACCGCTGGGCGCTGCTGTCGAATTTTGCAGCTACTGTCAACTGATCGGCCGGCAAACAACGCCTGCAAGGTCCGATATTCAAACAGTGGTTACACGGCCAGCAGGAGGCTGGACCCCAGGGGCGTAGCGCGGGGGTCGAAACCAGGTAGGCAAACTCAAACTCGCATAGTGCTAGGCGAATGGTTGTCTTTTTACCTCAACGTCACTCTACATACACATTTAGTAGAGACGTGGTATCATTCATGACACAAAGTAGTATTATATAGCAAAGATTTGCTTTACCATCTAAACCAGGAATGCTGCACAATAACAAAGCAATATCAAGCAACAACAACGNAAAATTAAGGACGGTGTCGACGAAAAAGGATAATTCTTTCATCAACTTTCTTTTGCAGCAAAGAACAGACATTTTTTTTTTTAAATTTTAGGTGTCTGGCTTACCTCATAATTGAGAGTGTCTTTTATTCGTCGCATGTCGCAGGCAAACAGCCAAGTATACCAGCAGTTTAAATTAAATCTATCTTGCCAAAAATGATACAGTTTCAGGGTATAGATCTAGACTTTAGACCTAGATCTATCTAGTCTAGCCTATGAGCACCAAAACAAGAAAACACACAGGCACTAGCTAATCCACACGACCCAATTTCAAGTCAGTGAATGAAAACAGGGGAAGTCATTCATCTAACTTCTTTCTTTACGGCCTCGTTTCTCTTCCGTAGGCATTTAGAATTTTGCCTACAGGCATGGAAATTCTAACACTGCTCGTGGATGTTGCTGAGGCTCAGTCTGGGTTAATGTGCTGATTTTGTCGCATACTATAGTAGAAGAGGAGCTGCCGGCGAGTTAACCTATGTAGTCAAAATCCAAACTGACTACTTGGCTAGCTAACCTGGGCTGCGCTTGGGGCTCAGCCGGGGTGCAAGTACCATTGTTGTGATAAACATTTCAAGCGATTTGTGCAGCGTTTTTTTTTCTGCATTTTGGAGGTGTTTGAGGCTTAGTATGTTACAAGGCGGCGAATTAATAATGGGCTATGAGCACTGACATTTATTTCAATATTTTTTGGTAGTTTGTTTTTGTAAACATTTTATGAAGCCTTTTTATTTTCTAAACGGTAGTCAATGACTATTTGACTACCATTACGCTACGCCCCTGCTGGACCCAAGGTGTCTTGCGCTACGAGGGTTAATATATAGCCTTCCTTTGAGGACAAGTCACACGTTGATGTGTTTGTGACACCAAAGCTATGACGTCTGTTATGGGGCGGCATTTCCAGGTTATCCCTAAACGCAAATGTCGAGCGGGGTATGACATTTCGATGTAAGTTCAAAGCCATTACACTGGATTACACTATCATCATCTTCAGTATTCAGTGATTGATATAGTATGCATCTACAGTATGTTTATAGCACTACAGGAGGAATAGTGTTGATGCTTGAACTTCTTTCTTTATTCTTATCAATATAAAATTATATGGGTCGTTCAGAGTCCTGTGAAAAGTCAATGCATTTTGTTTTGAATTACAAATTTCTGTCTGAACAATTATACAAATCTGAATAAACTGATGGACCAGTCTGCTTTCTAATCTTCAATGTTTGTCTATGTCTGTGTTAAACTTTCTTTTCTATACTTAAAGCATCTCAATAGCAGCTTTGCAAATTGGTCCTTTTCATCATGATATGAATCACAATTTGCATGTTCATAATGTTCAAAATGTCCCCTGATGCAGGTTTTGGAATTAAGACAGATGAAAATAAATACTGAAAACATTACATTTATGTACGTAATTTTTGCTTTTCTTATTTGTTTGGATTTTGTCAGTTTTACCTGACCATGAATTAACCTCTAGTTTCCTTCAAAAACTTTAAAATCCCCCCCGTCCCACCTCCAAATGACGCTAACTAATCTGCGAAGGATGGCAGAATGTCAAAAATATTTTAGAACTGAAAATAAAATCTTGAAACAATAAGAATTATAATAAAGAAGGAATAAAAGAATGGTAAAATTACTTATGTTTTGAACAGATATCTGTATAGTTAATGATGGTTGGCGACATCTTGCCATCACCTGCTGCCACTAGAGCTCACTACACATACGACCACAGATAACGTTAACTATACACCATGCATTACATATAGGTGACATGATTTTTTTTTTCCTTTCATAAGATACAGTATAACCTTGAAAACAAATCCAAATCCACTTCTCTGATCAAGCTACAGAGAGAGAGAGAGAGAGAGAGTGTTACCTGAAGTTTTGAATTTATCAAGGCTGCTATCTTAAAGAATCAGATCATTTAGGACATGTGAATGAAAATGTCCCGAGGAACTAAGGGGCGTTATGTTATGCGCTGATTGTGTTGGCTTGTCCTAAGAGCAGTTGTAATGTTTCTAGCAACAAGTAACAAGATGCATAGACGATTTGAAAGGATAAGAAAACAGCTTACGTTCCATTCACAAAGTCTGTAAACATTAAAAAAAAAAAATTGTGTCTTTGAATCCCAACAAAAGTGCTGCAAGAGGTCTTAAAAACATAAAACTCAGCCCTTCATTTTTACTGCTGAAGTTAGAATTTTAAAGACTATCTTATGGAAATCTCACTTGGTTTAATTGAAGGAATGACACAAACAATTTGAACATCTTATGACTGCACAGAGTCTGAACTGCAGGAAATGCAGTCAACCCTGACATACT
>JAWQUT010000073.1:66957-77916 GCA_033807755.1 Ellobium chinense
TCCCCCCAACCCTCGTGCTATATTATATGTTTAGTGATGTGAGGAAATGTAAACTTTTGCAAAGTGCATAACCTTTCCAAACTGTTAAATGAACCATGTACAGGAGAAAGAAGAACATTTATATAAAATATACTTTTGGTACAGGAAAAATATATACTTTTTTTAAGGTGTACAGTGGTACCTCGGTGTTAAGTACATATTCAATAAGTATACCTTTTGTTTAATTGTTTGTCGTTCTCAGAGTCAGTGTGAACTTCGTGTGGACCTTACGTTTTTGCACCTCTTCAATTAATCTTTCAGAAAAGTCCATGATTTTCTTTGGACTTGCCGGAAGAAAGTCGGGAGGTTTTTATTGCAACCGTAAAATGGTCTAGTGATTTCTTTCTGCCGCGAGGTGGTAGATAGCCGATAGAGTGACGCGAGGTAACTACTCTGGCGCTAACACATAATATTTTGGTAGTGGTAAATAAGATCTCCCGGTAACACACTTCACGGGACGTTAGGTCACAGAGGTCAATTAGGTATTTTCAGCTCCATCACGTGACCTGGGAAATCTTGCTCACACGTTGGTTTGTTTACATGCTCTGCTTATGTATGACTACTCGTCATTTATCAAAATATCCTAGCAATCCCTAGATCACGTGGTATAACTGACCCGTCTGAAAATACCTCATTGTCGGTAAGGTGTAGAAAACGGATCTCACTGTGTTTACACCTTTAAGCATTAAGTGTCTGTCCAGAGCGCAAGGATGTCTGTTCTGTTACCGAATAACCACTAATTGCTAACTCCGTCGCTCTTTTCCTTATTGCAACACTCGTGTCTCCTGAATTCCTCTCTTGCCTGCCATTACCAGCTACACGCAATGCACTATGCAGAGGCACTACCAAATTCGAAACAACAGCTATTGAATCTTTTCATTCCTTTATATCAAGACGAAAAAGAATACAATGTACTCAAGAATGGAAAAAACAAAACAAAACCAAAAACCTACGGATACTAGCTATTCTTCTTGAATTTCGAATCCCCAATTTCATCTTTAAACGCAGATACACTCCGTCTTATACCTTCAACCAGTAACATGGCCGTTTTCTTTCAGCTTGACAATAATCAATATGTTATTCATTTTTGCTTTGACTGCTTGTTCCCTCATTTTGTAAGAGTAGAATTAGTTAGGATTTTGCGCATATGTCACAATGATCTCTTCTCAAGTAAACAAGCACTTCACTATGATAAACCAGCTTTATCGAAGGAATTGTTCCTTTCAGATGTTTAAACCATGTAACTATATCTCCTCAGGTGTTTTGGTAATACAGGCGGCAAACAAAGAACCAATTCATTGTTTATTCTTTTGAAGGTAGCTTTGATAATCACAACCCATTGAGACTACGAGATAATGACGCATACAGTTAGCTACTCATCTAAAAATATCACCAATGTCTCTTCCCAAGCCCACTGAACTCAGCTGGGAAATAGATTTCCCATTATATTCTTGAACAATAAAATGATATTGAACTTTATTTAATTTTTTTTTAATTGAACTTTGCGATGCAGATAACATACAGTTGAGGCTTGATGGAACACTGCTTTAACTAACATCTCACATCGGCATTTACAATAGTCCAACTAGAAATAAACTATAAATATGCACCCACAGTACATAAATCGTCACTTGAATGCAGTGCCCAGATAAATGCTACGTTGCACGAAATTCAAGTTTGATGCTTTTTGGAATGCAAATATTGTGGTTTTACCTCAGACCATTATGCTTAATATATTCATAGTAAAGTGAGAGCTATTTTTTTTTCATTTTTGTAATTCAGGACCATGTTTACTTTTTAATTCCATACACTCGACCAGCTCTAGTTTTGCTATGTTTAACACCAATAATTTCAGTAATGACTCACTTACGAGCTGTTTAGAGGAAGAAATTCGGAGCAATTTGCGTTGACCGACATCTTATAAATACATCTTGAAAATGCGCTTTCTTAACCATGATTTCAGCGATGTCTACTGTGGATTATTCTGAACAGGATTTTAAGAAACTTTGACATGCACCTAAAGCACATGTGCTCATGGGGAGGGCATATTAATGATTAACTCAGCAGGCCTGTTTACTCTAGGACTTTCTCAGTTCCCTGGGGAGGGAACAGTGCCGCTGCATTTTCAGACGCTGATCACTAGCAATCTAACGATATCTTCCACTGCGTATAGCCAGGTACCCATTTTAAAGACTGGGTAGACGTTTTATATATTTCGAGAATGAATGACTAAGACAATCTGAAAAATGCTAAGCCACCTAAAAATCCAACAGTGGTCATGGACAACCAACACTTCCTCCGACTCTTGAGAAACATATTGACTTCAAGGTCCCAACCCATCTACTATCATAAATGCTGGTGTGAAAATAATGTGCTTCAAGAATGTCATCCTGTTTCAGCCATTTAAAAAGGGTGAATTGCATGCTTTAGTGAATAGATTCATCCTAAATACATGCATGTTCAATGACAATAAGTACGTCAGTCGAGAACACGGCCACTCAAACCTTAGGCCTGCTCGGTATTAGTACAGACAAATAAGACAGATAATCACTTTACTGTTTATTCTTTTGAATATAACTAGTTTAATGAAAATCCAGCGAGAATATTGCAATAATATAAAGGCGCACACCTGTGCTCATCTAAAAAAATATTTCAAAAGACTCTCACCAAGTTAAACGGTTCTAAATGAGATGTAGATTTGGTGCTGTATTCGGTACGCTAAACAAAGTACATTTAGGTATTTTCAGCTCCATCACGTGACCTAGGAAATCTTGCTCACACGTTGGTTTGTTTACATGCTCTGCTTATGTATGATTACTCGTCATTTATCAAATTAGCCTAGCAATCCCTAGATCACGTGGTGTAACTGACCCGTCTGAAAATACCTCTTTAGTCGAGTGCTTGCTGCAACATTGCTACAAATAACATATGTCACAAAGACATTAACAATGGTCAAAGTAAAAGGTTAGAAGAACAAACAACTGTAACAATACTAGATTATATTGATAACTATAACTCTCATCAGGATGTCGACGGGGAACAACTGAGTTCTCTCTGTTGTATGAATATTATCTTGTGATACATTAATATGCTTCTTTTAAGATGGTCATATGGTTCTTTATTTATTGCACTTCACAGGGCTCAGTTAGTAATAGTGTAGATTCAGTTGCGAATTATCGGAATTACCCATCTCTTTCATGATATCATCAATGGGGTTTTTTTGATTCATGAATGGTATATTATGATATGAGCTGCACACTTCAGTATCCACTGTAGTCGATAACGCCAACAGGTAAACCTCGGCAGGTAAGCTTTACCATCCATGTAACAAGATGTTATTGTCTGTAGGGGTAGCTCAGCTATTAATATTAATAGTTACAACGTCTGTGTGTGAAAATAGTTTTCCTGTGGCACATGCAGAATCTGTGCACTCATTCACCGATTTAGAATTAATTAATCCCCTATTTCAAATTACCTAAAATATAATTCTAAAATATATCAATAAATAAATAAAATTTTAACATCAACCAGACAAAGCCATAGAACTAAACTGATTTGCAGAAATAGCTCATAAGATTGTTTGGAGTTTACGTAATCTCCTTATTTGATAATTGATATAATCTAAGTTTGACCAAAGGTAACCTTTTTTTTTTTTCAATCCTTAGCCAGAAATGTTCTAAAGGGAACTAAGATTCAGATTTTCAGATTTCAGAAAATTGTTTCCTTTACAACAGAAAGTCCATGCTAAACTGTTTGAAAGGATGTCTCAGAGACTGGCCTACCCAACTTTACATAGCTTTTACAATTCAGAGTGAATTCACTTTCTATTCCACGCATATCCATCCTTCCATCAATTTCCAGTCACGTTGGTTAGTAGCTATTCGAGTTATCTTGCTCGCACACCAAACGACCAGTCAACCGAACTACACACATCAGAACTACTCAACAAACACAATTACAATCCAGCTAAATGTTATACATTAAGCTGATTGCATTTACCCAAAAGAGGTTTGCCTTATTATGGGCTTGAGTCGTTTTGTAAACTTTCGCCCACTGCGCACGTTTTACACACCATGCCTAAACAAATAAGTGAAATCACTGTGTAACCCATTGAGGCACTGTACAACTCTACAAACTATATAATATATAAAATAGCGCAGACAAATTGAGACTGATACATACAGAATTTGACGCATGTAAGTTCAACCATTCAATGGATTTTTCCACAAAGGTTGTCTTATGAGATTTGAATCGCACTATAAGAATAATGACTCGATATAAATTTACTATGATTCCATCAACAATGTACTGTAAAAAAAAGTTATATTTCTGACGATAAAGGCAAATGATTTCGATCTCATTGAAATTTTTGTTCATCTCTGTATTTCTGACGTTTCTACAGATGTTTGCTTTTTACAAGAATACGTCAATATACTCAGAGCCAATGTTACAGATCTACCTATACATAAAAATCAGTATATCTATCAGCTCTTTTGGCCCAGTCGACAGATAAGTTGGGGAGTTTTTAAGTAGCCATTAGAATTAGTCAGAATCGCTGGAATCTGTGCCTTCCCGGGTGAAAGAAAATGTGTCTTCGAGAGAAGCAGGGCGAGGAACTCACTACTAAATCCGAATGCAATGTTAGAACGTGATTTTATGATGTGTGCTATGGGAGCAGTTCATGAAATTCAACGTTTGATTTCAGATCCATCATGAAGATAGCCGCCATCTTGATTGTCACACTCATGTGTGTTATGGCGACAAGTGCATGTTGGTATGGTATGTATTTTGATCGTTCATCTCTTATGAATCAGCTCTTTAGCCTGTGTAAACAAGACCAGAAGTAAGTTAGATGTATATCTAGATGCCTCCTATTAAAACAAAATGACCAATAGTCCCGATTATGAACTATGAATAGAAAAGAAAAGTCTGGAATCGTTCTGCATTGATTTCGATCAAGATTTTCCGTTTACTCACTTAGATTTCTAAGGGGGCACGAAAACAGAGGGGAGGAGGAAGGCGTGGGGGTGAGAAAGGATTAAGGTTTGCATGGGTAGTTTGGGGGATCAAGAAGATTTAGGTCACATGTCGGGAACAATCAGCCTTCACACACTGCGCTATCTGCTGGGATGGATGGAGTACACACGGGGTCGTCCAAAATACCATGATATTTGATGTCCAGTGCTGCAGCCAAGAGGTTCGCGAATAGAAATTAGCACTGGAGAATGTCGTTGGGTATTTAATTAAAAGCCTAGTCTATGGTGATTTCAAATATCTTTGTAATGTTTTTGACGGTGGCAGACTGGGAGTCTTGTGCTGTTTTTGACGCCGGGCTTTGTCGTTTTTTGTTTTTGATAAAATGCATTTACCCGAAAAGAAACTTCTCCACCTTGTCTATCATAACGAATCAACCTAGAAGTCTTTCCGCAGTTCGACAGACCGAGTCGCGTTGCCAGATTAAGTCAGTCAACAATGCTTTTTATAATCACTGAAATGTTTTTTGGCACAAAGGGTCTCTAATGAAATCTTAGAGGCCATAGATGATATATGAAATTAGAAAAACAGAGCTTTGTTCTGATCACTATACATATCGTAAGGCATTGTTCTGTCTACATCTACATCTATCGGGATAGTTACGCCAGCCAACAACAATGAATGGATGTCAGTTCATTATCATAATTACACATTGATTTGCTATTATAAATACAAGCAAAGAAGGTTGACCGGCATTCCTTAGAACACATTTTGTAAGCTCACCGGAAAGAATCCTTTTAAAGTGGAAACTCGGGAAGTAAGACAAACTTATCTTACGGTGGATTCACAGTCCAAGATTTATTATGCAGATTATGCCCAAGGAACTTCAACGTTTTTTTTTTTTCATATCCTACTAGACCCAGCTACAGGGGAACTAGTAAAAGGTCGACGGCAGAGCCAGGTAAGTAGAACCCACTACCCCCCCCCCCCCCCCCNAAAAAAAAAAAAAAAACAAACCACAAAAAACAAAACAAATCATGAAAACATGCGAAGCCAATAGACGCTGTATGAAATAGGTTGGTAGTTGTACTACTTCTACTATTACTTCTACTTACTAAAATTNGAAGCCAATAGACGCTGTATGAATAGGTTGGTAGTTGTACTACTTCTACTATTACTTCTACTTACTAAAATTACTTCTACTTCTATTACTACTACTACTACTATAATTACAACTTCTGTTAAAACTTCTATTACTACAACTACTACTACAATACTGCTACCTCTACTAGTACTACTACTAATTCTACCACTACTACTACTACAACTGCTTCTACTACTACTACTAATTCTGCCACCTCTACTTCTGCTACTCCTACTCCTACTCCTACTAATTCTACTATTACTATATCCAACCTTCAGCCCGTGACTTGTGAGAAAGGAATGGCTGGGAAAGGATATGATGCTCGCATTCCAGTAGAGGTGTTGGACTCTAAAGAAGCACTGTGTGACACTGAGACTAATGGAGGCGGTTGGATTATCATACAGGTAACATCCATCCATCCATCCATCCATCCAGCTCCTCCACCCATAAACAATCTATCAGTCCGGTGAAAAGAGAGGGAGAGAGACAGTGAGAATGAGAGAGAGAGAGAGAGACCCAACCCAACCCAGAAGCCTGTATTGTTTTGTTCTATGCATTAAAATAACTGTTTTGTTCTGCGTGAATAGTGAGATCAAAATCCGTCATGAAAGAAACAAAGAATTTCATCAAATCAAGAATAAAAATCTTATGTTACAGTCCCCAAGACTTTCGACCAGCAGGTCTTCTTCAGGGGGTGTTAATAAAAACGATCTATATATAGGAGGAGAGGGCGGTCTCAAGTACGGAAACAACAAAAGGATCATAAGAAAGTGTTAGATCAGTGAAGACACTGGAGCAAGGGAGGTAGGACAGGGGTGATTATTGTTTGATGTTCATTCCGTGGGGCATGACAGTACCAAAGCGATCAATGAAGTGTTTCTCCATGGCCAACCTGTCGGATGGATCACCATGGTTGCGCCAGAGCGCTCGGACCCTTATGCTACCCACGGAATGACCGGGAAGAGAAAAGTGTCTACACACAGGTCTGGCACGGCCATATCTGACACCATCTAAATGTTCCCTGAAACGGGTGTCAAGTCTACGACCCGTTTCGCCGATGTACAGTTGTAGGCAAACAGTACAGTGAATGACGTAAATAACGTCAGTGGAGGAGCAAGAAAATTGTCTAGTGACGTTGAAAGAATAACGGTTGGTGGTCAGATGGGGGGAAGAACAAACATGGGGGCAGGTGAGGCAGTTGCTACGACCACAAGGGTGGGTACCGGGGTTGATGGGGGTATGAACAGTGTTGGACAGGCGAGATCTGGTCAGTTGGCTGGTCAGATTGGGGACCTTTCTAAAAGCCACTAGTGGAGTCCTAGGGAAAAGATGCCGTAAATCCTGGCTCCTAGAGAGGATATGCCAACATGACAAGATGATAGTTTTGATTTTCACGTTATGGGGGTGAAAAACCGTTGAAAAGATAGGGCGGTCACTACCCGAAGAAGACGTCGTAAGACAGGACAGGCTGGAGGAGCGATTCACAGAGGATGCCCTCTTGAGGGCAAGGTTAATGCCATCTTGAGGGTATTGTCTCTGTGTGAAAAAGTTGCTCATTTCGCGGGATTTAGTATGAAAATCAGAATTGTCAGAACAAAGACGTCGGAGTCTGAGAAACTGGGAGTAGGGAATGCTATGTTTTGTACTGGAGTTATGAAAAGAGGAGTAATGCAGATAGGAGTGTGCATCGGTAGTCTTACAGTACACTGAAGTGGAGAGATTACCCCTTGTGAGAGTAATAAGAGTATCCAAAAATGTCACCTGTGAGTCAGAGATTTTGTACGTGAGTTTTATAGATGGATAGAAATCAGATAAATAATTAATAAAAGACAACAGATCTTCCCTAGAAAGAGTAGTGATGCTGACTATGTCGTCGATGTAACATTTGTAGACTTGAGGTAGAGGACCTCCGTAAGTCGACAAAGCCGGGTGTTCAAAGTGACCCATGAATAAACAAGCATAGGAAGGGCCCATCTTCGTACCCATCGCCACGCCACTGATTTGCTCATAGAACCTACCATTAAATTCAAAAGCAGTCAAGTTAAGGACCAGTTCGGTTAGTCTTAATAACACATATGTAGCTACGTAGAGGGGACAGGGGTATTCCGCTTCTCAAGGTAAAAGGATAAGGCTCTAAGGCCATCATGGTGAGGAGTACTGGTATAAAGGGAGACTACATCAACCGTAAAGAGGAGGGATGGTCGAAAATCAGTAGTGCGCAAAGAGTCAATCAGAAGGAGAGCATCATTGGTGTCTTTGATAAATGAGGGTAAGTTAGACACGAGGGGCTGGAAAATCGAATCAAGATAAAATGAGATATGTTCCGTGGGGCAACTACATGCCGAGACAATAGGTCTACCAGGAGAGTTAGGTTTGTGAATTTTGGGCAACATGTAAACGAGGGGTAATCTCGGCTCGGTGACATTAAGGAGCTTGGCCGTGGAAGGTAAGTCACCTGAGAGACTTAACGGTTCGAGCAACGGTTGCTGCATCCTGGTGGAGACGCGACCCAGGGAGGGGATGGTAACTATCGGTTTCTAATAAAAAGGCGTCCTGCCTCCTCCAAGTAGTGGGTACGGCTCCAGACGACAACAGCTCCTTCCTTTTTAGCAGGCTTTATGACTATATTATTGTTATGTTTTAAGTTATGGAGCGCAACTGACTCCTCACGGCTGAGATTGGATCGGATCGAAGGAGAATGTTTCAGTAGGTTAACTTTATGTTTGACTGTATTGATAAAATTTTCCATATCCTGGGAGTGGCCTATGGGGGGTTCACGGCGGAGAGGTTTAGAGAAAGTTCTGAGAAAAAGTCGGTACCGCTTTGGCGTCGGGGAACTGCGCCAAGGGTGGCTGTCCACCTGAGGGTACGGACGAATTTATCTAGGTCAGAACGAGCTGAGAGTTGGTTAGAGAGGTCAGAAAGAGGAATAAACGTTAAACCCTTAGACAATAGGGATCTTTCAGCAGGAGACAGGACCAAGTCGTTTGGTAAACATTGCACCAGGGGTGAAGGTACCGGAGTGGTGTTATCAGAGACAGTTGCAGAAGGCAGCTGAGAGTTGAATTTCTTAGCCTTGGACGAACGCAGAGATTCAAACAATTGGGCGTTGAGGTTGTGTACTAGATTTTTAACGGTTTCAACCTTGGGCGGTTGGAGTAACTGATGGATTTGCTTTTTTAAAATAATTATTTGACGATCCAAGCTGGACAGCTTAAGGCGAAGGAAGTATAAATGGCATTTGATAAGTTTAGTGCTGGATTAAGAAGTATGGAGTCAACCGAAGCGTTGGGATGCGGAGAAGACAGGTCAGAGGGGGTGTGAGAGAGTTTAAACCCCTTGGGAATTACAGACTTTCTGACACAGTCAGATAAAAAATGAAGGTGAGGCGACGCCTTGGTCTTATGAAAGGTGTTAATGCCGTAAGAATATGCCATACGGACACTGACAGGATCCAGAAATGACAAGCTTTTAACAAAATTACTCCGGAAGTGGCAAAAGGTTGCCATAGTGAGGACCGTCCTCTGGAGGGGGGGGGGGATAATATAAAAGCTGCGAACAGCTATAAATAAAATGGCAGTCAGTAATGACAGAATGCAAAAAAAGCGTGGAGACTGCGGACGGGCAGTAATAAATGAGTGAATAGTGAGATCAAACCCCGTCACGTTCTGTTCATTACACAACCATAGGCGCCCTCGTTTGCACCTTATATGATACAATTAGTTTTCCATACTACAGTATTCATGTGCTTTCCTTTTACAGATAGAGTAAAGTTTCTGTCTCTAACGTTTTGAGGGCTTTGATTCAAATTTAACACAGATAAAGCTACATTCTAATTGGTAATAGGAAAGAAATAACCATTTACCCATTTTATACTACATTTCACGCTTTTCCTCAACAATTTACATAAAGTCATTTTATCTTCTTGTAGGGCAAATCCCTACAGGTTGCAACGCTCACATGACAGGCAGAATTACTTGTGCATAGTTTCTCTGGTACTGTCAATGTAGTCTTGAGAAGTAATCTTCTCATACGACGAGCAAACGAGGGCGCTCATGGTTATGCAGTGAGTCGACATAACAAGTTTTATTGGTGCATAAAACAATACACAGTATTAGCATCTGGTCTGAGTTTAATATTTGTATTTGGCAAATAAAGTTTCTCTTTTCCTTAGGTAAATTCTACCAAGACTATACATGTTGCTCTGAATGACGAGCCGTCGCTGCAATGACCACGTAGCTGGCTGTAAAACTGCATTAGCCCTCTTGTCATTCTTATTCCATTTCCCTCTTGCCTTTCTTACTCTACTTGCGACAGAGACGAACAAAACTGGACGTAGACTTTTATCGTGGCTGGGAGGACTACAAGAATGGATTTGGCAGCATAACAACTGATTACTGGCTGGGCCTTGAAGCTATTCATACCCTGACTACTACAGTATGTCGATTCATTCATTCATTCATTCATTCATTCATTCATTCATTCATTCATTCATTCATTCCAATAGGAAATTATATCTAATGCATTATTTCAGTAATGTGTTTAAATGTTGAGAGAGTCGCGCAGTTTTGCACAATGAAAAGAAATGTCCTCAACTCCACCTTTTCCCTAGCTCTAGCAAATTACTACTCGTGATTTGTGAGTGTTCAACGAATACGAAATAAAAACTGTTGTTGATATATTGCTGTTGTTATTCTTGTTATTGTTTATATTATGTCAATTCATAGCAGCACTGCCATAACACACACACACACACACACACACACACACACACACACACACACACACACACACACACACAC
>JAWQUT010000073.1:84047-97083 GCA_033807755.1 Ellobium chinense
GGCAGGCAGGCAGGCAGGCAGGCAGGCAGGCAGGCAGGCAGGCAGGCAGGCAGGCAGACAAGACAGACAGACAGTTTAGTTACTGAGAATACTATTGTTTCATCATTATGTTTATGTATTGTTATATTTTTTTTTTGTGATCTACTATTGATATAAATAAAGTAGACTTTAAAATTTAAAGTTGTTTATTTCCTACAGTCCAAAGTCGGAACGTTTTTTTGAATACACCAAACAAACCATGCTTAAGTAATGAAAACTCAAAACATGTAGACTGTTTCTGAAACGGATAATTTATTGTGCTCTGGTAGCTGAGGTAGAAGAACTTCATACATCAAAAAATCGACATGCATACCAAAACTGTCAATTAAGCAACAAAGGGAAATCGCAGAAAGCCCCAAACATTTGGACGAGACGTTTGTCAAATGGACGCTTTCACTTCGTCCAATCAGATATGTATGGGTGCTTAAAAAGAAGAAATGAGAAGCACCAGCTTCCAAAGAACTTCTAGTATTCCTCTACTTGTTATTTACGAAACAAAACATGGTATTTTAAAAATAGAAATTCTCCTAAGGCGCAGATTAAAATACCGTAGACTATTTCCAAGACATATCAACTATATCTATGCAAAAGTATGAAATGTTTTGGAGAAGACAAGCTTGGACAATGATTTTGTTTTTTAATTGTGTCTTGCATTGGATATCTTGTTGAGAACTGTAATCTAGGTGAATTTCATCCCGGGACAAACTCAAAGCCAGCTACAAAAGCAGCCCCAAACCATGGTTTTTTTGTGCTTAATTTATAGATGACAGCACTGATCACTGCGACAGCATTTACCTGAAAAGGAAACAATCTACAAAATTATCAAACACTTTACTGAACTGACACGCGAGTGTTATAAATTCCCCCCTCCCCTCATCTCTAAAGCCAGGTATTCATTTACACCTGGGCCGAGTGAGGAAATAGAAGTGAAATGTCTTTCCCAAGGACACTACAATGTAAAACGCGCCGCTCGCGAGTCAAACACAAACTTTTGACTTGAAAGTCTTTAGTTTCTGAGTACGACTCACAAACCGCACGGCACGCTGCCTCCACGCGGGCAAATGAAAGTAAACGGACGATAGCACTAGAATACTATTACCCCTTTATATTTGTCACTCCTGATCAAGTGTTTGTTCAAGAAACGTTGATCATTTTTTAATACATTCATTGTGCATCTTTCAAAAAGCATTGTGCAGAGTCTGAGCAAAATCATACTTTCTTTCAGTTAAGATTATATACACGTATACAAGTACCGCACCACAGCTTGTTTCATTTGACGGATAGCAAAGTCATTCTTATATCATCTAATGATATCTTAAACACAAGATTGATTACACCAGCACAGGTATTTAACGCGATTCTAGAGATAGAGGATCTGTAACAATAAATGTATAACGAATGTCATAAATCTGATAGCAAACAAACATGAGTTTCAGATCCTTTTCATCATATGAACTCTAATGAAAATATGAACTTTATATCGTGAAAAGAACCCTGAAGTGGTTATCACCTTGTTTGAGACACATCAGTCACAACTGTCTCAACTGACATGATAATATGGTCGGTACTACACACATTGTCTTAACTCAAAAAAAGTATAAATTAACATGATGATGTGGTCAATACTACATGTATATACATTGTCTCCACTCAAAAAAGTCTGAACTCACATAAAAATGTGGTCAGTACTACACACGTTGTCTCCACTCAAAGAAATCTTAACTGACTGACATGATGATGTCGCAACTGACACGGTGTGCTCAGTGCTACACATAATGTCTCCACTTAAGAAAGTCCTAAATGACATGATGATGTGATGTCTCCACTCAAAAAAGTCCTAACTGACAAGATGGTGTGATCAGCGCTACACACATTGTCTCCACTGAAGGAAGTCTCAACTCACATGTTGGTGTGGTCATGCCAAGGTTTGGTGTTAGTATCCTAGCAGGCGCGTCCATTCTGTGCATAAGGAAAACAAAAACAAAAAAAAAAATCGTACCCCTATATAAAGACCAAAATATTTGCAAAATAACCAGGATGCTTCTACGCAGACAAGCATGGTTGCATAAACACACCGAAACACAAAATAACATTCATTTACAGCTACATAATACAGGAACACCTGTTGCAAGCAAAGAACATGAACTTTTAGTTTTTATACAATTTCTCCATCTGCTACGCGCAAAGACCTTGACATTTATAAACAGTTTCTCCATCTATGCACTCTATAGGGAATACATGATTGCAATGCAGTAAGCTGGTAAACAACTAATTCATATTAATATTTACACAAGCAACAGTGTTCATTGTATATTTAAAGCTGTATGCTATATAACTATAACAAAATAACTTTACCCATGTGGGCACTTATTTAAGATTTGAATTGCTGTGAAGCGTCCTTGTGGTGTAGTGGTAACACGTTCAGACTTGCAAGTGGAGAGACCATGGATTCGATTTCCAGCAGGGGCATGAACTTTTTTTCTAGTGTTATGTTTTTTTAGGCCTTTCTTCTCAAAATTGCCCTTCCACAGGAATTTGGTAAAATCCCTGTTGGCACACTTGGATAACGTGCAACATTTAAAACATTATGAGATTGGGCACACATTCCTCCCCTCTAATAATGACAATGATTAGATAATAGCATATGCCTTGCCACATGTTTAAATTTGAGTTTTTCAAAACCTTACACAATTCGACACAAAAAAACTGACTGAATTGATCGCTGTAGAACAAGAGTGGACCATCCCAGGTTTGTTTTTGAGAAATTAAGGGATGAGAATTATGTGGCCATTTAGTTATAAAGACTTGTGGAAAAGAGAAAAGTTGGTATTAGACAGGCGAAAACTAGCAATTTAACCGATATTTATAGCAAGATTGAGTCAATATTCTGTTTGTAAAACTCTTTACCGCCAAAATCGCAAAAAAATATGGGATGGTTCACTCTTGCTCTTCGGCCCCCAATTCAAAGTCCAAATCTTCAAGACCGTAACATTCAAATCACTCTGTTTCACACAGTAGTACTAGAGAAAGGGTTTGGAAAGAAGAAACACACCTTGGACAGAGTCCTTATAAATATTAGGGATCTTCTCTTTTTCTTAAACCTCACTCCCAATCCTAGACCTGTTATTAGCCCTAACCTTGTCATTCATCCTAACCCAGAAACATCTTGGGATATTCCCCGGAATACTCTAGATAATTCTAGATTCTTAAAAAATTGAGGCGCTGACTTGTCTATCATAATAATAATATGTGTTTAATGATAAATTAATTAATTACGGCATTCTTGTGACGTGGGAAGTGAGCGGACACAAAACAAATGCTCTTACAAAGTAGGGTTAAGAGGTAAGCTTGAGAAGACAAACGCAGAGAAAAAAATTGAAGACGGAAAGAAAAGTGATGTGAGGGAAGCTTGAGCTCTCATTCCTCCCTCTTAATAAAGAAATAATACTATACGATTGCCACCCAGGTAGTCTAACGTTTTCCTTAAATCACTGCTTATACTCTGGAACTGTGAGGAGGAGGGATGGTGTGAAGTCATTGCATGAAGTAGGAATGATTTACTCTGTTTAGGATACGTGTAGCTGTAGGGAAACAGGGCACAGGTGTAATTTTATAGATACAGTATATAGAATATTAATTGGTATTACTGGAAAAGGGATTTATGCTGAGTACGGAGAACTTTAAATTATCGAAATATCTTCTAAATAGACTGAGTTACGCCTGATTTAATGAGATCACCCCCATAATCCCAATTCTGAGAAATCGGGTTTTAACGTTGGCATTGCACTTAAAAGTTTCAGGATTGCATCACAAAATTAATTTAATAAAACATATTTATCGGTTGAATTCATGAACAAGGCTTCATCCATAGATTCTAAATGGACGAAGACTGTTAATATGCAAAAAAAATTAAACTGCATGAAAGTTCACCTATTACCCAAAATTTGCCATTCTGCACCACGCTGTTTGCGTCTTTCGCCTGGTTTTCCCATGCCGCCACACATATGTATATTTCAGGCCCTTACTAGCTTCTTTGCCTTAATAGAGAATGAAAAAAAAAAGTAAGGGACGACTATTTTTCCTAACTTGTATAAAGGTACGCTTCCAACAGCCCCACTGAACTGAGCAGTATCCATCAGTAACAAACTAATGCATTGCTGTGGTATTTGCTGACTGGCCAATCGTTCCATGGTATATTACTTAATGTCAGTATTACCTGATTGAGCAGATAGTATTGAATTATTTACCCTCTGCATCAACTGCAGAGGCTGGTTTGAAACTATCTAAGTGCCATACCATCTGATACCACAAGAGTTAATTCTTTAACCTCTTCAATAACACGCCATCAGATTCCTTCCGGTAACATTCAGCAGTGTGTTGTTTCCTTTAACTTTAACACTTCCTATACTGTTACTTAATTGTTAAAAAAAAATCCGAATACTTCATAAAGTACCTATACAGATTACTTTACACTGGCCCGGATACTTACATCCTGCCTGGATATGATTATTCAAATCCCCGTGAGCGATAGCTGTTGGAAACAGAAAATGGTTAAAAAAAACAACAACAACACACAAGCCATTAGTATGAGCCAGTGAAGGCATGCAATATTCTTGCTTACAAGCAAGAAAAACATCTAAGAAACTCTGCTTAGGTTGTGAAAGCACAAGCTGGTTTATCTGATTCTGGAATTCTAATGTTGGGATATTTTAGTTTTCTTCAGGAATGCCTACACTAGGACGGCTAAAAGACACGAGTCAGAGACAAATCGCATCAGGCTCTCTTAAAGGGACAGGCGTAGCTTTCAAATTCACAGCCTAAAAATCCATTAATTTTTTTTCATAATGCGCTTATTATTATGGTCTGTCCACCGGATTGCTTCCAAAAAAAATCAGTTTTAATGTTGGGTTTTGGACCACCATAACTGGCCTTCTTTTAAGCGCATTCAGAGACGCGACGTTGATGCTGATGTGAGTGGGTACTGTTGACTGCATTATCAAGAGCATTAATATTATGGATATTGAATGAATAGATATTAATGTTACAGAATATGTCCTGCAAATAACATAATGTGTGTAACAAATCTGTTGGTTCCAGTATCACAACCTCTTGCCATCACCGTCACAACGGATATTATCTGTCTTTACCTAACATGAACTCTTTCCAAATTTGAAACTGACGAAGACAACATTAATCCTTGTAAAACAAGTGTCAGGTGAGTGCTCAATGATACGCTACCCCTTTTAAAGCGAGTGTTGAACTTTTTCTGCATGTTGGTGTTGACCAGAAGGCGTTACTGTTGAACTTGTTCATAAATGAGTAAGCAGTAATCTTCAAAGGTAGGGTTATACTAGTTATAGAAGAAAAAAAAAACTCCATATAAACATGTATGCTGCACCAGCTCTAAATCAGGTAGTAGATATTTAAATGGGTAGAAGGGTAAGGAGGATGCAGACGAGGCGGGATGACTTCTCCAGATGCCAGTAAACTCCGGTAGCGATCCCACGCAGGCCGAACAAAGTGCAGTTGTTGGTGAGGCTAAAAAAGGAGCTGGATCTTTTAAGTCAACAGTTTGTAAATCCTTCAAACGATATTCACAAAAAAGGACGCCGCCCTCCCTGGGGCAATCGGTTTTGTTGTTTATATTATGCTTACTACCTTCTTCTCCGTTTAAGGTTTGGGACACCTATTAGAAGGGCAAATTACTGATTGTGTACAAGCCAATTAATCCGCTAATATATATAAAATCCCCCTTTTTTGGGGCCCTGCCAGCCAGTGTTAGGGTGTAGAAAAGGGTAAAATGACCTGTGATCTGAATAAAGCATCCAGTTTTAAAGTTTCAGGCACAATTTGAGCCTTCTAGATAAAAAAAAATAAAATGTGTAGACCTATGTATTCGCACGCGGTCAAAACCAGCCAAATAAAAATTTGGGGACCAAATCAGAATTTGAGGTGATCTTTTTCAAAAGACATTTGTGAAAAATTTTGGGCGTTGACCCCCCTTTTTCTTCCCGTTAAAAGNTTTTTCTTCCCGTTAAAAAGATCGGGCCAAAGAAGTACTTTAACCTCTTTGGAAGAAATTTCCCCAAATCACAGTGGTATTATTAATAGGGCCAAAAGAAGAAAAAACAATAGGTGTCAAAGACCTCTAGTTGTTCAACTCAGCAAGGGACACCACTCCAGAAATTCTCAGGCAGTGCTTTTAAACTCAGTAATCTCTCGCCATCCCACATATATATTGTTCGAAACTTTTCAACTATATGAACTAAAGGCTAAGGGCATACTTGGTTTCACTTTCTTGCCGGGAGGAACTGTACATCTGACTACTGATAGACCTGAACATACATAATGAAAATCTTGTCAACCAAGGTTGGATGAAAGACAAACTAGCAGACAACTCACAGCTTTTAACCATCAATGACTCTAAACAAGAGCTATGTTTTCACTCTTATTCAATATGCATCATAGGGAATATACATATAATATTATTTATATATATAAATATATATATTTACAAAATTATATACACGCACGCACGCACGCACCCACACACATGCGCGCACACACACACACGTACGCGCGCATACACACGCACACATACACACACACACACACGCACGCACGCGCACACACACACACATCAACAAATTACATGCACATGAAAGTACTTGAAATTTTACGTTCACCTAGTACATACATGTTTAACCAGTGCGTGAATGCAGCATTCACCGTTTAAGCTGGGGGATCGCTTGTGTTTACGTATCCTGCTTGGTTCTGGCTGAAATGATATTGTAGAGACATTATTGCTGGGTTCATCTATGATGTAAGTGTAACTGGGTGACAAATCATAATAATATAGCAATATAGCATAATATTCATTATCATTAAGGGCAAGGAATGTGAGCCCAGTCTGATCATATTTCTTTGCTGATGCTACAAATTATAAATTATCTATGGAAGTGTGTCACCAGGGATTTTACCAAATTACTGTGAAGGATCAATTTCGAGAAGAAAGGCCGAAAAAACCTAACAGCTTGCTAGTCTAAACGTGCTACCACTCATTCCAGGGACGCTAACACAGCAATTTAATCCTTAAATACCTACTGCCTGAATATTGTTCCCTAACTTCCACGTGTAATATTATACTCTTTAGCCGTGACCCTGGCACACTTCCCGACTGCTCACTCATAAGAACATTAAGAAAAGTTCACACGTTGTTTTGTACTGTAGGGAGAACCCCTTTGACTGGCTTTGCAATAAGATGAGCAGATGAGGTTTTTTGGAATATACGGCAGAACCTTACGATGTTGATTTCTAGAGAACCAGCTTAAGAATTTGAGATCTTGAGGTAGCTGAGGTCAGTATTTCAGACAGGAAATACAAACTTGGGTAAATCTGCACATATACTACCAAGTACTGGAGATTAGTTTGTGCTAGTCAATGTCTCAAACCTTGTGGTGCCGGGGCCAGTCTCGTCGTTCTATTTACTATCAATGCATGATGACTGTTTCGATATACGCAAATACTGCATAATTATATATAAAACTTGAAATCTTGACTACTTAAAGTAAGCTCTTATGAATAAAATACAAATGCCTCCTTTTAATATTTTTCCCGCCTCATAACCAACTCAAGAGAAAAATCATTATGGTGACTGAATAGAAATCGAACCTGGGAGAGGAATTCTAAATGAGACGCACACCCTTAACCAGAAATCATGCTTACCAATACAACCCAATATTACTATTGCCCTGACCCTAACCCTACCCTTAACCCTAAATACCACTGTCCCTAGAGGAAGGAGCAAGAGCCGTGAGTCTTATTCGGAATTCATCCCAACGAATCCCTCCTTTTTTTTTATAACCATTCTTAACAATATAATCCCTCTTTAGTATCTTTATTGGTAACGGGTCAGAAACATAATGCGTAGGATGGTCCACATTTGGAAATCCTTCCCTCTCTTCTCTGATATGTTTTTCTCAGTGTCAATACAGTGAATGTGAATATATCGTCACGGGTCAGGAGCATGTTGTAGGATGGCCTACCTATGGAAATCCTTCTCTGTGAATGACCAGTTTTAAGACGAAGGGCTAAATAAATCTACGCTAGAAAATATCCTATCATTACTGGGAATCGAATCCAGGGTCTCTCAGCTTTCAAGTTTGAACATGATGCCACAACAACAAAGGGACGCTAACTTCACAGAAACAGTTCTCGGGAGGATTTTCATAATTATGTAGGCCATCCTACAACATGCAAGGAAAAACAATTGCAAGTAAACAACCAGTTTTTTTTTGTTTGTATAGCCCTTACAAGCCCCTCTTTTTAATACCAGCTCTATAAAACATAATACTTAGTGTGTTTATTGGTACGGGTCAAGAGCATGTTGTAGGATGGCACATATATGGAAATCCTCCATTAAACTATTTCTCAAATACCTTCTGCCTAAAAAGTACTCACTAACTTTCATTTGCAAGCTTAGTGTTCTCATAGGACCCTAACACACTTCCTGGGCCCTAACACACTTCCTGGGCCCTAACACACTTCCTGGACCCTAACACACTTCCTGGACCCTAACACACTTCCTGGACCCTAACACACTTCCTGGATCCTAACACACTTCCTGGACCCTAACACACTTCCTGGACCCTAACACACTTCCTGGACCCTAACACACTTCCTGGGCCCTAACACACTTCCTGATTTCTCCCATTGAGATGAACTCCTCCTGTGACATGCTTGTCTTGTTGGTAATGTTCGAATAGAAGGAGAACCAACAGTGTAGGTTTAGAAAGATGTCCATACGCGCCTCACCGCTCTAACACATTATTATTACGAAAATGGAATGGGGATGTTGAGTGTGTCCTAAATATGGGACGCAAATGGAAGTCTTCGCGTAAGGGGAATGCCTGGGGTTTGAAGTAAATGAACTGGGGAGGAATTCCGATTGAGACTCACGCCTGTTGCTCCTGTCTCGAGGGATATTTGAATTAGGGTTAATGGTAGAGTTAGGGATAGGGATAATTTTGAGTTGTATTGGCAAGCATGAGTTCTGGTTAGGGGTGTAAGTCTCATTCGGAATTCCTTCCCCGAGTTTGATCTCCACACACTCACCATAACGATTTTTCTCGTGTGCTGGCTATGAGGCGCGTTCGGAAATCCTTCGCCTGGTTTACAAGCTCGCCTCGACTTATGCTCCTGTCTCAATGGGCTTTAGGGTTAGGATTTAAGGTTAGTTTAGGGTTAGGGATAGGGTTTGGGTTATATTAGTAGGCAAGGGTTCCTGTTAGGGGTGTGAGTCTCATTCGGGCTTCCTTCCCTGAACTGCATGTACCATGTAACTAACTAAATAAGCGCGAAATATACTTTAGCATATTGAAGGCTACGGTACATCATATCAATGCAGTCAATGACACATCTTTATCAAAACCAATGGGATCTAAGAAAAACAGATCTTACCATTCTGAAAGCTCGGACGTCACTGCTAGGAAGTGGGTTCAAAAAGCTTGACTGCGTGATGTGAATATATATCAGAGGTGAAAACATGTGACTATATATCTGCGTGGCGTGAGCAGAAATCAGACGTGTAGTCTTTACAACTATGTTTATTTCGTCATGAAATTGCCATTTTTTCATATAGACAAACGTGTTTCTAATACTGTATTACTGAGCTCATGTTCTCTTCATTGACAGACAGATATGTTATAATTCAAAAGCGCTTTTTTGTCCCTAGGATTGGGATTGGAGAGGTGGTGTAGAATTGGCTGGGTGGGGGGAGGGGAAGGAAGGTATAGAAGAATGTTTTGACTGATCTTGTGACAGCAAAAAACACAAGATACAGAAAGAATCTTATCGCCTCCCGACCATTAAAAAACAACAAAAAAAAGACACTTGGGAATCAATACCTAAGTGTGACCCAGCACTTGTTAGAGTGTCAGGAACTCAAGGGGCCGAAACACTTGTTAGACGGAGGTATCTTTCTCTGAAGATCTTGTGTTGTCTCGATCTCCGGTAGAGAGTTTCCCTACTCTCCCTCCCAGCCATTTATATTGTCACCACCATTTTTTCTATGACGACCCTGAATTACATTTAGATCTCAGTAAGCCTAAACTACATTTTTTATCATCCATTAGGATGATAATATGTCTGTCCGTCTGTCTGATTGTCTGACTTCTGTATATGTCTAATGATTAACGACTCGCGGGCCAGGCAGTTTACGTTGTAGGGTCCTTGGAAAAGACACCCCATTTCCATTTCCCCACTCGACTCCAGTGTGAATGAGAATCTGACTTTAGAGCTGGAGGGGGGGGGGACCAGGGNGGCGCTGCACCGCGGAGGATCAACAACGGCTGTGTTATCTATTTCATTTGTAATATTATGTAGTTTCATGTATGACGTGTATGTTTTTATATTACGAATGAGGTGTATAATACTGTATGATCTTGTAGACCAACTTCCCTAATAGGTAAATAAAAGTTGTATACTCATTTCTCAATTCATCATAACTTTCTGTCCAATGAGTTTTGGAACCATTGGAATTGCGTTGGAACATAACAATCTGAATCGCAAGCATACCAGCCAGTTCTCAGTTCCTAACACACAAGCGTATACGGAGAGAGAGAGAGAGAGAGAAAGAGAAAGAGAGAGAGAGAGAAAGAAAGAGAGAAAGAGAGCAAAAGAGAGAGAGAGAGAGTGAAAGAGAGAGGGGTAGAGAGAGATAAAGAGCGAGATAAAGAGAGAGGGAGAGGGGGGAGAGAGAAACATAGAGAAGAGAATGAGAGATATAGGGCGAGAGAGAGAGTATGAGAGAGAGTGTGTGTGTGAGAGAGAGTGATAGAGAGAGAGAGTGAGGGAGATTGAGAGAGAGTGAGAGTGTGAAACAGTGACAGAGAGAGACAGAAACAGACTACACTCACTCACACACAGACAGACAGACAGAGAGACAGAGAGAGACATACAGACAGAGAATGAGTGAGAGAAAGTGAGAGAGGGGGAGGGGAGGGGAGGAGGAGAAAGAGAGATTAAAACAAGGTGGATGTTGTTTTGGGGGAAAGGGGTGGGGGCTAGGAGGCCAGTGGCCTGGTTCTTAATTCAGACATTATTAACGCTAGGAACTGCATGGCCGAATCTACATCCCTGCAGTTCTCCCCCCAAACCCCTTTAATCCCTGCCAAATTGTATGGGGTCCCAAAGGGAAGAGGAGGAAGCTGTAGGGGGAAGATGCATATGCATGATCTGTACTTCCAAGATGATAATCTGAACCTTAGTCGAAAACTGAAGAGATACGGTGAACTTGACTAAAGAGATTTTGTACTTGATTCATCTGGTTGCAAAGTGGGTAAGTGAAATGAGTGCTGCTTGCCAAAGTAGCTACCACCAAAGAGTCCTTACGGGGACAGGGAGAGATATTAGCTTCACAGCTTGAAACATTCACATTATTCCCTCAAACACTTTAAGCCAAGTACATTTTCCTTCCGCCTCTGAGAAAACAGCCGTGGAATATCAGAATTTACACCCTGCGCACACCGCCATTACTCCTGCTGCATGACGTCATAAAGCCTGAAAAGCTAACAGACGATTGGTGCAGACGCATGTGCAAATTGTTTGGACCAATGGTCTGCCAGCCTGTCTCGTTTTTTGACGTCACGTAGCACTAGTATATGGCGGCGTGCAGGGAGGCAAACCACTACATTCCTGCGTTGTCTTCTCAACAACTGTCAGGCGAAAAAAAAACATACACTGTTTAAATGTTACAATAAAATAATGTGAACTTATTAGGCTGCCAAGGAAAGAACTACCCCTGTCCCTTTAAACTTTACTTTACTTTTTCCTGCGGTCCAGCGACTACATGAGCCCCTAAGATTACTGTAGACGAGAGGGAGCACTTAGCATCCTCACAGCCCTTCTGTAGTAAAAACCACAGTGATCTGTGCCCAGCGCGTATCCAAGAGAGAAGCTGAACGTGCTGAAAATGACACAAAACTTACACGACATGCCGACGTAAACAGTGAACTTTCAATGGCGGTATGCATAATCTCTGAGTAACGCACAGTGTCAGAAATCTGCTACCAAATGGTTCCAGTGCATTTTTACTTTGTGGATGCTTTTCTGACGTTGTGTTCCCTTTTATTAGTTTTGCTCATAATGTCTTCACATAGCCAGCTAAACATTTCAAACGCAGTCAGAAATACTCGGCAATGCACGCAATCAGATTCTTTTAAAGTACGAGAGCCGTTCGGTATATTTTTGAAATGGCAAACTTTCTACTGTTTGCATTGTACATATAGGTGGATTATTCATGTGAAGTTCATCAAATGGGACACTGATACCGAAAGCCATGATGATGACGTTGCACGATTTCTTTATTTCAATTCTGGTCGGTAGACTTGAGTACAAGGCAAATGTCGATGCCCAAACATTCCCTCTTCTTCATAAAAAAAACAAAATGGAATTATTTACTTCAGCTGTTCATTGATAACCTACATTTAAAACACTTTTTAAAAAGATCTTAATTATTTACTGCACTGACGCTGATATGAAATATAAAAGAGATCTAGATCAATACAGAGGACCTTTTTTTTTCTGGGCATTTCACAAACTCAAAGAGCCAGATATTGCTCACATTTCTTTGAGCTGAATGCCGCCTACCCATCGTTCTAATATTTAATTAGTAGCTTGGTAGTTATGGTTTGTTCACTGGGACATTTTGTTTTGATGCTGTGCGTTTGTGTACCAAAAAAAGGTACCAAGAGAACAGTTATTGCCTACTATTGTCTAGTAATGAGTGCAGTCAAGGCACTGCTCTGATATTTAGTTCACCAAAGTTCTTTGAGCAACCCGTAATGAACAGGCTTTTAGAACATAACTGGTATCCACTTTATATAATATTCTAGGTCTGTGTTTGTCTCTTTAAATATACGGTTCTTGTTAGCAGAATAAAATGTGGTAGCAAAGTTTGCGTCATCTACATGTAATGAAAAGTAAGTGAGAAAGATCT
>JAWQUT010000073.1:102778-139978 GCA_033807755.1 Ellobium chinense
ATATTGCCGAAACTGGAACCTTAACATAAACATATCAAAAACAAAAATAATGGTATTCGGGAGGTCCTACATGAAGCCTCAACTGTATATAAATAACGAAGTATTAGAGATCGTGAATAAATTTAAGTACTTGGGAGTGACATTTACCAAAAAATGGTCGCTTTTTAACAGCTATGAAAGAAAACCTTGAAAAAGCTAGAGGAGCTACTTACGCGTTGTTACGTCGGAATAGGGTAAATTTAGTTTCTTTGGATTGCCAGGCTGACCTATTTTCAAAGTGCATTAAACCCATATTACTGTATGGAGCAGAAATTTGGGGTTTCGAAAACACAAACATATTAGAGCAGTTTAGATTAAAATATTATAGAATACTACTCAAACTAAAGCAGTACTCCGCACTACATGATCTACGGAGAACTAGGTAAACTACCTTTTGACTTGTGATATTCAAAAACACATGATCTCCTTCTGGGCAAGAATAATAGCGGGAAGAAAAGAAAAATTGTCGTTTAATCTGTACTGGCTAATGTATAGTGATCATTACTTAGAACAAGGACATTACCCTTGGCTAAACTGTATAAAAGATATCCTACAAAGAACGGGTTATAATTTTATATGGGCTTATCAAAATAATTAGAAAAACTGACCACCTCCCCTATTCACACTAGAATAAATGATTTATTTATACAGTCATGCCATACTGATTGTAACAACAGTAATAAAGGAAAAAAAACCTACATTTCTTTGAAAAATGGATGGCAGATGGAACCCTATTTTACAATTCTTGACTCAACTGCTCTTCACTACTTTATAAAATTTAGAATAGCAAATCACACACTGCCTGTAAAAACAGGAAGCTATCGACAAATACCTTATCAAGATAGGATTTGCCATCTCTGTAGAAAAGACATAGGTGATGAGTTCCATTACTTACTGAGCTGTGAATATTTCTGTGAAACCCGTAGACATTTCCTGCCTAGGTATTATCATTACCATCCCAATATTATAAAATTTGTAAGCTTACTGAGAACCACTAATCCAAGGCTTTTGAATTGACTTTCAAAATTGATCAAGATAATTATTGACCATGTTAAAACATAGACAAACACTTCAACTACTAGTTCCAGTATCCAGCCGCCTGAAAGTATTAAATACGATTTTTCATTAATATTTACCAGTGTGTGCCGGTTATGTGTATGCTTGCGAGTGGATGTAGTCATATATACATATATCGTTGATTATTTATTATACTTCACAAGAAGTTTTTGTATTGCTCATATGTTTATAGTACAAAACATGAACTTAATAAAGTTATTGTTATTGTTATTGTTATTGGAGTGCGTTATTATGACAGTTTATGTTTTAGTCGTTGACTTGGGGCAGCCATACAGTAGGTACTTAGATAAGATAAATCATAAGCTTATATTCAAGCAAGAGAGAAACATTTTCCACTCGTATGGTTCGCAGCGATGACACTGAATAGCCCTTATGAGGTCTCATATTTGAGAGCTTGTGCATTAACAATGAGATCTTTACCACTGTAAGAATTATATCAGGGCATCGGTGATGAATGCAGCCTTAATAGCGTTCAGCAATTAATGTAGTTCGTACGATGGTAAGAGATCCCATCGTTAATATGAAAGCTCTTATTTATGTCTTGGGACGTAGGGTTAGGATTATCGTATAATGAGAACTTTGTATAGACTAATCACATATTCAAGCAAGATAAAAATCACTTTTCGACCCTATGGTTGGCTACAACAGCACTAAACAGTGAGGTTTCATATTTGAATGTTTGCGCATTAATGATGGGATCTCTTACCATCGTAAGAATTACAGTTGTGCATCAGTGCTGAATATACATAGCTTTCTACATGCAGAGTTAATTGAGAGCTTGCGCATTTCCGATGGGATCCCTTAGCATCGTAAGAATTACATTAACTCTGCATGTTGAACGCAACCAAAAATGCATTCAGCATCGATGCACTAATGCAATTCTTATCATGGTAAGAGACCCGATCGTTAACGCGCAAGCTTTCAGTTAGCCAAGTGATGGTCCTATTATAGAATGTATGTTTAACACTACTTGGGAAGGAAGGAACGGTGGTAGGTGATCGCCATATTGCAGGTCAGATATGGAGGAAAAATAAACAGTCGTCCCTGAAACTCGGTTGTCTTAGCAAATGATCCCGATATCCAGGTGAGCATCACACTAGGTTTGGCTATTTGTAGGTGCAGAGTAAACAATTATTTGTTTACCCCAGGCATATAACATTAGAACAATTAAACTGCTTAAACAGTATGCCATTTTTCCTTAGCTATTATTATTATATAATCATAGAGGGAACACTCTATAACTAGCGATCACAGTGTAGATCTATTGTCTGAACAGGCAAAGATGTGTACAGAACGCGTACGAGAGAACACGTATTTGCTGACTAGAATCGCCTACAAATCAATTTACGTTCCTTTGAGTCTGAGTTTGCACACGTCCTTAAAGTTTTTGTGTTTAGATCCACAATGTCCCGGCAACGACCGGGTTACCGGCCTGAAACGGAGAGTTTAAAAATCGTTACGCTCAAGACAGACAAGAACAAAACGAAACAAAACAAAATACAACACTAAGAAATATGCGTTCATCCTTATCCTATTTCACAGGTAATAATCTTAGACTATATAAACATCTTTGTCCTCACAGTCGGTACATCCGGGCTATCTCATCTCCAGTCTAAGGCAGACAATGAGAAGACCGTTCCAGTGAGGATTCTGGAAAACTACCTGGGCAGCATACACGCTTGATCATTCCTTTTTGCGTTCTTCCGAAATGTGCTATTAGACAACAACAACAACAACAACAACTACAACAACAACAACAACTGCAGCACCAACAAAACAACAACAACAAAAGCAACAGCAATAGCAGCAGGAGCAACAGCGGTGGCGGCACAGCAAATATGGGAGATCTCACAGTAACATGCCCTTGGTTTTCTATGGCTTCGCTGATATGCACAGTGGGTAAGTGTATTATGATAATGTTGTTGTCGTTATTTTCATGGTTATGTATGTAGTAATAATAATAATAATAATAAATTGTATTTGTATAGCGCCCAATCCCCGAGGAGGGCTCTAGGCACTTTGACATTTTGACATTCTCTCAGATATGCACGCAAGCTCACTTCAGTACAATAAGTATGAGAAAACACTCGTACCTAAACACGCACACGCACGCACACGCACACACACACACACACACACACACACACACACACACACACACACACACACACACACACACACACACGCACGCACGCACGCACACACACACATACACACACAAGCACATACATATGCGCGCACGCACACACACATACACATGCACACACGCACGCACACCTACGCACACATATTCATACACAATAATATAGATCTATTAAAAATTTAGTTGTGACAGAGTCAGCTATGTTTAAGTAAGAACCAAAATGTTCACTGAATAGTTGTGCTTTAAGTAACCCCTTGAATGCAGCCAGTGAGTCAGAAAGTGTGCCATGCGCTTACAAGATAGTTACTGTTTTTCCCTCTGTTTTGTGTTTTTTTTTCAAAACTGTTGCCCAGAACGTCACAATATTTTTCAGAGTGTTATCTCTATTTAATCAATATCTCCAAATAAGTTTGCGTAGCAGCACCACGGTGAGCCATAATGCATCTTTATCAAAGCTGAGGACTTCCAAGCTAGGGAACACTATTCAGGCAGTAGGAAAGTAAGGATTGTATTGCTCTGAAGTTTGTGTCCATGCAGTGCAAGGATAAAACGCCCAACCTGCAAGCTGATAGCCGTGGGTTCGATTCCCTGAAAAGACAGACATTTTTTTAGTGTCGTTATTATCAACTACGGAATATCTTCACAAAACTGATCTTTTATAGTTATTATGTAAAATCCATAGATCTAATAATACATTTTCTGGAAAGAATCAGTATCAGAGCATGCCATCCACCTAGTCACAATTTAAGCCACAAACCGTCGCCAACTTTATCACATAGCCGTAAATAGTTAAAAATCTGGACCCGCAATTTTTTTTTTTGTTTGGTAAATGCATTTTGATTGTGTCGACTTAAAACTTATGTCACGAAGCTAGAGCTTGAAGTAGAAAACCGATCACTAGGAACAGCACTTATTTTTTTTTGTCGCATGAAATGAATTTCTCTTGAAAAATCGACGACCTTCCTTCTTTCAGCTTATAGACACATCGTATCTATTTCATCAGAACCGACTTGCAATTTTTAACAAAACGACCCCATCTTCGAACAAAACTGGAACCTGTAAACACATAACAAGTGATACGCTAATTATAAAGTAGATGGACATTGTATTGCACAGAAATGAGGCTCAGAGGAAGAAGAAAAAAAAAACAACAAAAAAACATCACGCCCAATCTTGTAATGGCATAAAACATCAAATTATTCCGGATTCCGTAAGATTTTGAACGTGTACTTGGTTTTCGATAATAGCATAAAAATCTGCCTGAAATGTCCAATTATTCATGAGTTAAATTTGTTAGTGGAACGTATTATCAAAGGCCTCGTGTCGGTGAAGAATGTACCAAGAATCACCGTTGGCATGTATGCTTATGAATGAGGCAAATGTATTAGTATAGTAAACACCTCTCGTCAGTCAGTGTAGTATTTTCTGCCTCTTTCGCACTAATCGCAGCCATTTTGGCCTGCCTAAAGACTGACACTTCCTTTGCTAAGGAATGAGAGTGACTTGCCCTTTAGTCAAATTACAGGGACCAAGATTTTGTTGCTCGTCAGTTTTACGCAAGAAAAAACAACAACAACAAAACGCATAAGCCAACTTAGGTCAAAATATATTTTTATCACCTCTGCATAGAATATTTCAATATTCCATATGTATCTGTCCATCTCGTTTATTCTCTCGCAGCTTTCCTAATTATGATGGCCAACAGTGGCTTCACTGTGGATGTGCTGCGCAACATAAATGTTTTTTGTTTCTCCTACAAAACTCTGATTCTGGGGCATGCTGTTTTCTTTCCTAAAGGTTCAATGCAGTTAATGTTTGTTATTGTTGCTGTTGTTGTTGCTGTCTTTGTTATTATTGTTGCTGCTGTTGCTTGTTTTGTTGTTGCTGTTGTGTTGTTATTACTGCTCTTGTTGTTATTGTTACCGTTGTTATTTGATGTTGTTGCTGCTGCTGCTGCTTCTGCTGTTGTTACAGTTGTTGATGTTGTTGTAGTTGTTGTTGGAGAATTCACAATATTGTTTTGCCTCCTCCATTTCAGTTTGTCTATCAGTGATGCGATCCACAGCGACTTCAACCACTACTTGGTCTCAACGTATTTTTATTTTGGAGCAAAACACTACATTGGGAGTCACACGTATTGGTCCAGCAGTGTCACTGACCTCTCGAGTCCTTTGCGCTCACAGATGTATGATTGAGTATTCCAACAACTGTCTAAGCTTCATGTACAATCCTTTATCCGGGCTGTGCGTCCCCGGGTCGTCTCTCTCCACTTCCCAACCTCCTCCAAGCTTTAGTGAGGGCGATTTGTATCTCAGTCATCCGTGTGCCACGTCAAAAGGCTTCATTCTCCATAGTTACAACGGCACTGACGCTTGCATTGGCGTATTCGGGCCCCCGTCAACGTATTTCGACGCTGATGCCTTTTGCAAGAGTAAAGGAGCTTTCCTCATGTCAGCAAAGATTATGAACAAGCTCAACATCTTGTGGGAACTTAACGGAAGTGATATGATCTGGGTTGGCTGTGATGATACAGTGAGTGAAGGAACCTATGTTTGGAAAGAAGATGGGGAGTCGTTCACATCAGCCACGATCCCTATCACGTTTTCAGTTAATGAACCAAACAATGGAAATAATGACCAGGACTGTGTTGCTCGTGATACGGAGGTCGGTGGGAGGTTGAGTGATTTTGAATGTACCGAGCGATACAGTTTTGCATGTGAAATGCCACTTGTATAATAAGAACAGCAAACTGAAGCCACAACAAAAAAATATTTCTGTAGTAGGTATGGATGTTTTCGCGTGTTGAAATGAGCGGAAGGCATGGAAATCAGTGGAGAAAAAGAAAGCAAACTAAAAAAAATGTATTTTTTGAGGCAACAAATTACAACTTAAAAGGGGTGTTTTTCCACCAAACTGTCTCTTACCTTCAAAATATTGGCTGGACTTTTAAACGACTGGCCACTTCTACAACACCATTGTTGTTTGTGTCTTTCTAGTTCTGTAATCAGGCTTAGACTTCAAACACTACAGATCTTGAGACTGCAAATCTGTAACAGAATAAGGTGCATCAAGGTTGAAGGTGGTGTTTGTTCAGGTTTTCCAAAGACTGTTTCGATTCACGTCATGAACTAGTTTTCTTTGAGGTATTACATTATTCTCCCTGGGGTCACTTTAAATATTTCCTCAGTAATTATGAAAAAGTTATTAAGTGCATTTATACGGCCAAATCCTCTATCTTTCAGCTCTAGACGTTTTACAAAAAAAGCATTTCATTTGTGTATCTCTCGTAACACACCAACTCACAAACTGGAGGACATATTCAACAGCATTTTGGTAGTCTACTCTCTTAAGACGCTATTAGGTAGTCAAACATAGTCATTCACATTTTTTTTCCCTCAGAAGAAGATATACGTATTCACGATGGTGTGAAATTTGCAAATTGTTGCTTGCTTTCATTTCTTCTGCCAAATTTTGTCCAATATTCCTATCTTCACTATTTTTCTGTGCATTTCTTTATTTCTGTAGAAATCAAATAGTACCAGATCTTAGTGTTTGTGCAATGTCCCTCTGTTATCTTTATCTTCATATGTATACCTAGGTATACACTCATGTATACCTGGGAAATGAACTTGCTAGCTGCATCATTCGCTGTGCTCACCGAGGAGTATATTTAGCACGATGGTATTTTTTGCACTGGCTTTTGCAATACTTGAGAACTTGCACTTTGACAATGATATCTCTTACCATCGTAAAAATTACATTGGTGCATTGGTGTCGAGTGCACACTTAGTATCGTTCAACATGCAGAATTGATATAATTCTTACTATGGTAAGAGATCCCATCGTTAATACGCAAACTCTCAACTGTTACACTTTAGGTCTTGAAAATGTTGTCTCCTCTTACATCATTCTACATGCCAGTTTGAGATATTTATCAGTTACAACAATGATACTTTATTAAGCCCAATAATGTCTGCCGTTTGAAGAAGTAAGACCGTAAATGACACATTCGGCGAAATTCACTATTTGGCACTTTTGTACTGAGTCGTGAGTCAGCTATTCTCAGGTTTCCTTTTGAGTTACTCTCACTCGTAGCTTCTGTCGGTTTTGAGAAATATTTGATATACTGATCTACTGATCCCANTGATTTAAGGTTAGGTGGAGACATAGAAAAGATGCATACACACTAGGGATTTTCTAGACAATGAGAATGTCTACCATGTTACACATGCCCAAATCTTTTGCTATATATTACTATGTACAGTCGACTGCCGTCACTCCAGCCCCAATTTTCTTTGGCTATTCCCATTCGCCAGTTATGGAGATCAGCATATAATCTATCAAAAAAACATTGCTTTTAATTCACCATGATAAGTAACAGTTTTTTTTGCCATGTCTCTCCGTTTGAACCACCTCTATGAGGCCTTAGGCTGTTTCCAGAGAACACGGGGTTAGCTCATTGGCAACCTTCTATCTTTTCAAACCTCTGACCCGAAGCAGTTTTGCTTTAATTTAACCTAAACTGGCCAGGGAAGTGACAAATACATTAGAAAAGGCCACAGGTAAGGTTACTGGGTCCTTGAGAAGGAGACAAAAAATCATGTGATTAATAGATCACCCTTTCTGGTAAGTCCAACTCAAGTGACCTCAAAATTCATGTGCGTGTGTAACCTACAGATTCTCCTCCTTTAACCTTATCTCTGGTCGTGATTCTAACCCTGTCTCTAGATGGAAGAGTCCTGAGATCCTGCCTAGGAAATTTGCCAAAGTTCCTAGTCAGCTTGAGTTCAGTACAGGTTGCAGGAGCCAAATTGTAATGAGCCTCTTTTAGTCATTTAAGGTCTGAAAATGCCTATTTTTTTTTGCACTGTTGGCTGTATAAGGTTTTATACCTCTCATTAACTTATTAAGGGGTCCCATGCCAAAATACTTTCCAAACATGTTGTTTAGCTCTTCCTCCAAATGTTTTTCACAAAGAAAAATGCCCATAAACCTATACGATTTTGAGAACTTAGGCAGTGAAGTAGGCAACCTAATATTTTAGGCTTTTTCACTCAGTAAACAGGGTAACCCTACCCATCTAGCAACAACCACAAAGTTTATACTTGCATGGCTAAACCTCACATATTCTGAGTCTACAGATATATTTGCACCTATCTAATCCAACCCCTTTCCTCCCTTCCTTTGGCAAGTTTTTTTTTTTTTACACCAGGTCCTACTGGCGTCTTCATACCGGTACCTTTATAAAGATTTATCCTCTAATCACAGGAACGTTCCGAGAGGGTCAAGGCTAGTTCGCATGTCTGGTGCCTTCATTGTGCTCAAATTATATACTGTTTACAGTCCGGGTCCGTCAGTTATATTTTTCTCAATTTTAATTTAGATGACAAGGGGTTAAAAATTTGGTCTTCTTTTGCAGATCACAGGCCCGCACAAATGAAATCCGCTGAAGCCATTGGGAAACACTGCCTGCAACAATTTCTTTTTTTTTTTTGACAGATTCCACACTGAATTCACCATTTCTGCGGCACAATCTGTCATCTGCTACTATTGACTTTGATTGTCCAATTTTTTTTTTACCAAATAGGCCGCTGCAACCTACAGTGCCCAGTTCAAAAACACAACACTCTATTCGTAATATCTTGTTTCTGTCTGTCCTGGTATAACATTTTCTTCTGACGTTATTAAATTTTTATATCCTTTACAATGGTGAATGTTTTTCAATTATGTTTTTCTTTTTCTGCTTTGGCAAAATGATGATAATGATGGTGGTAGCGATGGAAATGATANAAGTCGATGTATTCCCTGCTGGTTAAGTGGCAAGCTTTTTTGAGGATAGAGTTGTTAATTTTGCTCTTGTCTTGCTCCTTTGCATTTCCTCCCCATGCTGTTATGCAAAATAAGATGACACTCTGTATAGTTGACTTGTAAAACATGTGAATGATCGTTCTATCAATATTAAAATATCTAAGTTTCCTCAAGAAATACATTCGTTTGTTTGCCTTGGCGTGAACTGAGGTGGTATGGATATGCCAATCGAGCCTAGAGTCAATGTGGATTCCAAGATATTTGTAACACTCAACTCTTTCGACATTTTCATTATAGATATTAAGCAATGGTAGCGGATTTGCATTTGTTCTAAAATCAATAACCATTTCCTTCGTTTTCTTTACATTTAATACTAAGTAGTGATCTTCACACCACTGGGCAAACCATTGAATTGTATTAAGATAAGCCTCTTCATCACATGGTCCAGAAATCAATCCTTGTATGGTGGTATCATCTGCAAACTTTATTATAGGAATACTTGCATGTTCACTTTTGCACTGGCTTGTATAGATTGTGAAAAGAGCAGGTGACAGTACGCAGCCTTGAGGCGCGCCTGTGTTCGTGGAGACATTTGATGATATGAAATAATGTGTATCTGGACCCTTGCTACCAATACTTGCTTTTAATTTAACATACTGGGGTCGATGTGTGAGAAAATCCAAAATCCATGCAACAATATTTTTGTTTACCTTCATGTTTAAAAGTTTTGAAATAAGTAAGTGAGGTTGGATGGTATTGAATGCACTAGAAAAATCCACGAACAGAATCCTGACATAGTGATGATGGAGATGGTGGTGATGGGGTAATGGTGACAGTGGTGATGGTGATGGGGTGCGATGATGGTGGTGATGGCAATGGGGGTGATGGTGAATGGGGTTACGGTGAGCGGAGTGATGGTGATGGTGATGGTGGTGATGGTAATGGGGGTGATAGTGATAGTGATGGGAGCGACGATGATGGTGGTGATGGTAATGGGGTGATGGTAATGGTTGTGTGTGATTGTGGTAAGAATCTTTAAGGACAATATCATGGGACTCTCTGGAGGACCTGCACAGATGGTCAGCGGCAAGGTCAAACCTCAGAAGTCCGGCACAACAAAGTCCAGATGCTGACACACCTCCGCATTTACACATGCTGTTAAGGGGATGGTACAGAGTGCCCTTTGCAAATATACTCCTGTACTTAATATTGAGGTAAGAACTAGCCTAAAATTCTGAATAGTGAAAAATTTGCAATTGTCCTAATTTCTGATGCACGACTCTTATTCGTCAACACGGAGATTATGAATCTCGTATAGCTTAGATATTCAAATCAGTGTTCTTACTGTTAGGGACCACTGAACCTTTATTTCTGGATTTTTATTTCAAAAGGTCGTATAGCCATTATTCTGATGTGCATATACTGTCTCTGACAAGTTAAAATTCTAGATTTGTCTCACATCAGGCAGGGCTTTTGGAAGACTGCTCATCTATTGTTACTGCCAAGCGGAAGAACTGGGGCGTATGCTGGTCTTATTCCAGTTTTCCAGTGTAACTAAATGGTTGGAAACCGATAATTCGACTGCATGTTATTGTTAATTGGCATGAAGGATAACTGCATACTTTGTCCACACTTTTCATCATTAACTGAGTTACTGCCCCTGTCTTGCCTACAGGTCTTGGACACCTATTGTTTTTTCTTCTTTTGGCCCTATTAACATTTTGCGTTATTCTGAATATACCACTATGATTTGGGGAAATTTCTTCCATGGAGGTTAAAGTACTTCTTTTGCCCGATCTTTTAACGGCAAGAAAAAGGGGGGTCAACGCCCAAAATTTTTCACAAATGTCTTTTGAAAAAGATCACCTCAAATTCTGATTTGGTCCCCAAATTTTCATTTGGCTGGTTTTGACCGCGTGCGAATACATACGTCTACACATTTTATTTTTTTTATCCAGAAGGCTCAAATTGTACCTGAAACTTAAAAATTGGATGCTTTATTCAGATCACAGGTCATTTTACACATTTCTACGCCCTAACAATGGCTGACAGGGCCCCAAAAAAGGGGGACTTTATAGATTAGCGGATTAATTGGGTTGTACACAATCAGTGATTTGCCCTTCTAATAGGTGTCACAAACCTACATGCCTTTTGTAGAATTGTGATGAAGAGACCTGCATTGCGCGTAAGATAAAGATAACATCACGTGTACAAGTGCTGCTGCCAACAATGAATATTGCAAAACCTCACGATCTCGAACCTCACAAGAATGAGATCACATGCTTACTACTTTAGAAAGAGGAAGATTAATAACTTCACAAGGAAGTGGTTAGGAGTGTTATTATGTCTGACAGACACTGCCCTCTACTGCAAAAGTGCCAATCTAGCACGTCCATTCAAGTCGGTATTAGAAGAATGTAAAGCTGGGAAATTCATACTTGCAATGATGCTTCAGGAATCATCAGACGCATTGGTTCAGTCTGCCCAACCCACGCTGAAGACTGGGAGGAAGTGGAAATTCGATGCAGCAGTCGACGTGGCAGAAGAGGCACTACAGCTGAAAGAGGTCATCAGCTATATACAAACCAACAAAAGAGGATTTGGCTATGGTGGCATTAATCGGTGGTCCAGGGCAAACCAGAAGGAGCGAAGCGACATGGTCATCCGAGAAATCAGAGATACAGAGGATGAGACACGAATCAAGAAAGCAGTGCAACAGGTCCAGCAAGGACAATGGGCGACATGGGAGAATGCGCTGCATAGAACGACATAATATGGCACATGGCACCACTGCGATAAAGCTTCAACATCAGGTCAGTGTACGACCTCTTACCCAAGCAAGAACGTCATTGCTTTAGCCATGCTTTATGGGAAGGGGAAGAAGAGGGGGAGAGGTTTGGAAGGAGGGAGGGGGGAGGTGGAGCGACACACATTAAAAAAGTGTGATCCATCCACCCACCCACCCCCCTGCCGGCAGCGCCGGGACATGTATCTCAGCTAGTGCTTTATACTAATGTATAGAGTACTTCAGACTGCCGCTCGCTGAAACCGAGTCCCCCAAGCGATCTATTTTTAGTTGCGCCGTCCCAGACAGCGGCTGCAAGCTGTTACCTTTATTCAAAGGGTGAAAGGTCAGATTGGTGCTGCCTTCGATTTTACACCTGACCTCATAATCTGTCTTTACTCTCTTTACAATGAGATTTAAGCCTAGGCCGACTGCTTAATCATGACCCAGGAAGACCACGGCGACCTACTCCGGTTTTTCCTTTCGCTAAATTTTAACGAACGTTATTGAAACCGGTTATTTATTAGCTCAGTTTGAAAGTCACATTCAACAACAGAGAGCTTTCATTTACACAACAAGGAAGTTGTTAAAGCGTATGGAGCTGCGCCTCCAGTAAACAACAGCTGATTCAAGCTTGGGGCTTTCCGAGCTGACGACGGCTGACGGATGCCGTGTGAATAATTTTGAGATTAAACTTGGTCAGGATTCAGGTATGAAGATGCCAACAGCAACTGGCATAAAAATATGCAATTTTAAATAGTCCCTTAAAATATAAAATTAAAAAAAAAACCTGGCCACGGGGAGGGGGTAAAGGGGTTGGATTTTATTTCAAAGGTTTAGATAGATGCAAATACATGGGTAGACTCAGAATAGGTGAGGTTTAGCCACTCAAGTATAAACTTGTGGTTGTTGCTAGGTGGGTAAGGTTACCCTGTTTACTGAGTGAAAAGGCCTAAAATATTAGATATCCTGCTTCCCTGCCTAATTCTCAAAAGCTAACTGGTTTAGGGGCAATTTTCTTTGTGTCACAATTTGGTGAAAGAGCTAAAGAACATGTTTGGAAAGTATTTTGACCTAGGACCCCAGGATAAGTTAATGAGAGGTATAAAACTTAATATAGTTAACAGTGAAAAAAATATTGGCATCTTCATACCTTCAGAACTAGAGTTGGTAACTGCGAGTTTCTATGAACCGCTTCCTCTTTCGATACCGATAACACTGAGACGATATCTTTGTCTTACACAGATTTGTTCGCATTCTGCTGCCATTCGCCAGGTTCATTTAATTATGCAGTGAGTGAAAGCGGCCTCCGAATATGAACTTGTGTCCTTTGTAACATATCAAGGTAGCTAGTCTGAGTCCCGGGTCCCAGCTCCCCTCTGTTACTCATCCCCTACCCCTCTCCCCCCTCCCCCCATAGAAAATGAAGGAAGAACAGCAAGCTGAATGTGGAAATTTACCTAGGGGAACACAGAACTCACAGGAAGCTTTTCATTGAAACTTTATAAATCACAAGTGCAGAATCTAGACTAGATTTATTGCAAGGCTAACGTTACTGTTAGGAAAGTTCGGAGGGAAATTCCAACTTATCTAATCATATGAGGGGTTCCAGGAAGGCGATTCAATCCGCTAGTTCTGTGGTTCCGATGAGTCGTTGATCGGGATCCGACGACAGACGACAGTGTCCAGTCCGAGTCAGGCCTGAGGGCCATGGCTAGCCAGCGGTCCCATTCCCTGTGTCCCAGTAGTGAAGGTTGGGGTCCGTGACGTTAAGGTTTGTGACACCTATTAGAAGGGCAAATTACTCATAGTGTACAACCCAATTAATCCACTAATCTATAAAATCCCCCTTTTTTGGGGCCCTGCCAGCCAGTGTTAAGGTGTAGAAATGTGTAAAATGACCTGTGATCTAAATAGAGCATCCAATTCTAAAGTTTCAGGTACAATTTGAGCCTTCTAGATAAAAAAAATAAAATGTGTAGACCTATGTATTCGCACGCGGTCAAAACCAGCCAAATGAAAATTTGGGGACCAAATCAGAATTTGAGGTGATCTTTTTCAAAAGACATTAATGAAAAATTTTGGGCGTTGACCCCCCTCTTTCTTGCCGTTAAAAGATCGGGCAAAAGAAGTACTTTAACCTCCATGGAAGAAATTTCCCCAAATCACAGTGGTATATTTAGAATAACGCAAAATGTTAATAGGGCCAAAAGAAGAAAAAACAATAGGTGTCAAAGACCTTAACTGTACCTCGACCCAAGCGTGTTCCACAGGGAAGATGATCCGGTTTACTGGCTAGGAGCCACGATTTGTGAGTAACGGTCCCCGGACTGGTAACGGTCAAGCGGGAGTATTCATTCGTAATTCAATGCTGAAGGATTGCCAGAATGCAGCCGGTAATGCCGAAGCTGTGGCTTGGACGAAGGTTGAGACGAATCTGCTTGTTTCCTAGCGTCTTGGCTCGTTGTTTTGGTGAAATATGATGTAGACAAACGTCATATCCAGCACCGGGTTTTCACGGTGCTCTCCTATTACAATGTCCGACTCGGCGCGAAGCAACTAATGCATAATGCATATTTGTAACACCACCCCAACCTATCACCAACTCTCCGAATTGTCAAACTTAAGACATGGAATCGGAATTTAATGTGTAGAGTGACTGTAGCAGTAATCGGGGTAGACCAGTCATCGGCGTGCTGTAGAGTTTTGGGCCTCTGAACAGCAAAACTTCGCGAAACTTTCGTTCAGCTGTGAGAGAACTCACTCCGTCCGCCACATTTGTGTGATGGCGTCATGTTTCCGTATTAGACCGTGAATTTTGTTTGTTTGCACTTTTTCGCAAACGATATTTTCCAGCTAGGACGTTGCCGATAGCTGCGTTCGGTGAAAATATTAAAATACCTTCAGAAACTAACGAATTGTTGCCAAGTTTCATAGAAATGGTAGAAAAATATATCATCTGTGGTAAATACCAGAACTTTACATTGAACATTAAATTAATGCAATGAAAACGTTGTTGTTTTTTTATCCGCACCCCCCTAAAAGACCCGTGTTCGGCGATCGAGGAGTGTCCGTGTCATCATAATGGCGACGTCGTGCGCATCGATTTTCGATTGGTAGTACTTACCTGGGCATAACTTTGCAAATAATAGACACCATGAAGCAAAAACTGGCAAATGTGTCTAATTTTTATTGCATTTTATGATGTATATACTAGTAATCGCGCGCAAGTCTTGGTTTTAGATGACTGGTAACGTTTGGCCCCAAAAATGACCCAGATTGCATTGCTATTCAAAAACGATTTTGAGATAATATCCGTGCAGGTAGAATGCCAGTAACCTCAGAGTTTTAGGAGTAAGGATTATTACTGTTATAAAAGCTAGGGTAAAGAAATCCATTTTTTACTCTGTCTGCTGGAGAAAAAAAAATGTTAACATACGCCGATGACTGTTTCGGTCACTTTGTACGTACCCTGACTCGCAAGTAACCATTAACCCTAATAGTGGCGATCGCCGATTAAATCGGCGATAAACCATGTGAGCAAGTGGCAACGCCGATTAGATCGGCTATATTATCGCCGTCCCGTTTTTTGAGTTATTTCCCTTAATCCCTTGACCATTATTTGGACTAGAAGCGATGTTCTTACATTGGAGAGCTCGCCTAAGCTTGTTTTCTTCGCTGGCGCAACATTTTGTGACATTTGAAGCTGCTGAACCATTTTTTTTACTACCAGCCATCATTTTGAGCAAAATATACCTTGCCACTTAGGAAAAAACTCCTGCCACTACTAGGATAAAAGCGAATTTTGCCTCTACCTATTGCAGCCCGTAGACTCAGCACCACTGAGATTTTGGAAAAAAAACCCAAAAACCACATGGTTAAAAGATGTCAAAAAATATACCATGATGTTTGCAGACGAATCAGCAACGATGGTATATTTTTAACGCCAAGGAATATCTTTTATGCACGGGTGTCTCGCTCAAGTGCCGAAAGTAATTTTATCATATAAATAGAGAGCCAATTTCCGGTGACATAAAAGTGTGTAATAATTTTTAGGTGTGCCACACGTTACATAAATTTGACCTTTGACCTGCTTACGATTGGAAACCTTGAAAACCTCTAGGCGTATGAATATGTGACATCGTTTCTTTTGTACTATTTTCACTGCCGTAGGGTTTCCCCCTGTCTAGATTTTAATAAAAAATGAAATATTTCAGTCTGCCTTTCTTATCGCTTGTCATCGTTCTCTTCATGTTTCGGTTTCAGTTCAGTTAAATATTTGAATTAAAAGTACTTGAAATGTCACGCATGCCAAACAAACACTCATTACAGATCCTCCATATGATAATAAATTCACTTCCCCGAGAGGCTTAAAGAAAGAAAATATTTTCACGCAGCTGAACCATAACAGCCGACACCCATTTTTAAAAAAAAAAGAAAAATTACTATGCATCTCGGTTTTTCCAGTCACGACATATTAAGGAAGAAAAAAACAAACTTAGGACAGTCCCTAGAATTTATCTTTCTAATCATTCTCCTTCCCTTAAACCGGGTTTTAAACGCGGTGTCAATATCAGACAGTTCAAGTATTTTAGCTGCTTGCTTAGCTACTGTTACGAATTATGACCGTTGCGACATGTTGTCTGCCGGCTGGTCGGGTGACAGTGGGGTGGAAAATTCTACCGTCACGCTCAGAGATCGGCAAGGACATGCGCATAATTATATTCTATTGCTGCACTCAAGGGAAGCGAGCGGACAGTAGTATAAATTTTGTCACCGCATTACGAAGGTTAACAAATATAAAGTCGAAATACAAGCCTGTTTTTAATTAAAATTTAGATTTATGCATTATTTATAGACAATATGGTGGGACTAACCCATGGGTGTATGCTGATGGTTAGGGGCTGGGGAATTCGGCAAATGTCGTAAACAATGTCGAGTGGCTGACAACAAGTTTAACAAGTTTATTAAAAATGAACCCAGACCACTTTTGTGGTACATGGGCTATACATTTATACATATTGACGACGGGACAGCACATACAATTGTGAGACATAAACATACATAGTTCTACAGAGCACGTCATATTAGGCAATACATATCAAATTAATATCTATATTATTGCGCACACGCACTCACACACACGCACACGCGCGCGCACGCACACACACCCACTACACCCACCCACCCACACACACATACACAGGCACACACACACACACACACACACACACACACACACACACACACACACACACACACACACACACACATTCGTATATTCAATGTTTATTAAGATTCAATAATTTATATGTCTTCATTACTTTCACGCGTCTGCGGTTCACACTAACCCGTTTCTGATGACACAGCTTCCTATTTTGTAAGGAAATAATAGCTGACAAATTTCAATATAGTTTATATCACTGGAATTTTTTAAGCGCCAAATCAACAAATTTGGCTAGGTTCTTTAATGTTTCCACTTGTTTACTACAGAACAGTTCTTTAGTTTTAAACATATTGGGATGGGTATAAAATCGTTTTTTGATATATTTTGTTCTCTCCTGTACAAGGCATTCGCATTCGAACAGCACGTGGAACTCATCTCCCGAGCTTCCACAAAATGGGCATTTTCTATCTACGATCTGGACTCCCTCCAATCTCCCTATTTCTACAGGTAGTCTGTGGTTGCAAGTTCGAAACTTGGTGATTAGTTTTCTATACCGTTGGGGCGGTATGTCTAAATATTCTTCAAATTTAAGTTGATCTTTCAGGCACCTATAGAATCTACCCTTGCTAGACGTTTCAACGTCATTAATCCAACTGTTTATGATATTATCTCTCAGTCGCCTGTCTATTTCCATCATTGCTTTTCTACCATCAAGGGCATATCCTTGACATAACCAAATGTCTCTAAGTCCTAAGCTGTTTAGTGTATTTTCTATTTTTGACAGCCACGGTGATTTGTAATAATCATTATTGTGATAACAATACAGTACATCGTACAACACCTTCGATAGTTTTGTATATTTACCTGTCACTAGTTTCAGCCAAAACCCAATAATCTTTTTATTGATATCATAGTGTAATGGGTAACAACCTGCTGACAAACTCTTACTTTACACGTCATGCTAAGGGTGGAAGAAACAGAGCGTCGCATGCATCTGGAACTGTGCATCTCTACTGTGAATTTAGTGAGGGTTTGTTTGAGTTATGGTTTTACTTTTGAGGGTGTGGTCAATAAATAATGAAGTTCTATTCTTAAGAAAATGGAAAACACATGCTGACTTTTCCATCCCTGTTAGAATCTGGAAACTGAACCACATTAGGTGAATTTAAATTAGAAGTATCCTACCTACAGTGTGTCTACCTGGTATAATCACTCAACTTTCCTAAATTGTGATTAGATTCGGGTTAAGAGCAGAGTAAAGTGCCGAGTTAGTGAAGTAAGAAGGTCCCTAGATACAGTTCTGTTCAAAGACTTAATGAAGAGGGTCCCTAGATACAGTTCTGTTCAAAGACTTAATGAAGAGGGTCCCTAGATACAGTTCTGTTCAAAGACTTAATGAAGAGGGTCCCTAGATACAGTTCTGTTCAAAGACTTAATGAAGAGGGTCCCTAGATACAGTTCTGTTCAAAGACTTAATGAAGAGGGTCCCTAGATACAGTTCTGTTCAAAGACTTAATGAAGAGGGTCCCTAGATACAGTTCTGTTCAAAGACTTAATGAAGAGGGTCCCTAGATACAGTTCTGTTCAAAGACTTAATGAAGAGGGTCCCTAGATACAGTTCTGTTCAAAGACTTAATGAAGAGGGTCCCTAGATACAGTTCTGTTCAAAGACTTAATGAAGAGGGTCCCTAGATACAGTTCTGTTCAAAGACTTAATGAAGAGGGTCCCTAGATACAGTTCTGTTCAAAGACTTAATGAAGAGGGTCCCTAGATACAGTTCTGTTCAAAGACTTAATGAAGAGGGTCCCTAGATACAGTTCTGTTCAAAGACTTAATGAAGAGGGTCCCTAGATACAGTTCTGTTCAAAGACTTAATGAAGAGGGTCCCTAGATACAGTTCTGTTCAAAGACTTAATGAAGAGGGTCCCTAGATACAGTTCTGTTCAAAGACTTAATGAAGAGGGTCCCTAGATACAGTTCNGATGTGATTTTCTTCCATCACCTTCAAAATAGTCCAACTAGGAGTTACCGAGATGAACAAGCTGCCCCTGTCTTGCCTTGAGACACTCCTGGAAGTCTTGGAGTAAAGACAGATCATTGCAATAGAGCGTTGCATGCGCTTGGGGTTACAGATATTACTTTCTTACAGCGCGATGTCGATTTTGATGAAGGACAAGAAACCAACAGGTTTCAATTTCTGTATGTATATTGCACGCTTGACATCAGGCTAGAGGAACGCGGAATGAGTGGCTCCTAGCGCAAACAGAGCCCTGTAGCAATGACCTGCCTAAACTTTGTGTGACATCCTGTCCAGCACCATCTGGGATTCAGTCAGTGTTTCTACTATCATCTCAGATCCATCTTCCCGACGGATGAATTTTCATCCTTGGGAAACAGAAGAAATGGTAAGAAGCTGTCTGATGCCAGCTCAAAATTTTTTTATCTGTGATCTGACTGGTTCCAAAACCGACTTCAAATAGACTCAAACTGACCATCAAAGTTCCCTGTCTTGTTTACTATTTTTAATGTTGTGTGTACGTCTATGTTTTTGTCCTGCTGAGTTATCAAATGAAGCTTAACGACCGTTGGTTGAAGAGGGGAGCGGGGACGCTTATGGTGTATGTAAATCTCGTGCCTAGCGCTATGACTGCTAGTCTTCTGTTCGGCTTCAGGAAAGACCCCGGTCACTAAGTCACTTTTTTTTTAGAAGTGGCGGCGTGGTCGTGTATGGACGTCTACCAGTTTCCAAACTGACAGCAAGGCGATGGGTGCCGACACAGAGGTCGCGGGTTCGATTCCCACCATATCACTTTCTTTCCTTCTTCCTTTTTTTCTCTCTGCATTTGTCTTCTTGAGCACTTTCCCCTTTATCCTACTTTGTGTGAGCACCTGTTTGCTTCTGTTCACTCCCCACTTCCCAACGCAATTCTTTGCAGTTCTTTGCCTTCAAAAGTAGGGTCTGGCCTTAAGTGATTTTAAACCTTCATTTCAGCGCACCTTGGCGAAACAACAAAGCAAACGTCGTGTGTGACCGGCTGGATTCGAAACAGATTCGAATTCAAATCACATAATTTGAATCCATCGACTCCCCTAACCCTCGATTCGAATCAAGAGCAAAATACTAGTCTTTAGCTGTAAGTGTTAGCCCCCATATACCGGATGGGGCACTTACAAGTGTCATCTCCTGACAAAGTGGCGATATGGGGACACCGTGAGTTGTGGAGAGATGTAAACACTCTTTCATAAGGGTCGTAACTAGCACACCCCCCCACCCCCGCAATGCGAGAATCGCAAATCAGAGGATCCCCAGAGTGATGAGGAGGAAAACGGGATATCCATCCATCCATCCATCCATCCATCCATCCTTGTAGATTGGTTCTGGATGGAGATTTAAAAAAAAACCAGATCTTCGTAACTAATGTTTCTATATGCATCAAAAAAATTTGTAACAATCAAACAAAGATCTTTTAAATGCTGTTTTAACCCCCTCCCCCTCCACACACACAATTCAGATTCCTATAAGTACCTCCTGGGGACTTTTAGATCCAGACTTCTCTAGCAGAGAAAAAAATTGACACTTCCTTATTTTTGTGGCAAAAAGATAAATAATAAGCATAGACAAATATCCTTAGCATTTCAATAATACTAATACATGCCATTTATATCCTGATCATTTGAAATAAAAACAAACACTTATGTTTACTAGCAGGATCTTGCTTCAACATTTTTTGGCATTGAGATGCATTTTTATTCGCTCGAAGGAAATTTGTTGCCTGGACATAACGACAAACTGCAAAGAGCTAGGAATATGTTAATGTAGGGGAGTCCACTACAGTCCAAGGTAAACTGTCAAAGAATTCTTGTTCGTTGGGTAAATAGGACGGAGCAGGCACAAACCAACTTATCACAAGGATTAGAGATAAAATATAAAAAGAAGACGACAGAATCAACCTTTATCTACCCTGAAAAGAAATATGTTTTACAATGCCATACACAATGTCATACATTTCATTCATGATAATACATGTACACACATATTATACAATATTGTGTACATAATCTTTACCACCGTCATTGTTAGTCATCGCAGAAGAGAGGTTCAAAAGTCAGGTTAAAAACAAATATGCTTGTCTTGTCGAGTTTATCAGTAAAAACCTAAAACATAACGTTGCTAGTCTTCTGTTCGGCTTCTTGAAGGACCCCAGCCTCTAAGCTATCTTTTTTTTTTTTTAACTTTTGAAGTAGCGGCGTGGGTATGTGTAATAGACGTCTATCTGATTCCGAACTGACGGCGAGACGATGAGAACCGACGTAGAGGTCGTGGGTTCGATTCCCGCCCTATCACTTTCTTCCCTTCTTTCATTTCCTCCCTGCGTTTGTTTTCTTGAGCACTTTGCTCTTTATCCTACTGTGTGTGAGCATCTGTTTGTGTCCGCTCTCTCCCCAATTCAGTTACTGAGTGTTCTGTTTCCATGTTAATAATAATAATTGATTATGAGTAATATATTAAAAATATATATTAAGGAACTGTCTACCAGTCAATGTTAAACAATTTAATAATTATAACACAATGGGGAGTAAGAATTTCACAAATAAAAATTACAATCTAATAAGAATCCAATGGTAAAATTTGCCAAATTTTCGGTCGATAGACCTTCATCAGGGCGAATAAAATACTATATAATAATAATAATAATAATGATAATAATAACAATAATGCGGTTTACAAGTCTCGTATCCAGGCTGATGCCCGATCATGCGACTTCACACTAATTATTACCCCGGCAAACCTGACCACTCTAAGACTTTCTCAGCTTCCCGGGGAGCATACAGTCCGCTGGCATTTACAGGCGCTGATCACTAGCATTCTGATAATATCTTCCACTGCCTATNCAATTCAGTTACTGAGTGTTCTGTTTCCATGTTAATAATAATAATTGATTATGAGTAATATATTAAAAANATAATAATGATAATAATAACAATAATGCGGTTTACAAGTCTCGTATCCAGGCTGATGCCCGATCATGCGACTTCACACTAATTATTACCCCGGCAAACCTGACCACTCTAAGACTTTCTCAGCTTCCCGGGGAGCATACAGGCCGCTGGCATTTACAGGCGCTGATCACTAGCATTCTGATAATATCTTCCACTGCCTATAGCCAGGTACTCATTTTACAAAGGACTGGACCGAGGAAAATGTGAATGAAATGCTTTCCCAAGGCACTTACAACATGACCACGGTTGGGAATACAATTCACGACCTTTAGATCTTGAATCCAAAGCCTTAACCGTTCGACCACGCTGCTCAACATCTTGTATTATGCTTTATAACGCATCACAACTAACACAGCGCAGTCGCCGGGCAATGTGACAAGAATGCCTAGCAGTAGAAATGCTTTGGTCTGACAAACTCTACAAGAATAAAAGCAGATAGGAAAATAATAAGAATAACAAGAACAACAAAAATAACAACAAATCTAGTTCCGGTGAAAACAGGCTGATCCAGGTGGCCATCCGCAATTTAAATACGATCCCATCACCAGGAGAACAAAAAATAAAGAAATAAACAACATGTCTAATGATTTTTGAACGCACAATAACCACCAGACTTGTGCAGATTGCACCAGAAGTGGATTTAGTTCCAATTGCCATCCCAGGTAAAAGTATGGAATTAAACCCCAATTTCAATTTTACTTGGAAATGTGGAATTAAAATCCAGTTTCCAATTCTACCTTGACAGATGGAATAAATTTCGTTCCTATTGCTTCAAACCTGTTGAGTCCCAAGGAAGTGACATGACATTATTACAAGTTCAAACATACATCTCATAAACATTGACTGCAAAACATGGAGTGCTGTAAACTCTTACGAGAGATCATAGATAGAGTTAAGAATTCAAATGAACAAAGTAGGACCAAGTGACCAGTTATAGATCAAAACAGCTTTCACTGCAAAACCTCAGAAAGATCATAAACAGACTCAAGAATTCATAAAGTGGCACAATTAGAAATTTGCTGTGCATTATCTTTTGAAGTAAGTGAAAGTGACAACCTTGAAATCAAATGTATACAACATAACATTACAACAAATTAGTTTGTATTTCAATGCAAAACCTGAAAGCTCAAAAGTAATTCGTCAAAAGGAAACGGTTGCACAGAATTTCTCGCTGTAGATGGTGAAAACTATACCCTTGGCCTTCGCGCTAGGGCTAGGCAGCTCGACATTTAATAATCAAGCCGAGCGACCAGGCTTGAATTTTAGTTCCAATCTTTGTAAAGACATGACACGTATAAGCTCAAATCTGGCTGCACAAAATAATAGCCCGTCATGCCATACGTTTCTGAGAAGTTACTGGGGCTTGATTGTCGGAACTTTTACAATGCATATTTGGAGAGGGTTGTATATTATTGTTAGATTGTAGGAATGGAAGACGGAGGAAGGTTAGTATTATTGCTAGCAAAAATATAAATGGAAGGAGGGGGAAGGGAAGGTGACTGAACGAGAAATGGGGGGTGGGATGGTACGATGTTGACAAAAGACTATGATTTGTGTCTGTGTGTCTGTGTCTGTGTGTGTGAAAATATGAGTAATCACGGTATGAGGTTTGACTGCAGACAGACTGTTAGATCCTACCTTAGTGTTCTTTCAGCATTACACTTACATGCACATAAGACATACATTTATTCAATGCTGTCATATGTTTTATACGATTTTATCAAGACAAATGCTTCTTGTGTTCCTGCAAATTAACTAAAAAAAAGGGAAAGTTGATTAAAAAACCAACTAAATATGAAACGGCTCTCAAAGGCCAACAAGAAAACAATGCCAACAATACACGCGTAGCTGGACGTAAAACAGTTCATCTGCTCTGAGACATAAGGAGGAAGGAAGGTCTTGGCAGTGGCAGAAAGGTGCACGCCAATATGCAGCGAAAACAATGCTTGACAGTCTTCAGTTTCTGAGAACGACTCACAATCCACACGACCACGCTGCCTGTCAAGAGCAATATTTCTCATGTTCCCGCAAATAAAATAATATATACAAAAAAGAGAAATTCATTAAAACAAAAGACCTAAATATGGAACGGCATTGAAAGGCCAACATGAAGACAATGTCAACGATACAAGCGTAGCTGGAAGTGAAACATCTTGGCTGCTGTGAGACATAAGGAGGGAGGGAAAGGTGCACTCCAATATCCAGAGACTAGAGATTGCAAACCACAAGGAAGTTGATTTATGTTGACACTTAAAAACAGATGGTCGTGCGAGCCGCAATTCCGGTTTTTTTTTGGGGGGGCAGGATTACCAGACTTTGCCGTGGACCTCCTCGATGATTTAGTAATTCCTGCCTTTGTTCTGACTTTAACTATTTCTTTACCACAATTTAACCTTTGGCTACGTTTGTTAGCTCTTCTTTGGTGTCACTTTAAGTATGAACTGACATCATTTTGAATATGAAAGGGCCGTCCCTCAGACAGCGGGCTCCGCTCATTGGCTATATCGCCTATATCATACCCAAAATGACGTCTATTCATATTCGAAGAAAACCTAACAAACGTAGATCTAGCTCTTGTCTAAATCAAAATTTCTGCAGAATCAGTTTTTTATTGATAACCTACAAGGCATTTATTTATGAATGAATTAATATGATAAACTGTGCATCAGTGGAATAGGCAATGAATAATTTTCAGACAATGTCAGAAAAAAAGAGAGTGTAAGTCAGTTGTGTAATGTAGGGACAGATTTGAATTAAGACAGACAGAGGGAGGGAGATGTATTTTCTTTATAATTTAGTAACAATCCTAGCAGTATTATTGTTTGTATCCAATATCCAATTATGATGTTACCAGCTATTTCAGAGCATTCATAAAGTATTCCTGGGCACGCTGCTTCTTGAATCTTAAAGATGGAGGAGGTGAATTTGTTCCAGTTGTCAGTTTGTTCGTTTCCTCTTCGAGCAGCAATAAAAATGAATGAAACACTCCATTCAAACACGAAAATTTGAAAGTATGTCAGATGTTTCGTTGAAAAGAAACTCTTCCCTACTTTTTACATAACTGAAACAGTTGATTAAAAACATGAATTGAGCCTATCAGGAAGACACGAAACAATTTTTGTTGGGCCCATAATAATGCTGATAGATTGGTAATTGGTGATTAATCTAACCACAGCCCCCAGTACAATAGAAAAAACTTATGGAAAAAAAATAAAATCACAACAGTCCGGTCCGCAGACAGAAATTTATGGGAATACATGACAGGTTGAGTGGAAAATCTTGAACAACTCCAATCAGTACTTTATTGTTTTTGTGTTTTTCAACACTCTTAATGTAGTTTACCCTTATCTCTTGTCCTGACGGATCCTAACAGCCGATACGCAATTTGGTGTTGCTCAGAAGGCAAGGGGAGAAGCAATTGAACACTTTACATGGTAAGCCGCTTGATTATCTCTTTTAATTTTGGTCGGTTATTTTTATGGATTTACTTCGTGATTTTTATGTTTTCGTGCACCCGCACTAACGAGAAGTTTTGTACCTATGGTTTGGGAACTAGTATACTTAAGCTTGAAATAATTATATTATATCTAACTTTGACATCTGCATTGATGGGCGAGACCTTTAGAAAACAAAACGTTGCACAGGGACATGAACCGTTCACATAGTTGTAAGGTTCAAAACACAGTCACCATATACTGGCCATCATTGAAACCGACCTCTGAACGCTGTGGATCGACAGAGGAACGAGAAGCATCATCAAGTCCTTCACTGTGGCTACTGATGAGATGGATTCCTGTAGAGAGAGGCCTATGTAGCATAAACTGTAGTTTTGAAGGGCTGGTCCACCAATAGAAGACTTTTCATATTAAAAAATCTGCTCGGTTTGATATTTTCACGTCGGGAATCGCAAAGATAGAGCTACTCGATCTTTCGAACTTAAGTTTTTTTTTTCAGTTCTTGAGGAATAGAAGGTCCACCGTAGAAACCGGTAATGCTGCCAAAAGATCTGATCGAGCCTGGCGGTTCGCACGACGATCTGTTTTCACACTGTTAACTCATTATCACAGTCTGGTCTCAGCATACTGGTGTTCATCTCCTCTTCACTGCCAATATCCGGTTTTCATTTCCCCGAAATATTAGACGTCTAGCTACATGTGTACTGTTGGCATTTTTTTTTTTTTGTTGGCTTTAAGGGCTGTCTCATTTTTAGGGTGTTTGTTTTCATTAAAATTCTCCTCTTTTTTTCCATTTTATTCGCAAGAACATAAGGAGCATTGCTCTTGTTAAAGTCTTATAAAACACGTCACAGCACTAAGTACATGCTAATATTATACTAAAAATTGCGACTACACTAAGATAGTTTCTAACAGATTGTTGTTAAACCTCATACACTGATTACTCACATTTCACACACATACACAGATAGACAGACAGACAGACAGACAGACAGACAGACGGACAGACAGACAGACAGACAGAGAGTGGCTCATAAATCAAAGCTCTTTATCAACCTATTAAGTATGTACCACGCCAAAAATCGTAGCTCAGCCACCTTATCCTCTCCGTCCAGCATATTCCTGCTGTCAATACTAATCCCTCTCCATCTTTCCTTCGCTACAAGGTAGCATAAAAAAATGTCACTTAATTTGCATTGTAGAAATTACTACAATCAGGTATTGATAAGAGGACAAGATTAACTTTACGTCGAGCCAGATTTTAAGTGACACACAAAGATCGGAATAAAAATTTGCGCCAAAGGGTTGCAATCTCCAGGCTCGAGCTGATTCACAGAGTCGACTAAGCGAGTCACAGCAAAAGACCCTCTCGGCTAGATTTTCTGAGTCGAGTTGTCTAGCCCTACCCACCATTAGGCCTATTTTTGGGGTATGCTGATAGCCAGCATAAAAACGTCCGAACGAAACCGGAAGTGTGTGGTCGTTGCCAGATTTTGGACACTCATGAAATGCCACGAGGTTTACGTAGATCGCAGAAGGTGAAATCTCTAGGCAGTTTTCTTTTTTTTTCTTACTCATTCTAGCCCATTTTTCCTCAGTCATATATTATGTGATCTTTTGTTGCCAAAAACTAGTGCCACCACTAATTTCCATCATTGTTAACCGGTCTGAAAGTGAAAATATATAGACACTTTCGCCTCACAATAAAATTAACCCTTCTCGGGTGGCGGAATTTGTGCTACCGTCAGCTGGCTTCGCTTGAGTGCGGCAATAAAATATACGCATTTCCTTGCCGACTTCTGAGCATGGCTGTAGAATTTGGCAACCCAGTATCACCTGACCGGCCGTCAGACAGCACGTGCAACGGTCACTATCCGTAACAGTGGCACGCAGGCAGTTGGAGGCTGGACCCGAGCAGCCTTGAGTTACTAGAGTTAAAGTGCAATGAACATTTTGGGAATCAGATTTCAAAGTTAACCCAAATGACAGAGCGCTCAGTTCCAAAACAGTACTCTCGGTTACAAAACAGTGACCTCAGTTCCAAAACAGAGCCCTAAATCACATAATGAAATCAGTTGTGAACAATGTCATATCATCAACCAGAGATTTATCTTGGGGAACACACCATCAGTAAGGTATCACCTTACAAAAACTATCTTATTTATGAATTTGCGAATACCTCTCAAAGATGCTTGTCCTTGGATATACTATACTGACTGTTCAGATTTACGAAAAGATGGGCTAAATGATTTACTTCATTGAATGTTATCAACATTCCTTAGTTCTGCTACTAAATTTTCCCACGTTGTTGCTGTTGGCGCTGCTCCTGTATTCCATTTTTCAGTTCAAGAGACAAAATAACCAGCTATACCTTTCAACTTTGTCAAATGATACGGTTTAGTAATTATTATTGTTGCAAGTCCCGTATTATTTAATCATTAAACAACCCAGCTCTTGAACTAATAATTATCCAAACTGGCAGCCATCGCTCTCAGTTACTCAGAATCCACCATTTTTACAATTGCAAAGAAAGTGCATGTAGCCTAGCCATGTAAGTCTATAGGTCCAATTAGGTACATTTTGCAGACAAACTTACGCATCAAAGTGCTGTATAGTGCGGTTTTTTTTTAAATTTCTGTTGTAGGCGGTGATCTTAGGAAAACTTTTTTCTCAAAATACAGATGTCTCTTAACTTCCACATTTCACTCATGTATCTAAGAGACATCGATGCATATTTTTACAGAAGGGGTATTTAATATTAGAAATTTGTGTCTTCAGTATGAGTTACATGGATCTCAGGAAAGAGCTGTCTCCCAAAAATTATCAATGAGAATAAAACATGGGAAAGTAAACTGCTTCTCTAACTTCATGCATTGTCTAAGATACTGGTATGAAATCTGGTGGTGAAGTGACAATTACATTTTAAAAGTGTTTTCCTGGGATCAACACCTACAATTAAAAAAAAACACAAAAAAACAGGCGCACTTTACATGCAAAATGGGGGAAGAAGCCCTGGAGAAATAAAAAGTTAAACGCATCTGCCCAAAAATATTTAACGAAAATGCAGCTTCCTTTGACAAATTTTGTGACAAAGTCGAGAAGCTGTCACAACTTCGAAAGTTACGCGTGCTGACTGGCGAGAATAAACTGTTGATTTAGTTATGTGTATTGCAAATGCAAATCTCTCTTATTCTTCCGTCATGGGGTTCCAGGTACTGGATTTTGTCATTGACACCCAGAGCACACACATTATATCATCTCACTTGGTCGGGACTCGAGCACCAAAGGCATTCCATTCCAATCGAAGAGATGAAGAATTATAAGACAGAGCAAAGAAATGCTTTGCGGCATTTTACACACACACACACACACACACACACACACACACACACACACACACACACGTCACCCCTGATATTCTTTAACTGGGGACATTTTTATCTGGAAGGTCGTGTAGGGAAACCCGTGCTATGAGATTATAAATACCGCCACTATCAAAAGACTTGTTGATTCGGGAACAGGTTGTTCTTTCGGGAACAGGAAGCTTACTGAAGACATTTTGGAGTTCAGAAGAAATAGGGACGTGCTTGCGAAGAGAACCTCAAAGCCTTGGATATAGACTAGACGGGACAGTAAGCTGAAGTCGAAGGTGAGATATAAACAACAACAGCAACAACAAGAACTACAAGAACACAGCAGTTACAACAATAACAATAACAACAACCAACGATGTAAGAAGTTTAAACTCTAGCAGCAGGAGCCAGTGATAGAAACTTAAGTTCAAATTTTAATAGTTAAGAAGTTTAAGTCTTTGAAACTTAGCATGATTGTATAGGCCGATATTTATGGTCAATGAAATCGAGAAGTTTCAAATACGTAGATCTAGACGCTATCGTTATTCTATGTTAGGGTTAAAAAATTACACCGTATGTTTGTCCACAACAGTGGCATGTCCAGAGTGTATCAGACACATGGGCCGCGGCACATTTTTTTATCACCTTTTTATTTTTTTCCCTGTGAAGAAAGTGTATCATCCTGATATTGCTTTGATATGAGGTGGAGGAGAAACATTCCACTCCTATCTTAAAATTGAGTGGAAGGATGGGCGAGGGTTGTAAGCTTTTAGAAGATTGTTAGGTTTTTCTCATGTACTGCCAACGTTATAGTGCAGGAAAGAAGGGGAGACCGGTGCGCGTTCTCTTTATTTTTGGGGGGAGATTTTGAAATTTAAAAACTGAATTGCTTGATCGCGCGGTTTGGAGAAAGCCTTTCTTATCGGTGAAACTTACAAGAGTTACGGTTCTGTCTGTTAGTTAATGTACCCAAAAATTGATTTTAGTGTTTCCTTCAGCATTGAAGATTTTGTTTGTTTGTTTGTTTGTTTGCTGTTGTTGTTGTTGTAGTTGTGGTGGTGGTGGTGGTGATCTTGATGGTATTGGGTTTGGGGAACAAGAGTGGGTTGCAATTTTAATTTATCATAATGATGATGATGATGATGATGATGATGATAATAATAATAATAATAATAATAATAATAATAATAATAATGTGGTTTATAAGTCTCGCGACTGCACACTATTTTTACTCCATGAGGCCTGATCACTTTAGGACTTTCTTGACTTCCTGCCGCTGTCTTTTGTAGGCTCTGATCACTAGCATTCTGACAAAATCTTGCACTGCCTATAGCCAGGTACCCATTTCACAGATGGTGGACTGAGGAAAATGTAAATGAAATGTTTTTCCAAGGCACTTACAACACGACAGTGATCGGGAATCGAACCCACGACCTTTGTATCGTGAGGCCGACACTGAAACCATTTGGCCACGCTGCTCCACTTGCTTTATTGATATCTTGCAACCGGTCAAGTGAAGCTTATTTTGCTAGACTAGAATCTGAGATATCAAGCTCTGAATGTGACTAGAGTAGTCCGGTATCAAAATTTTGTTGGAAGCAGAGATCGTAAATAGAAGTATTTATACATATACAAAAATATTGATTTTGCTGGCTAAAACGATCAGAAATTGTGGATGAAGTTGAGCTTTTGTAAAGAACATACAATGGTGTCGGGTACAAACCGTTTAAGTCTAAAAAGGTAAATTTTACAGGAGAGAGAAAAAACTGATTACTTGATTAGAACTGCGTCTTTCATTGGATCTAAAGGCAGATAAATGAAAGAAATTATGTTCTACACCATGCTAAAAATAATAATCAATTTATTAATGGTTTATTTGTAATTGGACATAGGCGGTTTGTGCTAGCTGCTCAAAATTAAAAGCGAGTTAGCCGTTTTGCGTCGTCTGCCGAGTTGGATAGTTTGAGCCGATGCCAGAGGCAGTTTTATGGGATGACAGACGTTTTGTTCCCACTGCCTAGACTTAGGCGGTTTGTGCTTTCAGGACTGTATCAGAAACTAAGACTTACGCGTTTAGTTACAATTATTGTTAATGTAGAAATCATTACAAAACACGGATCACCAAAATTACATCGTATTTTCAGAATTGCCTTCATTGGGCTTGAGTGATTAAAGATTCTAAAATCTGAATGACATCTCTGGGTAGATCTAGCCTATCCACAACCCATTCTTTGCAATCGACTGTATTCATTGCGCTGCTAACAAAAAGTATGGGGGTAGCAACTTCAATTCATGGTTGAATGACAAGTCTGGCTATTCATTTCTTAATGTATTAAACTGTTGCCATGTTCACATTTTAGACATGTCTGTGGCTTTATAAAAAAAATATTGCACTTTTCAACACTTAGATCCTTCGTAAACCCCAGAAGCTACAATTTACAATATCAGTTCAAGACTCCGTACCGCAACTCTGGGTGGATGTAGACTGCGAATAACATTTTGAGGTCTATCAAAATGCTGTGATTATTAATATTTCAGTCCTACGTAAAGCCCTAGAATCCACACTTCACAATGTCAGTTCATGACATTTTCTAATGACGTCTGAAAAGACTGGGGTTAATATTTTTATTTTGGCTCGTGAAAAGTGTTCACTTAATTAACTTTCAGATCCTTGGTAAACCCCTAGATGCTACAATTTACAATATCAATTGAAGATTTCGTACCGACAAATCTGAGTGGATATAGACTGCGAATAACATTTCAAAGTTTGACGAAATGTTGCAGTTATCAACATTTTAATCCTAAGCAAAGTCCTAGAGTTCACACCTCACAATCTGAGTTTATGACTTCTCTAACGACAAGTCTGGCAAGACTGGGGTTAATATTTTTTGGGGTTAGTAATAACTGTTCACTTTATCAACTTTGAGATGCATCGTAAACTTCCAGAAGCTACAATATCAGTTTGAGGCTTCGTACCAACTACTCTAAGAAGATGTAGACTGCGAATAACTTTTCGAAGTTTAACAAAATGCTGCAGTTATCAATGTTCCAATCCTAAGCAAAGTCCTGGAATCTACACTTATGACCCCACTAACGACAAGTCTGGCAAGACTGGGGTTAATATTTTTTCCCTGAAAAATGCTCCATTTATTTTCAAATCCTTTTGAAAACCCCCAGAAGCTATACTTTACAAACCTGTATACCGACAATATATTGCATTATCAATATTCCAATCGTACGAAGATCACTACAACCCATACGTAGCAATCTTAGTTCATGACTCCGCTAATGACAATTCTGGCAAAACTGGGATTAAAGTTTTTAGGTTAACAAAAAAAAAATGTTACCTGACTGAAATTTTGGGATTTCTCAAAATTTCACATGTTGCCCTCATGACTTTCCAAACACTTTGTAACTGCTAAAATCTGATTCATGGCTCTGTTAACGACAATTAAAATTTCTAGGTTAATCAAAATGTGGTGGCTATCAATTTCTAGGTGAAACCATTAAAACGTTTATCTCTAGGAACAAAACGTCCAACTGTGGACATAAAACGTTCACTCATTTACACTAGTAGACAACAGTCGCTCCTTTCTATAGTTACCAGTTGCACAACAAATTTTGACCAAATTTTCTAAACAAGGCTACTCAAAATGAAAAAAAAAACAACAACACACCCGCATATCCTGTTAAATCTTTTAATGTACTATTACATGGTTTGGACAAAAACATTTACGTGTCATAAGAAATGTAGTTTTTATTCTACGCAGAACAAGGCTCCACAACATGGCAAAGAAACGCCCGACTTAGATGGTTTGAGCCGATAACAGAGAGAACTGGTGGAGTTAGACGGTTTGATAATTTTAATATTTTATATATAGTTCTTGTGATTTCTTCGCAGAAATGTTTATGGACATGATGAGCAATGGTATGCTTTAGCTATTTATCGAAAAAAAAACAACAACACCGGCTGGGCCCCGATCTCGGACTTAGACAGTTTGTGCTTGACATCATCGATGCGATGAATTATATAGTATAGAAATATCATTCAATTGCGATTATCTCAGATTGTCTATTCCCCCCCCCCCCCCCCCCNCATTGCATGGGGTGATCTTTTGCCACTTCAAACAACTAGGCTTCGTCCCAGGCCAGAATACAACCAGGATAAAAATTATTTCATATACCGAAAGTACAGTGAGCTTTCATGTCATGCCAGTAACTCTAAAAGATGCGCACACTTCTTTGTAGCGACTAGTCTACCACGCACCAACCAAATACATACCCCTGTCCTATCTCCCTAAATTTGGTAGCCAGTGTTGCCATTCGTAGTTTTTTTTCCACAACTGGCTCACGAAAAACCGTTACCCCTACGTAAGGATAAATCGCTTTTTGTACGTTTTTGGGAAAAGTCGTGAAATATAGGGTGAATTGGGCGAAAAGTTAACCATAAATATTACAGGTTATCCCCCACTAAATTTGTTATAGATCGTGCGTTTGGAAAGTTAAAGGAAAAACCATAACGTTTACTGTAGGGGACAAGCAAATGAACAGGATAAGCAACATTGAAGGTAGCCCAGTATTTCTCAACTCTTCTTTCCTTAAATGACATGTTTTTTTGTTCTTTCATTTCAGTGTAATATTTTCGAAATGTTTGTGCCCTCGATATTTTCTCCTTGCTTCCCTTATCCGTATGCATTGCTCCGAGGTAGAAACGTACTGAAACCACATAAACAATTGTTGTTCTTATTGTTGTTCTTATTGTTATTCTTATTGTTGTTCTTAGAGTGGAGCAGCACGGCCGAATGGTTTCGGTACTGGACTCAAAATCTAAATGTCGTTGTTCCGACTCCAGACCATGGCCATATTGTAGCTGCCTTGGGAAAACATTTCGTTTACATTTTCCTCAGTCCACCCGTCTGTAAAATAGGCGCCTGGCTATAGGCAATGAAAGATATTGTCAGAATGCTAGTGATCAGAGCCTGTTTGTGGCGCACTTATAAACTCCCCAGGGAGTAAAGTTCTAGAGTGACCTGGCCTGCTGGGTAATAACAGTGTGAAGTCGAGTGAACGGGCATTAACCTAGAAAGGAGACATCAACCGCATTATTATTATTATTATAATTATTATTATGGTTATTGTTTTCCAGGTTGTGGACCAGCAAGTAAAAGTAGCAAAGAAGAAAAGAAGATGTTTAAACTGCTGTGGTTTCAGCTCTTTATCTGGATGCCAACATCTTTTGCCGTCTTCTCTGGAACTGGACGTAAGTTATAGCCTGATGAAATTAACTGTGTTCCTCTAAGAATATACAGAACATTGTTTGAAAGGTATAATGAGTTCACTATAATTAATCGACGTATCATGTACAAACATTTCTCCGGGACTGACAAATAAAATAAAAAATATCCCAAGAAAACAAGTGAATAGTAGCTATACGCAAAAGCATTACCTAAGTTAAAGATCAACCCCGCTTGAATGATCTAGATAGTAGCAAAAGATGTCGCATCTTCGGAGGTATGGTAGTGCCTTCCCTTAGGAGTCACGTCAGATGGTCAAGGCCTTACTGGGGCCAGGTGGCGGCGTTCTGATTTTGTTCAAGGAAGATTAATTAGACCCAGTACCGCGATAACCACGGGAAACTCCCAGACAGGGCTTCCACTACCGAGGAACGAAATTTCCTTATTTTTATCCCTATTTTCGTAAAAAAATCCTTCTTGGCTTTTCAAAATTCCTTTTCTATATCTTATCGCCGAGTTCGCCAAGTCGCCCGTCCAAAGAACACTGGAGGGGAGACCCGAGAGTTGCAAAGAGGCTTTTTATGAACTCCTATGGGGCCGGACGGGTGGTAACCTCCGGCCGAAATTGAAATGGGGGTGTGGAGTCGTAGCTTATCCCCGCTTAGGATCACCGTGCCGGCAGGCCAATGACTGGGCCTACTTTCGGGCCTCTGGGTGCAATGAGGTCCTAGCTGGCTACCCCGACTCGCCACTCCACGGGGGTAGTCTGCGTTCGAGGGGAAGTGGGATGAAGGGCCACCCGCCCTAAGAAATCGGTGGCTCTGCGGACCGCCCCCGTTCTCCGAAGGGTCTAAGGCTGCGAGCGAGCACAATCACAAAGCTGAAATTATAAAGGGACTCATGACGTACTTACTAGTGCCACGCGATCACCAGAAGTATTCGTTACCAATGGTATGGGGCCTGCGTGCGGTAGTTGTGACTCGATCGGTCCATTGGGTAAAGAAAAGATAACGATCCAGGACCGGTTTGCTGTTGCAAGAGAGCGGGGTTAGCGAATGCTCACTAAGATGAACACCCACCCTATTCCGTATCCCCAGGGCAGCCCAGACTGGGGTCCCTTCAGCTCACCCCCGCCTCCGGGTCCTGGCCACTCTACCGCTGGGCACTCGTCTAGCGTTGGACTGTTGCGAGATACCCTTTGAGAGACGGCGGTCCTCCTGTCTATGGCAGTCGGACCACCTGGGGTAAAGCTCGCCCACCGGATAGGAAAGAGTGCGATGGTCCACGGCTCCCCTGCGTGGCCCCATCAAATGACTGGCACGGTCGTTACGCCGTCGGGCATGTATGGCCCTAAGCGCTCGAAACACACGCCTCAACTGTGTCGTTGTACCTATGTCCCCCCCCCCACCCCCGCCCATGATGGCGAGACGGCAGACTCATGTTCCGACCGCAGATCGGTCAAGCAAGACCCTTCGGCCATCTGCGAGGACCTAGACACGTTGCCCCGGGGGCCCATTGGCCTGTGTCTGTGGCGTAAAGCCCCAACACATTTTGCCGATCACGTCCGGTAACATTACCAGGGGCGCTGATCGTTTCCAGTTGCCACCTCGTGGAGGTATGTGTGGAGATCTTGGGCTAGGCCTTGCCATCAGCCAAGCCCCCCCGGCTCGGACACTGGTCGTAGGCTTCCTCATCCCGCAGATACCGCTCTTTTGGGAGATTCGGGCTAGCGGCCCCAAAGCGTCGTCACAGAAGCAACTATACCTTATCGCCAATTTACATTTGTCACACCTCCAACTTTCCAACCTCGTCCTATCCGACAGGGAAATAAATTGGTTTTCCTGTCAGGGCTAAATGCAGCTCTGTGTAAAGTTTGTATGAAAATAGGTGCACTGGGGATACAAATTAGGGTGGCGTAAACAGGACGACAACCAGGATGCTAATTGCTGGGTGATAACTTGCGGTGCCGGGATCCCCTAAATATTAACCTATTTTGGGGGCAAAAGTATTAACAACAGCCTGCGTTGTTATCATTTATGCCAAAGTACCAAACTTAATTTAGTTTATTATGCTGCAGGCCTTTCGAAAACGTCACATTAAAAAAAAAAAAAAACATCTTTTAAATCTGGCACTAAAACTCCAAAACGGCATCCGCACTCTACTCAGTTGTAATTCTATTCTCGTGCCAGTTGGTAGCAAAGCTCGTCAACGTTTGTTTTTTTTCCTCGCACAAATTGAGTATAATTGGTAACAATATCTAATTTTCAGTTTAAATAGTGGGGTCTGTGAAACGAGAGAGAAACAAAATTCTTTATAATCACTGTATATTTTAAATTATTTGAGAAAATTTACTTGAGGCGAAAATTCCTTTTTTTCGGGGGGAAAAATCCTTTTCCTTTTAAATTTCCTTTTCACGGCGAAATTAGGAAATTTCCTTAAAAGTGGGAGCTCTGCTCCCAGAACATTAGTAACGTTCATCGTGGTTAACCGATGGATTATGCACATGAGCAACAGAAAAAGAACAGCTGAGAGACATCGTGAAAGAGCACGAGAATGAAAAATATTTAAGTGTCTACGTTATCTTACACAGCGAAACACGCAAACACACATGTAGACGAAGACACACATACACACACACACACAAACACACAAACACACACACACACACACACACACACACACACACACACATACACACAACACACACACACACACACACACACACATACATATACACACACACACATACATATTTATCCTGATGATGATAATAGTTATGATGGCAATGAAGAAGGCAATGTCTTTTATAATAATTGAATAACTAACTTATAATCATCATCATCATGATCATCTTCATAGTCAACCATGCGTGTAGCGTGCATGAAATCTAAGAATCCGAGGTTTCCAACATGATAATATTATAATCGAATTTATCTGATACAATTTAACTAATCCGAGATGTTTTGTGAAAGTTTCGAATCTATACATCACTTTCTTTCTATTCATCCATAAACCATTGTTTGTTAGAGTGATGGGGTTTACGGTCAAAACCATTGTTTGTTAGAGTGATGGGGTTTACGGTCAAAACCATTGTTTGTTAGAGTGATGGGGTTTACGGTCATATTGAGCCTTTCTGA
>JAWQUT010000073.1:141534-159928 GCA_033807755.1 Ellobium chinense
AACAAGAGTATAGTTATATTATGTTAATATCATCTCTCACCATGTCCAGTCACATACACATCCATCCATCCATCCATCCATCCATCCATCCATCCATCCATCCATATAAAATATATGTATATAAAGATAGAGATGAATAAATAGATAAATAGATATAAATACATACATACATACATACTTACATACATACATACATACATACATACATACATACATACATACATACATAAATACATACATACATACATACATACAGACAGACAGACAGACAGACAGACAGACAGACTTTTATTTACACAGTTGGGAAATTGATTTACAATGTCATACATTGTTATATATCTCATTTATAATACAAACACATAGAACAATACACATCATACGAGTAAATACATACATTCATTGCTGGTCGCTAGCAGCGCAGCACCCTTGTCCCATTAACTCTAAAGCCAGGTACAGTATTCATTTACACATGTGTCGAGTGGAGAAATGGAAGTGAAGTGTTTTTCCCAAGGACACTACAACGTAAACTGTACGGTAAACGAGTCAAAGACACAAACCTCAGACTTGGCAGTCTTCAGTTTCTGAGTACGTCTCACCAATCACATAGCCATCAAGATCTGAAGAGAATACGGTCTTCCTATATCAAGTTTTTTTGCTAAAATCAAGTATAGAATAGTTTCTAAAAGATTTTTTGTGCAAATGATCAGTAATAGATAGTAAGCCCATTAATTTTTTCTTTTTTTGTGAGCACTTTAGCTTATGAATTCAAGATTCAAAGTCTTTATAAGGCTCCGGGCCAATAACACAACTTCAGTACATAGTCTACATCAAGTGAAAGAAAATATAGACGAAGGGAAAGAGGTGAGGAAAGGGAGAGAATGGAAGAAAGAAATGGAAGAATAAAGCAGAAATAAATAGATAAATAAATAAATAAAGAAGAAACATATACACTAGACTTGGTGGATAATATATGCATCAGTCACTTTCCTTTTTCCTCACTTTCTCGTGGTCTCTCATGCAAGTCACTGTGTCCTTCGTGGTCAATATTCTCGCTTCTTCTCACATATAATCCACAAAGTTACTTTCTTTCACATTAACGTACTTCTATAACATATACAGACATAGGTATATATCGTGTCTTCTAATACCACTACTCCATCCATCCATCCATCCATCCATCCATCCATCCATCCATCCATCCATCCATCCATCATCACCTTGCTTACATACAGTATAACATTCCATTTTATACAATACAACACGCCTGCATGCACGTTCATAAAAATCGCAACATAATATTTAAATGTCATACTGTAATCCATGTTACAAACTACCATAAGAAAATACACCAACGATCAGATACACTCTCTCGTTACACTTCTTCTCTGGCCAGAAGATGTGCTTTTCCTTAAATCTACTTAAAGGACATAATAACTTAACAATACGAATTTCTGTAGTTATCTCGGGTCTTTATTCTCAAACCAGCCTATAAAGCATTATAAATCGTATCTTGTTTGGTCTAAATCTCAGTGGACTTGACTGATATTTATCTTGAAATGCTTTAAACGTTTGATACTCAGTTAAGCATATACAATCACCAATCCTACATTCCTGCTTTGAATTTCTGTCTTCGGTAATGTCCAGCGTTCCCTTTTTATCATGACGTTCTGTGATCCCAGTCTAATTTTTGTAAAAGCTGTTCAGAAGGCTGTAATTTTAATTGAGTTTAAATAACTTTCATGTTCAAAATTATTGTTAATGAGTTTACGCAGTCTATATTCTGATTCATATGGTATAGAACTGAAATGTCTTTCTGAGATTATTTTTTCACCACACTGGGTGATCTGTTACTTAAACAACTCTCTAGAGCCAAGATAACGCTTAGCCAGTTATTTTTTCATAAAAAAATAAAAACGCACATTAAGCTTTTTTTAATGTCAAATCAGTAACTTGAATTAGCCAAAAAGCTATTTAAGCCTCATTTTCATGGGCTGCAAGATGTTAAAGAACAAAACACAAAGCGACTGCCCTTGAAGAGAATGTGGCCCTGACAGGGCTGAGAGCATACTGTACAAGGAATTTTAGTTCTGAAATTTCAAATCTGAACAGTAATGCATTGAATTAAAAAAAAAAACACCACACATTTGTGGGTAGGGGACGAGAAAAGGAGAAGAGTGAACTTGGGGTTGGTAGGGAGCTGGACCCCAAGTGTTATACAGTAATACCTCGATATAAAGTATGCCTTGCTGTAAGGAGAAAGTGTACTTACTATTGAGATATACTTAATATCAAGGTTCACCTAAATAAGGAAATAATTGAATGCGTATGGATCTGTGTATGTGAAATTCATACTTAATAACAAGATATACTTAATAAATAAGCTTTAGAGATCGAGGTTTAACAATACATATTTGACGTTGTATTCACAATCTTCATTTAAAATGTACACGTTTTAGCGTGTTATGACATCATTTTCCAATGAATTGTCCTAACTTTCAGGGCGTCGGTGCGAGTGTGAAATACAGATCGACTTACTGCTACAAACCGAGATGCTGTGGCCAGGAGCTAGTCGATCTTTTCTGTTACATCACCATAGACGCCCAAGAATTGAGTTGCGGAATATCGTACCGATTCGCTGTCTCTGCGACCCTCAACAGCGGCTTTACATCTTCAGGACCGTCCCAGGACAGCTCTCCTGTAACTTATGGTAAGTAGCTCTACCATCTGCTGGATTTTGGGTTGATTTGATCAGCCCCTTCGCTACGTATGTCTTTCATACTGTGTGTCCTAACCCTTTGTATCAAACAGCTCTTGAACGTGCCGGTATATCCGGAGACACCATTCCCGTGTCCTATCCAACATATCTGTAGGTTCTACTTCCTAACTGAAGAAACAGATACAGGCTTGTGCGCTCATTGTAAATTTCCTTTACGAAGAAGCTAAAGAAACATTCCCACGTGGCTAAACTAGGCCAGTCGAGGCTTCACGTGTCTAAAATAAGGTCGCTCACACTTCTATTTATTTCGCAGCACTTTGTTCCTGCCCATTAACTACAAGCATTACTCGGTACCCACTCGTTCACACTTTCAGTTCTCACTCCTAGGCAATGGCAAATACGGGTTTGTTTGTCCTGGCTGGCTGATCTCGGAAAGGTTAATTTGGTGACCTTATCACTTGATAAATATGAAGTAGCAAAGAGGTTAGGAGGAACAAGATAGTTCGCTTGTGACTTGTAGAGTGTATGTTTATCATCTATCATCGGTGAAGATGCGTAACCGACTGAACAAAGCGTTGGCCTCATTATGAAAAAACAGAGGGTTCGATTTTCACAGTGATTATGTCCTAAATGGCATAGGAAAATAATTTATTTTCAGTTTCTTGATTCACCGATCTCTAAAATGGATATCTAGCTATTGCCAGTAAAAAGTGCTGGTCAACACTGCCTGCATGACAGCGGTATTGTATGTTGTCCAGATAATTGAGAATGCTGTTGAATGATCTCGCCTGCTGGGATCATAAGCCTGGTGATGCGGTGATAGTATATAATATAGTACCGTGCTCTCGCTAGAGTGCGGCATTAGTATATATTTATACGCATCGCTTAATCAACCTTTACCTGCGGCGATCGTAATTTATGCAGCCGTGTATCCTGGCAACGGGTCATAACACTTCTCGCCATGCGTTATAGAGAACTAATACCCTTATTAAAACAATGGGATGCTTCTATGCTTGTGCTCGTGATGTAAACATCACATTCAAACACATACCAGGAAGAGTCGAAAGGATACTCAAAAGAATGACTGATTTTCAAGAAAAGCCATTCTGAACTAGAATGACTGGAACACTATTTACGAATAATTTTTGTCATAATGAAGTTGTTAGCATTGACTATAACCCCTAATGTACTATAGAAATTGTAAAAAATTAATGAACGTTCAAACAAGTATACTTGCTTACAGTCATTCTTAGTTGTATTGAAAACCAGATACACATCCTTATGAGCAAGAAATGAAATGTGTATGGACGCACTGTCTTGACTGTTACGCTAATGTATTACGTTACTTTGTTGTGCTGCGATACTGTTTCCCCTGACTGGAAGTAAGGTGTTATGATTATTATTACGTGTGAAACAAAGGAAGCACCGATGATGGGATGGGAAATCAGCCGCTTTTGTGCCAGCCTATAAAAGGGAGCGTTGTCGTCTCTGTTTACAATTCACGGTTCATCACATAGTCCGAACAGATGGCTAAAACAGTTCTACACACAGCTCCCTCCTGTCTCTTGCTATCCCACTCCCCATATACCAAAATTGAAATGAAACGATTAATGTGACAGCTCAGTGTTTGTCTGCGTGTGATTAAAGTTGCCTCCCCTCCTCCAACCCTCCTCCACGTGGACTTTTCTAGATTACATCAACCTTATTATCTGTGTGTGTATGTGTGTGTGTGTGTGTGTGTGCGTGTGTGTGTGTGTGTGTGTGTGTGTGTGTGTGTGTNGTGTGTGTGTGTGTGTGTGTGTGTGTGTGTGTGTGTGTGTGTGCTTCAATCTACATGGACTGCATTAAGGATTTAAACATTTGCTAATACATAAAACAAGCGCATGTAATAATAAAAAAAAAATACTCTCCCACATGCCTTGTCGAATTCCCTATCCAAAAAAATATAATGCTTTTAATAGATATGCAGCCGTATTTCGAACAAGAGCATGGATGTTTACCTGCCAGTCTAATACAAAGGCATTGTTTACATCGGTATTCTGACGGCCAGGCAATGTGCGCAGATGGCTTTAACATTAACAAAGTAAAACTAGGTCACACAGCCAGCGAGCTGCATAGCGCGTGGTTAGCTATAGCTACTAGTGTTAATTAATGATAATATGACGTTGCATGAGGGGCATATGCCCTGGCAGGCCACTATAAATATCAGGACAGTATATAATATCATAATAATCAACACTATTGTTATATTTACTTTGGGTAAGTTTCTTCAGATTTACCCAGGAATTCCAATACGTGCAGTACAGATTAAGCTCACCTGATCCGCTATATGTTCTTTATATAAATACGGAAAACTACAGCTACTTGGATTTGTTTGTGGGTTTATTCGCTATAGAAATTTACACTCCGTAACTTAGAGGTATCAAATTTACTCCCGAAGATCTAAAAATGTTCTTAGAAAATGATAATATGGAGAAGTGTGACAGCAAATGAAGGGCTAGCTGACTAGACATGCTGGCCAGTTGCCAGCCGAATGATTGCAACCTAGAGCTGGTGTTATGAGACTAAGCTCCTCATTGTGTCTGGTCACAATAAGTTCGATTTTAAGAAAACAGTGTAGTGACAGTGTAGTGAACATAAACAAATTTTAATAGTTGTTCAATATGTTTTACAGCTAGTTGAACTTTGACAAATCAAGTTACTGGTACTACATAAAAGTTTCTTTGATCTACTTTCGTCATCTGACAACATTTTTGATCCAGCATTATTCTGGCCAGTGACACAGTTGTTTAAAGTGGCTGGGGTCACCTTTATGTAATGATGAAAAGTCAGCGACTCTCGTGATTCAATGATAGAATTTATTTTTCAGTCCGCCCGTTCGATTGAATGCCGCATCGAATATAATAATATACGCATCTCTTTACCGAGCTCTGAGTGCGACGATAGAATTTTACACTCCAGTGTCATCTAACCAGCCGGCATAGAACACGTGCAACGGTCATTATCTGTGACATTGGTTACGCTATCAACAGGAGGCTGGACCCGAGGAGCCTCGCGCTACGAGGGTTAAAGTAAACCTATGCATTACAAAAGTTATAGAATTTACTTTACAAAAAAACCCTCTTATTTATCCAAAGTTACTGTGCATGTGGTTGTGAAATCAGTATTCACTGGTATAGACATCATTGTACGTATGATTCTCAAAGGTAACAAAAACTGGCACACCGGAAACGGCATGGTCGACTGAGATCTAGGTCACTAATCTAGTGGCATAAGTCTCAGTTTGTTAAGTCAAAGGACATGTAGACTTAGACTATTATCATGTCAGTAGCATACGCTTCAATATATATAACATATTTTTTTTTCATTTTTCAGGCTGCCCGACAGGTAAGAGATTTATATAATGTAAATGACGGTGACAGAGGGACAGAGGACAGACAAGCAGACAGGCAGGCAGGCAGGCAGGCAGGCAGGCAGGCAGGCAGGCAGGCGGGCAGGCAGGCAGGCAGGCATTATTCAGGAAAGAGATTACGACATGCAATGTAGTAAAAAAAAAAAGAAGAAGAAAATCCGAAAAAATGGCATGTGAAGAATTCTGGTGTTCTACATAATATAATATATTCCATCTTTTTTTTTAAAATGCCTCAGAAAAAGTCAGATTTATCCATAATTACTGACCATTTTCCCATAAAATGTATAATTGTACACAGTGATGAATTTACTCTCGATTTTTGCAGCAATTAGATATGTAATAATAATTATAATAATAATGCTGTTGATAAGTGTCGTATTCAGGCTAATGCCCACTCACGCGACTTCACACTATTTTTACCCCATCAGGCCAGATCATTCTAAGACTTTTTCAACTCCCAGTGCTGCTGCCATCTGGAGGCCCTGATCATTAGCATTTTAACAATATTTTTCACTGCCTATAGGCATGTACCCATTTTATAGATGGGAGGACTGATGAACATGTCGATGAAATATTTTCCCGAGGCACTTACAACACGACAGTAATAGTTGTAGTACCATAATATGGTTCTATTCACCATCAGATTCTGATATCCCAGTTCTAAGTTTCACGACACAAGCCCTATTTTGACTGCTTGCAAGATACTTGGGGTCATGTTATACACAATGCCATCTTAACTCTGCACTCTGGCAATAATTACGGGAAAACCCGCAAAACATCAATGCTGTTTCCAGGGCTGCGTTTCTTAGATCTTCTGTGACGTCATTTTGAGAATAAAAGGGCGGTCCGTAGGTGGGGCCTCGTAGATCGCATGAAAAAGGAAGTTAAAATTCGAGAAAATTTTCCGTATGTTGTTTTCTAGCCAGGCTTCTTTGCGAGCGGAGCCAAATTGCATATGAAAAAAACAAAACATGCATGGAAAAGTCCTACTGAGTTGCCGTCTGTGACAAAACAGAAGTTCTATTGCATATTATGTGAAGGTTATGATCCAAAAACATTCACTGCTAACTGTCCTAATGTATGTAGAATTGCTATAATAATCTAGTATTTGTCTCCGGAAAAGGAATTTGGCAACTTTGTTGATCCCACTATATTGTCTAACTCTAAAACAACACTAATGCAACGTCAAAGCTCCATCCACAAACTGTCTAGACTTCGCCCATTGGCTATCGGAGATTAACAAGACGAATATGAAAGAAATAGAAACGCAACCCAGTAGCTACCACCACAGCGCAGATTTAGACAGCATTGAGCATCCAGCCGACTGTCCTTAAAGGAACAATAGTAGTTGTTTGCCACAGAATCTTTTAAGTCTTTCTTAAAAATAACATTAAAGCACCATATAATTTTCCTTTTGCCTGACAGATTCTGTTTGAAAAAACACCTGCCGGATTGTCGGAACTTTAACCCTCTGCGAACCGCCATTACTTGTGCTGTGTGAAGTCAAAAAGTGAGATAGGCTAGGGAACGATTGGCCCGCATGGTTTGCGCGTTGCGTCCGCACCAATCGTCTGCTAGCTTTTTCTCCCTTTACATAGCACGAATAATGGTGGCGTACGATGGGTGAAAATCTCGATATTCCAGCGGTGTTTTCTCAGAAATAGTCAGGCGGAAGGAAAATATGTGATTTAAATGTTTTGCAAAATAAAACATATGTGGATTTTTTTTAGACTTAAGTCTACCCCTGGCCCTTTAACGAAGGCGCTTAATGTACTTTTCATGTGAACCAACGTGGCCGAATGGTTACGGCATTGGCCTCACGATCTAAAGATTATGGTTTCGATTCCCGACCACATTCACACTGTAAGAGCCCTGGGAAAGCATTTCGTTCACATTTTCTTCACAGTCTGTAAAATAGGTACCTGGCTATAGGCAGTGGAAGATATTGTCAGAACGCTAGTGATCAGCTGCGACACTGTATGCTCCTCAGAAAATAAGAAAAGTCTAAGAGTGAATAGGCAATAATAATGTGAATTCGCATGAGCGGGCATTAGCCCGGATATGAAATTTAAAAATTGCATTATTGTTATTATTATTATTATTATTTAATCCCCATACACTGCTGGCTCAGCCAAACCGACGACGACTGCAGGCTCTACAACCCTTGCTGGTGCAAATCGCCTAGAACATCGACCGGCGCGATCCATAATGGAAGTTGCTGTTTGCCGTAACACAGGTTCCTCAGTGACAACAAAGGCACCAAAGAGTGTGATCTTCACCTTCTTGCTGTTTCCCACAATTCTCTTTACCCTTTATATGCATTAATTTAAACATGCTAATATGCTTTACTGCTTTACTCTGATTTGCTTTATTATTATTATTATTTTTTGGCATCGATTAAAACACATCTTGGATTTAAAACATACTCTTGACCTAAAACATATCGGCTCAGTCATAGATAGTTCGTCCATATTATCTGAATGAGTTTTTTAGCAATAGATAAAAGCTGCATTTGACAACGCAAGAAAATACTGTCAAGCTCTGTTGATGTCTTTTTAAACATTGAATTTGTGACTTTGTCTATTTTGTTATGTTGACATATCCAGACGAAAACATATGTTTACTCATATTAACTTTCAGCAGCATTAAATGCAGCGTTTATGTACACTGATAAACAAAAAGAGTGTACTTACTAAATTCATTGAATCTGTATATCAGGCTTTGAAAGTCCATGAAATCATTTGATATCAAAGCTATTCTGTACCATAACGTTGCATGTTGGTTTAATCATTCATGTTATGCTTTTCATATATGTAGAAAAACAGACATAAACGTACTGTATTGTATTGTATTGTATTGTATTGTATTGTATTGTATTGTATTGTATTGTATTGTATTGTATCGTATTATATTGTATTGTAGGTCAGGATAGGTTAGGGGAGGGTAGGGTGATATAGTGTAGTGTAGTTTAGTGTGGTGTAGTGTAGTGTAGTTTGGTGTGGTGTGATGTAGTGTGGTTTGGTGTGGTGTGGTGTATCGGGTCGGGTCGGGTCGGGTCGGGTCGGGTCGTGTCGTGTCGTGTCGTGTCGTGTACATAGCATGGAATCGAATCGCAAAGTATTATGTTGTGTTGTGTTGTGCTGTGCTGTGCTGTGTTATGTTGTGTTGTGTTGTGTTGTGTTGTGTTGTTTTTTGTTGTGTTGTGTTGTGTTGTGTTGTGTTGTGTCGTATTGTATTGTACAGCCGAGACTTATCTGCTTATTATGCATCGAAACAGAATTGAATTATAATTATGAATACTAACAGCAAATTTGATTTTAATTTTGTGGCAAGCGGCAGGACATGTACCACGGAATGGCCCTATAGATCACTATCAGCCATTATACATGCACACTCGTCAGGGCATCACAAGTCCCAACTCAAGCCATAATAACTGCCAGTTTTTACTTTTCCAGTGTGAGATAAATGTAACTGGTTGATATGATCTGTAACATTGGTTTTTATTGCCTAATGCATCCGTTACTCTTGGAAGTGTGGTTTAATGCCAAAGTCATACCATTATTTACAGACTTGTTTTGCATAAATCAGACGGGGCGCTATGCCGGAACTGACTCAGTAAGAAAAAATAAAGTTTCAACAGCTTAAGCAGCTTGACATGTAGATGAAGAGGAAGAAGTATGAAAAATGAAAAAGTGAGGGGGGTAGGGTAAATAGTTAGGGAAGCAGCAGGACCCCTAGAAAAGGAAGATACATAGCACTATGCTTTTTTTTATTAGTACAGTTTTAATAAATACATTAGGGAAGTATTCTATAACTTTTTTCAGGGCCAGCGGGACCCAGGGCACAAAAATGATGATAACAATTGACAGTAAATTTTATTTGCATCGTCATCATCATTATCATTATTATTATCATTTAAGAATTTAAAAAAAAAAAAAGAACTTTAAAACAGACGTAAAAAAGTAGGTTTCCACAGATAAATAAAGTTAATTTAGAGTTAAAAGATAGAAAGAGATAAGTTAAAAAGATAAATTTAAATTTAATTGGTGCAAATTTTCAATCTAAAAAGATCTTCTTCAGGCGTAAAAATAATTATAACACACACAATCAACTAGTAAAACTATGAGTGACCAATAGAAAAAGTAAAGAAAGTTTGAAAGTTCAAAGGCAGATTGTGAATACAGCGTGCTTAAAACAGGTATAAAGGCGGTCGTCAGCGCCAAGTGAAGTTAAAACATGATATGGTTAAGAGTTGTTGTTATATGTGTGTATCAACAACTAGAATAGTGCCAAAATTACATTTTATGCTTCCTCACCACTCTCTCTCACCCTTCTATCACTCTTCTCTCTCTCTCTTTCCCTCTCTCTCTCTCTCTTTCTGTCTCTTTCTCTTTCTCTCTCCTCTTTCTCTTTCTCTTTGTCTCAGTGGGTCTTACAAAAGTATTGGCAGATAAAGCTAGAAAATACATGTAATTATACAAGAAGATATTAGAAGTATAAGGAGGGAGCTGTAAGGCACGGAGAATGAGTGAACCAAAAGAGCATAGGATGTAGTACATTTCATGCCCATCGTGTGTACAGTGGGACTCTAACTTACAAATGTAATAGGATTCTCTTTGATTTAACTAGTCTTTGGTAGGGGAAAGGGGGGGGGGGGGTCTACTATTTCTATGCCCAGCAGTAACATTATTATCTGTGACGCCGTGATGGTTTGGAGAGATAAAATGTTTTCTCTATCGGGACCGTCAGGTTTTGTTTTAATACACTGTACCTATGATTACTAAATCTAGCTCTGAGAGTGGTTGTGGTTTGTCCAGACATATTGTTGAAGACAGACTTTGCAGGAGATGAGATATACGACGTTTTCAGTGGCACAAGTGATGTTTCGTCTAATGGGCAGTGAGTCTTGGGGCTGTGTACACAGGAAGTGCATTGCATAAAAGCACAGGTTTTACATCTAGATGAATTACATTCTTCACTGGTCTGGGTAGTAGTAGCGACCTTAGCAGGGGGGGTGGGGGTGGGGGGTTGGGAGGGGTAAGTTTTTATGAGGAGGTTTTCGAGATTTGGAGTTTACGAAGGGCTGTAAGGGGCGGCTCTTTGAAAACTTCTTTCATAGTATCAGATTTCTCCAAGATACTTTGGTTTTCATGGCGCAGTGCCTGGAGATTTGGAAGACGACTGTTATGGGTAGCAATAAAGATGGGACGATTGCTTATGGGTGGTTTGGGGTTATATTTGAGCAGGGGCTCACGTTGTAGGCACAAAACCTTTTGAATTATGGGTTGAATAAATTTTTGCCTGTAACCACTTTGGATAAGGTGAGAAGAAAATTCTGAAATTGAAATTCTACTCCTGAACCAATCATCCTTGGAACAGATTCTGCGAAGCCTCAAGGCTCCACTATACACAGCTGACCTGAAAATGTGTCTGGGGTGGCTAGAGGCTGGGACCAGGAATTTATGTGAATCATGTGGGTTTCACGTGAAGGTCAGTTTCCAACTTATCAGGAGGTAAATCTGAAGGTCCAAGAGGGGAATGGTAAGTGCATTGGAACTAACAGTAAAGTGGGATGAAAGTTGTTCAAAGCAATGATAAAAGATTGTAAATCATCGTCAGATCCATCATGGAGAACTACCAAGTCGTCCATATATCTTTTGACCCAGAAAAATGGAGAAAGTACATTTTTGATAAGGTCTCGCCATAAGTGTGCCATGTAAATGTTGGCATATGAGGGGGCTGTGGGTGTGCCCATAGCTGTACCTCATTATTATTATCATCATCATTACCATCATCATCAACATCACCATTTATCATCATCATCATCATCATCATCGTTATGATTATGTTCTTTACACAGTGTTTTGTACTGAAATGTTCACTTGGAATATTTTTCGCACTACGACTTGACATTTTTATTTGTCCCATCATTATCAACATCGTCATCATCGTCATCATCCTTTGGAACACATTAAAAAGTTCTGTCCAAACCAGCGAAGGATTAAGAAATACATTTAAATATTTTAAATTTAAAATGGACTTATATAAGATATAAAATAATTACAATTTTTTAAATCAAAGAGCTGAGTCTACTTCATCATCATCATCATCATCATCATCATCATCATCATCATTTAAAACTGAGAAAAATTAAAAGCTCAACCTTAATTCAGGGAATTTATTAAAAATCTAGTATAGAATTAAGATCAAAAATGACATCCAAACGTTTCGGCTCTAAGGCCTTTATCATCATCATCATCATCATCATCATCATCATCATCATTATCATCATTATGTTTTTTACACAGTGTTTTGTACTGAAATGTTCACTTGGAATATTCAACCGATACGATTAGACATTTTTATTTGTCCTATCATCATCATCATCATCATTATCATCATCATCATCATCATCATCATCATCGTTTTTCTCGCGTTCTATGCACAGTGTTTTGTACCGAAATGTTCGCTTGGAATATTCTTCCCACCACGAGTGAACACTTTTATTTGTCCCCCTTCACGATATCTACTATACAAGAATGTTTTCCAATTACTGCACTTTGCTTATGAGCACAAATAAATACAATATATCCAATCTTTATCTTATGTTATTATTTTTTAGTGTGGAATTTGTTCTTACGATAACCTCTTCTAGAGACTTTGCATGATTCTTATTCTGATTTGGGAATTCCAGCAGAATACTACATCAGTTACGCTAATTTCTGAAAAACAGAAACAAAAAAAACTCTGACTTTGGAGCAACCAGTTTTGGGATTTTATTGGAAGTGTGAAGTAACTTCTGTGAAAACCGACTAAAACTTATTGCTGTAAAGCTTTTCAGTAAATGTGCTTAATTTATGTGGAACTGCCCTTAACTACATTCTTAGTGCGTTTACACGGATTCGGCACTTAATTTCTCTTCTTCTGGATTACCTACCTACCTACCTACTCGTCTGTCTGTCTCTCTGTATGTCTGTCTGTCTATCCGTCTGTCTGTCTGTCGAAACCAGATTTTGAGGACGAATTAAAATTGGCAAAACCCCTCTCCTCTTACTTCTTCGACTTTATATATTTGGAAGTGGGAAAATTTAGACCGCCCACAACGATCCAACTTTTCTATGGCACGGCATCTGTAACTTTCGTCTATGGTGCGTTTGGGCGTGTTTGTTATTTTATCGCCTCTAACGAGTTGTCTGTCTCTCTTACTTTGATAACAGGACCTTGTAGACCACAGTCTGCAGTCTGAGACCTGTGGGATTCACTTCTCATCACAGCTGATCCCATTCCAAGAACGGGGAGTAGCAGTTGAGGTATTATTATCATTGTTTGTGGCTTCTCAGAGTTTAATCCAACAAAGATGATTTCACTGTACAACACCATCTTAATATGCTTCTTCCTGTGTAGGAACTGTGTCTACAGACATTAGGATTCAAGGTGATGTGGCATGCCAGAGGACTTGCACCCGAGTAAGAAAAGTAAAGAAAAGAAAATTCCACTTTATTTACACCGTCGGGAAATTGTTTTACAATGTCATACAATGTTATGCAACTCATTCATAATACAAACACATATAACAATACACATCATACATGTAAATACATAATATTACAAATGAAATACGTAACAAAGTCATTGCTGGTTTCAGCGGTGCAGCGCGCAATTCCCCCCGGCTCTAAAGCCAGGTACTCATTCACACCTGAGTCGAGTGAGGAACTGGAAGTAAAATGTCTTTCCCAAGGACACTACAACGTAACCATCCAGCTCGCGAGTCAAACACATAAACCTTAAACTTCAAAGTCCTTCGTTTCTGAGTACGACTCACAAACTGAACGGTCACGATGTGAAGGTGCCCGGAAAAAGAAAAATCAACCGAAAGAAAAAAAAAACTGTTGCATAACCTTTTTTATTTTTTAATTTTTATGCACAGTTGGTTTATAAAACAAAAATTTGATGTACTCCAGGAAGACTTTAAAACACTGTGAGGAGAGGTATGACAGAGAAGGAAAAGGAAAAAAAAAGGAAATAGAAATTAGAAGTAGAGGCTGAGAGACAAGACAAAATAAATAAATAAATAAATAAATAAATAAATAAATAAATAAATAAATAATATGTTAATCTCTTATCTGTGCGCATTTATTAATTTATTAAATGTATCAAGCACATTATTGTTATGTCATCGCTTAACCCTTTGTGCATTATATATCTGTCATCTGTCTCTTTCTCTAGTTGCCTTCTCTTCTTCCTTCTGGTATTTATCTTTCATTTTCTTTCCTCCTCTCCCTTTATTCATCCTCTCCATTTTCTTGTTCATCATCTTCTTCTCCTTTATCGTTACTCCCTTTTCTCTGCCAGTCTCCTTCAAATTTCCCTTTCGTCTAATTTTTTTCAAATTTTGTTACATTAAAAGAGCTTTAAAATGGTCGTATCTTCCAGGAAAAGGATATTCCGTGATTACCATGATTACACATAGGACTTTCCTTTGGTGTACTGTAGTACTGCTTTTTGACATTCTCGAATAAATAACGCAGAACTTAAAAGATAAAAAGCCGAAATTTTAAATGTAGCTTCGATGTAATTAAATGAAGTTTTGCTGTGCCGTTCACCTAACCAAATTTTCTAATTCAGCCGACCCGGCTAACATCAGATCTTTAAGGAAGTCACGATGTATCATACAAAAGTGTCAAATCTGGACAACCTATTTATTCAAAACTACTTCTTACTAAGCTGCACGAAGACTACACTGACGCTGCACAAATTTAGTAATATTAATAATAATAATAATAATAATAATAATAATAATAATAATAATATGGAGGCTTTTTAGACTGCCTCAATCCCGGAAAGCTCAAAGCACTTTTCTGTACATACACTACTATCAGACACATAAATCACATTACAAACTCACATACACATTGTATATGATAGATATATAAGCTTAACACTATATACGACGGCAAGCATAGACTATCTACCCTAAGAGATATTTTATGAACAGATGAGTTTTACATTGATTTTTAAATGAATCGAGATTGGTCGCACTTTGCAGTGAGTTTCAGTTTAAAGGCCCAGAACAGGACAAATCAAAATAGAAATTAAAGCATGATATTATTGATACAAAGCAAATCACAATGGCCAAAACAGATATGTTGACTTTAGGTCATAATTATCCCAGAAATTTGTTTTTTAATCTGCAAGGTTTTGAATATGACTCTAGTCTGTCACGGTGCAAAAAAAAAAAAAAAAGGTCTAAGGTAACTTCCGTGCACTCAAATCTTGTATTTATTTTATGACCTAACCGCTTTGCATACGTCTATGCATAGCTGATTTTTAAAAAAATACATTAAAGAAGAGCCAAAATGCATAGCCTATATACACACTTTTTCTGCGTTACTGATAGCTGGGCCCAGCTTAGATTCTGAATACAAAGATAATAATATTTATTGACGGGACGTTATTGGGTGTGTAGAAGAAACTGTAACGAGAAAATCGAACCGGAACAACATGCACAACCATATTAAATAAAAGAATAAAAGACCACGAAAAAAAGGAAAAATAACAGGCGAGTTGAGATCACAGCAATCGGTCCAGAATTTTTGCCACCAGGTGCTGTGGATGAGATATATGCAGTTACACGTTAGTGAAGATGAAGCAAGCAATATAACGAATTAGATGACAGATGCACTGTGGAATCTGAGCTAAACGGTTCATGGAGGTTAAAGATGGTAGGTGCTGCATTGAGCATCAAAGGTGATAAAAGGAACATTAAATGATAAAAGGCCTATTCGATGTCAGTAATGCGGTAAGGAGCACTGAACGTTAATGATGGTGAAATGCGCTTTGGTTATCAGTTGCTGATGGAGGTTACTAGGTGTCAGAAGTGATGAAAGATGAATTCGATGTCAGTAAAAGTGAAAAATGCATTGGAGGTCAGTGATGATGAAAGGCTGATTCGACATCAGTAGTAATGATATGTGCAATGGACATCAGTGGTGATGACAAGCGCCTTGGAATTGCTGGTGATAAAAGTCATTGGACGTCAATAGTGATCAACGATGTATTGAACATCAGTGGTGATGTATTGAACAGCAATGGTGATGAACGATGTATTGAACATCAGTGGTGATGAACGATGTATTGAACATCGATGGTGATGAATAATGTATTGGAAATTAATGGTAAAGAATAATGTATTGGACATCAATGATGATAAAAAATGCACTAAACATCTATTACGATGAAACGTAATTTGGACGCCAGGGATAATGACAATATCGTGTTACCTCGAATTGAAAAACATATGAAAGTGCCAAGAGTATATATATATATATATAGCGACAGGTTATATCGGGTATAAACAGTAGGGAAATATGTGATTCTTAAAGCCTACAAATATCTATATGAAAACATGAGCATATTTTACAGATACAGACACAGAAAATACAGAAATCTAAGAATTTTCATCTCCGTCTTCAAAACGGTCATATTGCTAATTTCCTCAAAATATGATACACTGAGTTATTTTTCCACTGATCCTTCTAATATATACATTTACAGCGTACAGTTCGGGATTCAGAGGTTTTCGGTTTAAATTTCCCTCCTCCTGCATGAACACAAACAAAACAAATATTGGATCCACAGAGTGGATTCTGTCTTGTTATCATCTCCACTCCCTTTCTTCCTTAAAAACTCTCATTTTTATTATTTGGCTTTCTTTTCATATTCCTCAGAGTCATTACCTTTTGGAGTACCTTTTGGGCAGTTTCCAAGTTGACCTGAAAGAGGCAAAAAGATTATTAAGTGTATATCATAATTAGTTTTTCACGTTAAACAAGTTTATTGGATATAAACCAACGCCAGAAGGAACTGAGTTACATAGTCGAACATCACAATATTCGATGGAACAGCACACAAACAGATAAACCATTTTCATTACTTCATATTATACTTTCAAATAATTCACTGCGTAAACTTTACAGAAAGCATTTAACACAGAACACTCGCTTACATAGGTCACTAATCATCTTAACTGTTGCCTTTTCTTCCTCTCATTATGATTTTCTCCGCACTGAATTACAAAAAAAAAAAAATTCGATGAATTTCGTTATGATTTTAGCTTAGTTTTCCTTCAATGACACTAAAATTATAAACAAGAAGATGCCCGGCAGTGTTGCCACTTGTAAGGATTTTTTCGTTGTTTTAATCGGTTGTGGCCTGTCCGCACCCTGAATATGGTGGGTTGTTGTTTTTGGGACAGATAATACTTTAAAGCCATTAATATTAGTCTAGTAACTGATTTGTGGGTAGAACCTAAAGTAGGATACCATTGTTGTTTTTTAGTTGTTTCTAGTAAAATGATATGTGCTGATTAAGAAACCGTTTGGTCTCATTCTCTATTATTGAGCATTATTTTTTCATGGCCATCAACTTATGGCTCAACTGCTAAGGTATCGATTACAATATATGTAATAAGTACTTAAGTAGCATTTGATGTGACAACTACACCAACTGATTTTTCAAACTGACTTGTGAGAGAAACATGTAGGCATTTTTGTTACCACTCGCATTCAAAGTATTAACAATTGTACCCTATTCGTTTCTATGAGACTGTCAGCGATACTTTATCGCTTGCGGTATCGATACCATTCATCATTTTAAAAAATCCATTTTGGATAGCTCTCTCTGCCAGAATAATATGATTCCTCCAGAATAATATGTCAAACTTAGTGCCTCAAATCATAAACTTTCAGTAAAATTTGGTACAAAATTCCTCTCCTTAGGGGAGACGAGGATGGGGCGGGGGGAGGGAGAGAAGCAGCTTTTGACGGACCATTGATTTCTTATTCTAGATAATATGCAAGTCGAGGCGTTAAAAATTCAGCTCCTAACGATAGTTTTCAAACAAACATTGTTAACTTGGCAAAAGACAATGGTGGTAGTGTTGTTGTTGTTGTTGTTGTTGGTGATGGTGATGGTGGTTGTGTGTTTGTGTGCGCGAGCGGGTGTGTTTTGGAAGAGGGATGCGTCTTTGCTTATCAGTCCAGCTGCCAGCTACTTCATGTATCAGAACCTGGAAGTAGGTACATGTACCAATGCCAATATTCTCTTTATTTAATTGTTGTTGTTGTTGTTGCTGCTGTTAAGCGTCATCAGAATAAAAGATATCCAGTTCGAGAAAGCGTGTAATGCTAGTCTGTCACGAGTGAACATTTTTTCTGTTGTCATTTGAATATGTGTGTGTGTGTGTGTGTGTGTGTGTGTGTGTGTGT
>JAWQUT010000073.1:161563-175789 GCA_033807755.1 Ellobium chinense
CCCCCCTTCCATCCTCTTCACCCGAAGCATTACAGCAGCTGTGATTCCCGCTATGATGAATATTCCCGCGTACGCAAATTTGGATAACGTCACCCGCTAGGGGTTATTTTGTTTCGTCGATCTGGCGTTGGCGTGTGCGTTCAAATTTCCAGTGGCAAACGAAACGCAATGTCTTTCCGGTACGCAATTTTAAAGTTTTATTTGGAGTCGACGAAATGACAGAATGAATGCCGGAAACAAAGACAAAGAGAAAAATGCGGCACAAACTTTGTAAATTGATTAATCAAATCTTGCAATTTCCGTAAGCAGACAGTGATGCTAAACATTCTGTATCGGATATCGTACACGTTGACGTTTTCAGCCGAATTTTACAAACAGTGGTTTTGAAGGTTATGCGTTAGGAAGGGAGCATGCCACGCCCCCGATCCAGTCTTATAATATAGATATACCAACGCCAGAAGGAACTGAGTTACATAGTCGAACATCACAATATTCGATGGAACAGCACACAAACAGATAAACCATTTTCATTACTTCATATTATACTTTCAAATAATTCACTGCGTAAACTTTACAGAAAGCATTTAACACAGAACACTCGCTTACATAAGTCACCAATCATCCTAACTGTTGCCTTTTCTCCCTCCCATTATGAGTTTCTCCGCACTGAATTACAATAAAATACAATTTCAATGAATTTCATTACGATTTTAGCTTAGTTTTCCTTCAATGACACTAAAATTATAAACAAGAAGATGCCCGGCAGTGTTGCCACTTATAAGGATTTTTTTCGCTATTTTAATCGGTTGTGGCCTGTCCGCACCCTGAATATGGTGGGTTGTTGTTTTTGGGACAGGTCATACTTTAAAGCCATTAATATTAGTCCAGTAACTGATTTGTGGTTAGAACCTAAAGTAGGATACCATTGTTGTTTTTTAGTTGTTTCTAGTAAAATGATATGCGCTGATTAAGAAACGGCTTGGTCTCATTCTCTGTTATTGAGCATTATTTTTTCATGGCCATCAACTTATGGCTCAACTGCTAAGGTATCGACTACAATATATGTAATAAGTACTTAAGTAGCATTTGATGTGACAACTACACCAACTGATTTTTCAACTGACTTGTTAGAGAAACCTGTAGGCATTTTTGTTACCACTCGCATTCAAAGTATTAGCAATATTCGTTTCTATGAGACTGTTAGCGATACTTTATCGCTTGCGGTATCGATACCATTCATCATACAAAAAAATTCATTTTGGATAGCTCTCTCTGCCAGAATAATATGATTCCTCCGGAATAATATGTCAAACTTTGTGCCTCAAATCATAAACTTTCAGTAAAATTTGGTACAAAATTCCTCTCCCTAGGGGAGACGAGGTGGGGACAGGGGAAGGGAGAGAAGCAGCTTTTGACGGACCATTGATTTCTTTTTCTAGATAATATGCATTTAGAGGCGTTAAAAATTCAGCTCCTAACGATAGTTTTCAAACAGACATTGTAAACGTGGCAAAAGATGATTGTGGTAGTGTTGTTATTGGTGGTAGTGGTGGTGATGGTGGTTGTGTATTTGTGTGCGCGCGCGCATGTGTTTTGGAAGAAGGATGCATCTTTGCTTATCAGTCCAGCTGCTGGCTACTTCATGTATCAGAACCTGGAAGTAGGGTACATGTACCAATGCCAATATTGTCTTTATTTAATTGTTGTTGTTGTTGCCGCTGTTAAGCGTCATCAAAATAAAAGATATCCTGTTCGAGAAAGCGTGTAATGCTAGTCTCTCACGAGTGAACATTTTTTCTGTGTGTGTGTGTGTTTGTGTGTGTGTGTGTGTGCGTGTGTGTGTGTGTGTGTGTGTGTGTGTGTGTTTTAAAGCTTATGACATGATACAATGAGTTTGACATGTTATCCCGAAGGAACTATGGTATTTTGGCAGGGACAGCAGTTCAAATGGTATCCATTTATAAGTAAATGTAATCGATACCATAAGTAGAAAGTATCGGTAGCAAATTACAACGCAAACGAATATGATAAAAATGCTAATAATTTGAATGTATAATGACATTATATATACCTACTGATTCCTTTCATAAATTGATTGAAAATTCGATTAGTGTCGTTGCTCTCTTAAACGAATGTATCGTTTGTAGTGGTACCGATAGTTTAGTAGTTGATACATAAGTGGCCGTAGAAAAAAAATGCCCAATAGTTACAGAGTGGGACCAAACGGATTCTTGATCAGGACATCTCTGTTGACTACAGTCAGCTAAAGTCGGTAGTAGTACCCTATATCCAGATATTTATTTTTGGCAACTGGACTATATTTCTCATACCATAGGTTACAGGTGAACTGTACACAGTCCCTCCTGAGGAAATCGAACCACCGTATAAGGTAGCAGCGACTGCAAAGCGGTACTGTACCCCACACGTAAAATCCTCTGCCTTCATTGTGATGGTGCAGGACATGATGAATAGATCAGATTCACAGCAAACCGGTGTGAACGTGTAGTCCACATCATAATCTGTGATGGCATCTCCCTGGCTCTGAAACATAAACAAGTAGGAAACAATGTTACAAATCCGAAAGAAGATGGATGGATGGATGGATGGATGGATGGATGGATGGATGGATGGATGGATGGAAACAGAAAGGGTAAGTCTTGTTTGCGGCATCACAGAAAATATTCAAATTGCGGCACTCTCAAATGATGGCCTTTATATGAAGCGAAAGACTTCGTAAGCCACTTTTCATTGCAATATTTAGAAGTCCACATTTCATTTCTGGGACAGATGTCAGAGAATGAGTTTAGGTAATAAGCACGGAGATTTGAAGTAACAACAAAAACTATAGTCAGAAGTGTTTCAGTGTCGACACTTGATTCCGTGAATTAAAGGTGGATATGCAGTTCAAGAATATTTGTCCGTTTTCCAGTTATTCTCTCTGTACTTTATGAAGCAATTACGAGGGCTCGAGTGACTGGTGTTTGGCCTTTGTGTCAAGAGTTTTACCCTTATCGAAGCAGAAAAAGCTTGTAGATAAAATGACGTCACTTCAGTTTCAATAGCTAAAGACACTTCCATCTGACAACGTATTTTTCAGTTTTCAAAAAAAATTCTGATAATCCAAAGTCAAAAGTTAAGTTCGACTATTCAAGCCCGGTAAAGTATTCTTCATCTTTTTTGGCCAGGCATAATTTTCTTTGACACATCTGCTGCCAAACGAAGATACTGATTCGTACGAGGTGTTATCATCCGTCGGCAGAGCAAACTAGACAGCTTGGCCTGTGGCAAAAACATCTTTATGGCTTCCACGTGCGCAGCGGTTATAACTAAGAATACGGACTTTGTATAATGTGACCGTTTGAGTTGTCTACCGTAGGCGTTACTCAATGTTGACGGACACTTAAAAATGTTATTGTTTAAAAAGATCCTTAGGAGGATTCAACTTTTCTTTAAAGGTGCCGCTACTTAAGTATTTCTGGTCACGCAGTTGGCATAAATTTAATGTACACAGAATGGATTGGGGCACTCCCAGACAGAACAAGATAGGTGTCATCAAGGAACCAGGAAAAAAAGGCAAAGAGAGAGGCGAAGAGGATCCGAGACAGCAATCTTTGCAGTGAGGAGCATGAAAGAAATGGAGGGTGGTACAAGGAAATGGAAGACGTTGCAGGCTGTCTGGAAGAAACAGAGCAATCTATCACCTTATGTCAACAGGCACAATAAAGATGTGATCTTAAAAGCGGCCTTAAGAGTGGGGGATCGAAAGGGTTTTATTGTTTCTAGTAACAAAAAAAAACAAGTATGGCCATCATACATAGAAGTGCCTTGAACGGGAGCTTTGGGCCTCATTATGACCAGAGTATGGTTCAATGATAGGCACTCTGCAAACTGGGCTATTTTGTGCTTGCTAAAACCCAATACATCCATTGAATGTCACAAAATAAATCACAAAATCATTCGTTACAAAAATTTCAGCAAGCTTGAGATTAACATCATTTTTGTGTATTGTCTGATACAGTCCTAAAAAAGTCACATAAGGGCGATAAGCGAACTGCCTATGACTGTGACAAGCTGTTAGTCATCAGTGCTTACCTGGGATCTTAGTGTGCATTCTGGTTGCGGGTCATTCGTGATGTTTTCTGCACTACATTTCATGGTGAACACCTGTGTTACGTCGTTGAGAACTGGATTGTCACAGTCAGGTGCTCTCAGACTTACTGAAAATTTAAAAAAAAAGTATGTGTTTAAAATCCCTAACTCGGCTTTAGCCCCATTTGGAAACTTATTACATGTACTCACAGTTAACCTCGTTAGTTCTTCGCAGTAGATTGTACCCTGAATAAAAGTTTCAAACGTATATAAAACTCTACCTATTTCATGAAATGGGGAAAACAAAAGTGGACATTTTATTAAATGAGCAGGGGGCGAACATTTCTTAAAATGGGCAATCTAGTTGCCCAGGTTATGATGTGGACAGTTTCACAAAATGGGTGTAACCAACATTAATCAGGAGTTAGCCTGCTAAATACTTTGTTGGAATAGACTTTCAGCGAAGTTAGTCCTCTCTTTGCAGCTAGTTAAAATAAAGAGCTTTTTTTGTTTTTTTAAAACCTCAGCACTTTCGTTGAAAAATGAGTTAGTGGTGTATTCCAAGATGCATTTTTGTGTTAAGTAATTCAAAACTTAATCGAGCTCCAAATCTGCATTCCTTCAATATTTACGTAACCTAAAAGTAAATAAAAATATATGTGTAAAGAGCAATCACTATTTTGTTGCTTTCCTTTATTTCAGAAATATTGAGGAACCACATACCGAGTTTAGGAAAAAAGCTCTTCAAATGAGGCTTGAGTCGCGTTACATTATTGTAATGACATGAAAAAAAGATTCAGATCTGTACTATCATTCAGTAAAAACGATTTTAAAGTGGCATTATTCTGGTCCGATATTACTGAAAAAAACACACCAAAAAAAAGGAATTTTGAAAAGGCAAGAGCCATTCTCATGCAATGGAAAAAATATGTGAGAAAATCGCAATTGAAGATTTTTTTTTCTAGAACAGCAGTCAATAAAATGTGTACAGAAAGACACTTGGGAGTCATGACCCAAGTGTGGCCCAGCCCTTTAGAGTGTTAGGAAGTCAAAAAGGGTTGAAACACTTGTTAGACGGGGATATCTTCCTCTGAAAATCTTCTGTTGTCTCGCTCTTCGAGTAAGTGAACTTCCTATTTATTTACATCACAAAACTCAAATATATTCACAATTAATGATGTCGGCCCACAAGACTGCTAATTTTATGTATAGATATGAGCTTACTTTCCGTAATATACCCCAGCAACAAACAAATATGAAAAAAAAACAAGTATGAAAATAGGATCTTTTTTACCGCGTAAGGAAATTGGTTTACAATGAGATGCAATGTTATACATCTCATTCAAAATAAAAACATATAGAACAGTACACATTATACATGAAAAAATATAATATTACAAAATGAAACACACAACAAAGTCATTGCTGGTCGCTGCGGTGCAGCGCGCTAGCTCCCCTCTCCCCATCTCTGAAGTCAGGTATTCATTTACACATGAGTTTCATTGGGAAAGGCGAGTAAAGTGTCGTTCTTAAAGATACAACAACGCAAACTGTCCAACCAGATATCGATCTCATAAACTTTAGACTCCACAATCTTCAGTTTCCGAGTAGAGGTAGGGACAGGGATAACATACTACGGAATCGAGCACTCCAACTTTTTCTCCACATATAACCGATCGACATGTAGCGTCACATATCAACATAGTAATGTTCTTTACAACGAATGCGGATGTATTCTTTTTTTTATTATAATATGCGGTTTGTTTGGGGAAAAGTGTTTAAAAAGTTCCTAACACATTATCTCTTCACTGGATAAAATCCAGATTGACGCTAGAGATTTATGTCGTTGATATTTTTGTATAATTAAATCAACTTAAGCCCGAGGTCATAGTTAATCTACTTGACTACGATGGTGTACATTTTTGGGGATTCAGGAATCCTACCCTGTGAGGATAGATTGATTTAAATCTGAGTGGCAGCTGGTGAAGGAAGGACGTAACATAATAAAACCAATCTTTAACAATGTAGGAAATAATTATTATGATAATATAAACCTATATATTATATAGAATATATATAGGAAAGTAACATTGCCGCCCTGTATGAAAGAGTAATTGAAGTACTAACCAACACAGAACTAACAATCGGAACGGCGCTGGAGTTAAGAAAAAAAAATCTATGGCATGTAGGATCTGGTCAGGATTTTGAATGAATAAAGGTTATTACATTCATTGGTAAAAATCAGAAGAGCTATGATTACCGTTATGGTCACAACAAGGCTGCTCATTGGTCATGCGTAATGAAAATATAATGTGACTGCAAACACGGATATAAAAGACGAACAATAAAAGTTTCAGGAACAAACATAACTGTCATCATAAATGATTAGTAAAGAACCACTGACAGGAAAATGTAGAGTGCATGAGGATAGACAATGAGGCTAAATTAAATAAATGCTTAAATCAGATAGTACATGATGACCTGTGGCCGTAGGCCTATGCCTAGTCCATGAGTTAATATACTGCGTAAACTAGATTGAACACCACTAATGTTTGGGGAGTTTCCCGTGGTTACCGCAGTGCGTTATCTAACGTAAGGATTATGCATACGGCCACTGAAGATGAAAGAGTAATAAAGAAAATTGATCAGAATAAAAACCAAAAAAAAAACCAGCTACTTGACCAGGGTTTTAATCTGAGACTTTCCGAATTTCGCTTTGGCGCTCTGGGGACTGAGCTGTTACGCAAGTCGCAAAGTTTGGTCACAAATTCACGTGACCCGAACACGATAATTTCATATATTCATTCATTCATTATGTGGAAAACATTTATCCGCACTAAATAAGCGCCTAGAGCCCACTTCGGGGATAGGGCGCTATACAAATATAATTTATTGTTAATTTATTATTATTAATATAAATAAGTAAAGAATGAAAACTATAATAATTTAACAAATTTTCGGACTGGCGTCCTTTTTCAGACACATCATCATCATCACCATCATCATCATCATCATCATCATCATCATCATCATCATCATCGTCGTCGTCGTCGTCGTCGTCGTCACCACTTTAATTATTATCGTTATCATTATAATTATAAGAATTAAAAATTAAGATCTACTAGACTAGAGCAGACGTTAAACGTTCCGATAATTATTATAGTACAAAATTTATCTAGCGAATGTTTGACCTTAAACGACCATTTTAGGGGATATTCTACAGAGTTTCTAATCATCATCAATGTAAGCAAAATCTTGCAACATTTTGTCAACCCATCATCGATCAATAATAATGAAATATTTATTTGAGCTAATAATATAATAACCACGATCTAAACGCTTCGGCGAAAGCCATTATCATCATCGATCATCATCATCATCATTATCATCATCATTTGTTTCACACAAAAAAAAATTAAAAAGTCGTCTACCAGTGTAGTGAAATGCAATTTAATTTAAATTATAAAAAGAAGTACACGATAATGAAAAGTCAAATTTTCGGAATTAAAAATTCCTTCATCAGGAATAACATTAATAATAATAATGATAAGGAAGAAGAAGACATCTGAGGAGATCTAAGGCTTTATAAGGGTGCTAATTTCAAAGAGTACGATCAGAGTTCACTAAAGAAAACAAAGAGAGAGAGAGAGAGGTGAGGGAATCATTATCATCATCATCATCATCATCATCATTAGGTGAAACATTGCTTAAAAATAAAATTTTTAAAATCTGTTTAAACCAGGGACGTAATGAATTAGGAAATTTACTTTAATATTTAAAACACACAGATCACTAAGATACTGTAAAAGAAAACGAATCTTTTTTGTTTAAAATCATCATCATCATCATCATCATCATCATCATCATTATCATTATCGTCTTCTTCTTCTTCTTCAAACTTACTAGTAGCTCCGAAGATGAAAGTTGCTGGCATGCAGACAACGAACAGAAAGCACAAGAGTTTCATCATCTTCTCGTCTCACTCAAAGGACCATTGACTAGAACACAAAGTACACACATCTTATGTTGTGACCTTACACAAAGCGTACTGTCCGTTAATAACTAACTAACTAACTAAATAAATAAATAAATAAACAAAATAAATAATAAATACATAAGTAAATATGTTACCAATCAAATGCAAATGACACATATTAGAGAAAAGTTCTAATATAATCTAGATCTAAGTGCTCAGAAAAAATGCCATGACCAACTATACACATGAAGAAATTTCGGGTTGAGAACTTGCGCATTAAAAATGAGAAGAGGCCAAAAAAAAACCTATTCTATTCTATTCTATTCTATTCTATTCTATTCTATTCTATTCTATTCTATCAAGGTTTTTTTTGTTGGTTGGAGTTCAGGTTTTACGGCGTGTAAAATTACGGATGTGTTGAGCCTTTCTGGTTTTAAGACCAAATTACTGGGTAGAATTTTTCTCTCAATTTTGCATTGACGACGGGGGCGCTAAGCCTAATCTTCTATGATTTTAAAACTATAAAGGGACGCAAAATAACCGTCAACTCAGAACTTCACAGCGCGTTGAGGATAAGGTCAAAGGAACTGTATTGAGTATGAAGGTGGGGTATTTATATGGTGCGGAAACAGCACAAGCAGGATCCGAGCTATTTTTGTATTTCTGAGAAAGATGAAAACGGACGTCGGCCCTCGTGTCGAATCCTGCAGATATTTGTGATAAGGTTACAGGAGGGTGGGGGTAGGGAGATAACTGGAATAATACATGACTTAAGGTGTTTGTAGTCAATGATAGGAATTTTCGTGCTTCTTGACAGAGTGATAGAAAAAAATGAATTGATGGATGTATGTATGAATAAATGGATGGATGGATGGATGAACCTCTCCAAGTCGCTGATGGTGGCCATGACTAGCATGTCATTCAATCTCCGCAAAGGGAACTCCCCCCCCCCCCCCCCCCCCCCNAAAATTAATAAAAAGTTGCGAAAAAAAAAAAAAGAAAGAAAAGCTAGAATTTAGATTTTTCAGGTTTAGTTTAGATGAAAATGAATTAACTTCGGCCTTTTTTTTAGTTGTTGTTGTTTAGCAGACCACAGGCCCTCACAAGTGAAATCCGCTGAAACCATTTTTAAACAGTGCTTGCAATCATTATTTGAAATCAAATTCAGGGCTGAATTTCACCACTTGTGGGGTTATTTCATGTGATAATGTTAATTCCTACACAATCTGTCCACAGGACCGATTCATACTCCTTATAATAATATATCCTTTTTTTTTCACCAATTAGGCTTCTGCACCCTTAAAGGTCTATAATGATAAAATAGAGCTCATAATATACTTATATTGAAAAGTCCTCTTAAACCTGGGACTATATAGGAACCATCAGCGTACATGAAATTCAAAAAAGGAGGTTTAACAAGTTTGTACGTCTGCTTACCGATTATACAAGACTCATTAAATAATGTGTGAGAACTTGTGCCCCTTCCCCATTTCGCCCCACGTTTTTTATGTTTTTATTTAGTTTACTTATTAAGTGAAATTTTCGAATTCTGATTTCCATTCATTGCTGACACCATGCCTTCGTGTGGAGCCGTCAAACACCGTATCAACTGGCAGGTAAACTTGTAACTGTAGTCATCCAGTAGTTCCCCCGGTCACAGAGCAGGACATCCTGGTTCACTATAGTGCTATTTTACCTCAGTGATAAGTCAAAACAATCTTATCCCGGTCACTTAATATCCCATTCATAGAATAAATGTGCATACTCGTATAAAAAAAAAATCCAACATAAAATTCTCTTTATTTATCCTGTGTATCCTGAGAGTAATATCCTTGACAACGCAAATCAATGTTTATTATAGGCAGTTGTGGCCAATTCCTACGCATATACAGAATATGTACGTAAAAACAATACATATAACTTGAAGAAAAAACATGCACACACACACACACACACACACACACACACACACACACACACACACACACACACACNCACACACAAACACAAACACAAACACACACACACACACACACTCATACACAAACAAACAAATACATACATATATATATACAAACACACCCCACACACACACACACATACACACACAAACACCAACACACATACACACACACCAAGACACAAACACAGAGCACTTACACACACCCACAAACACCTATACAAATACACACACACACACACACACACACACACACACACACACACACACACACACACACCACACACACACACACACACACACAAACACCAACACACACGCACACAAAGCACACACATACGCACATACACACACACACATACACATACACATACATAAACACACACATTTATACTCATATACACATACTGACACACACACACACACACACACACACACACACACACACACACACACACACACACATAAACACACACACACATTTTGCCATTGCCTGAGATGAGAAACGAAAGCTTGAATAACTGAGTGAATGCTTCGTTATCAATAAACAAACGCTGTGATTAGAAAACAGAACAGTTAGTCTAAATATACTAAAGACTGAGGGTCGGCTTGCCTAGTTTAGTCACACAAGAATGATAGTAATTAAAGCAGTTTATAAGTCTCCTGTCCAGGCCAATGCCCGCTCACACCACTTCAAACTACTATTACCTCAGCAGGCCTGTTTACTCTAAGTCTTTCTCCACTCCCTGGGAAGCATACAGTGCCACAGCCATTTACTGCCTCTGATCACTAGCATACTGACAATATCTTCCACTCCTTATAGCCAGGTACCCTTTTTACAGCGGGACGGACTGAGGAAAATGTGAATTGAAAGAAATGCTTTCCCAAGGCATTTACAACACGACTGTGGTTGAGAATCGAACCCATGACCCTTAGATCTTGAGTCCAACGCGGTAACCGTTCGGCACGTGGAAAGCTTTTGTTAGCTTTTGGGAAAGTTCTGCTCGCTCTAGACAAAGAACACGAGGCTGGTGCGCTCTAGTCGGGTCGGGAAAGTGCGCTCATCACTTAGATGGTTGTTTCAAACGTGGCGTCTTTTGTGAAATCCGGAAGTGAGAATTCGGCAAATTGGCGGCCACCATCTACGGTTTTAACTTTTTTTAGTAGAACTCTTTATCAGCGGTCTTGTGTAGGAGCAGGATGTAGCGAGAATGAAGGGTGATATGAACAATATGGAGATGAATGAGGCAAAGATGTAAGTGTAAGAAACACTGCCCGCAAGTCAGTGCATTATTTTCTAGTTCTTCCGCATTAATAGCAGCCATCTTGGCTTGCCTAAAGACATACACTTCCTTTGCCTAGGGTCGCCCCCAGACTAAAAGAATGATCCCATTCCAACATACACAGGGACCAAACAAACTCAGGCCAGTACTAGTCGGAAGACTCACCTCCCAATTTTTTTAAATTTTTTTATATCTAAGACTATTATGTTGGCATAGATCGGTTCATCACTTTTGTTGTCATCTTCACTGCATTATCTATCTGCAGTCTATAAGATATTCGCTTAATCTTAATCTGCATATTCGCGTAGCAACTTCCGCTTATTCACATCAATTTTAGATAACAGAATGCTGCATTCATTATAAACTTTTGCTCCGGAGCAGCGATTAAGCGGAGTTGACAAAAGTATTTGTCGTTTTTGTCGCTTTTTTGTGTGTGTCGTATTTGTATTATATTTGTTACCTCAGCAAGGGAAAAAGCCACAGCTTACGAAAACATGCGTTATTATCGTTCTATTAAAACCTTGTAACGTACGTCAAGGTCGATGAGAAGTATTTTTCTCTCCAGATCAAACCGCTTAGACCCAGGCACTTGCTTTTAGAATCATTTAGGAGATTTTCTTTTACATTTTTAGCAGAAAGTGATTAGCCCTTGAAAATGTTCTTTTAAAGCCTGTAATCTTCAAGTTCCAGCTTGTGGAGGTGATGGTCAAAATAAAGGGCAGTGCTGGCGAGGGTCATTTGAAGGACAGTGCAGGTGATAGAAGGATAGTGAATGAATTTACAGGCACGACGTGTAGACTTTACGCATTTAGACATTCTGAACACTGAACTGGAAAAAAAAAATGTCAGCCTATAAAAGAGGTCATGCGGACGCGATACAACCTGACAGGCAAAGGAATAGAAGTCTAATGATACGGTCATCCATCATCCATATTCAGGAGTCACGACGACCTCAAAAAAATATGTTATGTTAATGTTTGCCATTCAAGTTTATAATGTTATCATATTATATTATATCCCAATACACATTCACAGCTATGAAGCAAAACCCAAATGCGCTGCAACTCGCCTTGATGTTGGTTTGTTAAGACCCCATAACTTCCTGCTTTAATTATATCTCCTTAACCCTTTCCATCCCACAGCACCTGCCAATGCCCATTCAATATACTGTTTATTAGTTGCTAAATGGCAACAAAAATTCAGGTTCAAAACTAGAAACATGACCAGCAACAAGATTTCAGACAAGTAGGAGAGCTCACTGCCAAATTTCACCACAACCTATTCATAAAAAGTGCTGGTTTTTCACTTTCATTTCTCTTCCTCATTTGATTAATCCCTTTGGCTTGGGGTTTAATGGGTTAATTATCTTGTAAGTTTCACATGTTATCTTTCAAACAGGTTGACAGGTGTGTTCACTTATAAATAAAGGGAAAATGCTAGTTTGCATGTAAAAGGTAGCTTTAAGTGAAAGAAAATGACGTTTCTCTCTCTCTCTCTCTTTTTTCTCTCTCTCTCTCTGTCTCTCTGTTTCTCTCTCTGTGTGTCTGTCTCCCTCTCTCTCTCTCTCTCTCTTTCTTTCTCTCTCTCTCCCTCTCTCGTTTTCTTGTAATAATAATGCCTGCCCAGCAAAAGTCACGAGGTTTTAGCAGGCAAATAGCAATAACAATAACAACAACAATAACAATAACAATATTATGTTTATTTAGCTCAGACTTTTACACTTTTACAGGCAGTATTTTAGGCATGAAATAGCTATGAAGTCTGGAAATAGGGCATGTAAAAACCTAAAAAATATGTTCAAAAGCTGTGGCTCATTCAGGGCTTTTAAAGGCACTCCCAGGAAGATGACCCGATAGGTCAATGTCTCTCAGCCGTGAAGGGATTGCGAAATTTGTGTATTCGCTTGGGTTATCCCCTGCAAGGATGTATATTATCCCCTGAATGTCGATAAACTATTCAGAAACGTCTGGGGAGGTTAAAAACCCACAACATATTTGTGTCGTAAATACATGTTCTATTGATGCAGAAAGCATAATGTTCTATTTGATGCATCTTGCATTTCGTAAAATGTTTTCCCAACTCTGTCAGAGGATACTTCTTCCTGCTTTGCATGTAGAACGAGCAAAAATGGAAAGGGCAATAAAGTTCTGCGATTTTAATATCAAATGGTAAAAAAAAAAAACCAATCCCTCACTCACCTCATTTCCAAACATACATTTATGATAAAATGAGAATAAGGATGAAATGACATTCCTCAGTCTCTGAAGGTTGTGTTTGGCGCATATATATAGGCGGGTGTTCCAAGTTACGAAAACAAAGTTGGAGGTGGGGGGTGACATATGTAAGGAAAAGTAAATAGCAGAGAGTGTCTTTAAAGTTAAAGAAAAATGCGATATCATGAACAGAAACCTCCAGTTGTTTTGCTTCGCTTCACATATTAAGATAAAGTTCAGATAGATTGCTGCGTTACAAAGTCTTTAAAGATCGCAATTATGTTATTTGAAAACAGTATAATTATATGGTTGAGACACGTCTGCCGTATATAAAACAAATGAACCTATTCATGAAGGTTACACATGCCTATTAAAAAATACCTCTTTATTCCAATAAACAATTTTCTCTACAGCTACTCTTTAGCCTTCCAACATGGGCCAGAACTTCTTTATTAATTTTCAGTACTCACTGTGCTCAAATAAAATGTGGTTTAAAACATAACTTTAGCAGTGAACTTCTGAGATAATCCAGGTTGAGTGAAAAGGGGCTGAAAAAACTCTGTCCTTGTCGATGGCAACAGGCCCGCACTTATGGTGGACAGCAACCCCATTGGAAAAATCCTACAGACTTTGATAATTTTGGGCAAAATAAAGACTGCATTTCCCACAAATCGCAGGTCAAGGCATTACTCTGCATGCAATTCT
>JAWQUT010000073.1:188432-208378 GCA_033807755.1 Ellobium chinense
TATATATATATATATAAAAGCATCAGATGGGAGTGAAAGTTATACTCCATATTGTTACAGGAATAAACACCATTCTTTGAGCTTGTGAAGGGATTGACAATATATGACAACAACAGAGGAACTGACTAACTTCCGGTTTATGCAAAATGTAAATAGTAGTGCGACTGCGTCCAGTCTCGCGTCAGAAAGTAAAATACACATCAGCCAATAAAAACTGATGTTACAGACCGTACCAGCCAATCATATACCTCTGCTACAGGACATTTTGCAACCGGAAGTAATGATTGCTGAAGTTTGTGGCTTGTCATACCCGACTGACCGTGCATGCGTAAAATACGAGAGTGCTTTATTATCGAGAAATTGGCTTGACTGTAGGATTGAGGAATGTTACATCCTGATTCCTTTCCGTGCCGTTAAAAATTTCATAGGCCTCAACTCAGCAATTTCAACTGTATCTCTGGTGTGGACTCTTTAGGATAGCTCGTTCTTAATTATTACGGGGCAAATCGTCCGGTTATTGCAAACCACAAGCTCAACAACTACGTTAGTATCTAGTAGATGACACATCTTTTACATTCAGGAGCGAGATTTGATGACCTAGTCGCACTCTTATTTACAATTGCAGTTTGCTTAATTAAACCGGAAGTAAGCTGCTCTGTTGAAGTTAACTAATTAAGAGCGGTCTGAAGCCATAAAGCTTTCTGAACCTGTCTGTCTGGTTCCTCTAAATAGTAAATAGGAATGAGACAGTAAAAATCCACGGAGGACATAGCAGATATGAACGTCTTCAACTCACTTCGCACCAGACAAACACACACAAAAGTTCGTCGTCTCTGTAGCAAAACCATACTTTCATTTCGTCCCTTGAGGGCAATCTCATAAACGCCAATTTCCAAACTTTACAGGAGGAGCTAAAACTGTCTCAGTGTCGTAAAACTGCACCAAGCATAGGGATGTTTTTGAAGCAACGTCTGTTGGTGAATGCAGTTTAAAAGAGTACAGTGTGTTGGGTTAAAACTTCCTGAGCTACAGCCTGAGTTTTATTGCCTATTATCACTGGCATTGATTAGTGCTATGGTCTATCGTGGGTTCATATCAGAAAATACATTAGCTTTCTCAGCAATGACCTATTGCGAAGTGTCTAACAAGGCTGTACACTAAATCGGTATGTGCTCCTACAGGTGAATTACATAAACAAATGTTTTAGGGTCTCCTTTCTGTTCGTGACACGTTTGAAGCTAGTCTAGATGTCCGAAGTTTTGCAGTTACTGGCAGTTCAAAGGCATCAAAGCCGATTTTTGGTCTGGATGGCGTTTATCGAGGTAACTCATCCAAGCGACAGTTTGAAAGTTAGATCTCGAAAAAATTGAGAGCTTACCCATTAACAGTGCCTTGGTACTGAGTGCACCCATAGTAGCGTTCATCATGCAAAATTAATGTCATTCTTAGGATAGTAAGAGCTCCCATTGTTAATGCGCAAGTTCTCAGATGTGTTACTGTTCTAACTTGAAAACAAGTGATGTAACTATAGACCGTGGAAAGGTAGGAAGGGTGCAGACGAAGCGGGGTGACTTCTCCACGTGCCAATGATCGCTGGTAGGCGATCCCACGGAGGCCGAACAATGTGCAGTTCTTGGGGAGGCGAAAAAAAAAAGGAGCTGACCCACTTAATTCTACAGTTTATAAAAACCTTCAAACGATATTCACATAAAAGGCTCCGTCCTCACAGGAGTTATTGGTTTTGAAATGTATCTTCTTGCTACTGCTTACCTCGTCTCTTTGTTCGGCGCAGCAAAGGACACCATTCCAGAAAATGCCAGGCAGTGGTTTAAACTCAGCAGTCTTTCGCCGCCCCATACAACAGAGAAATCACGATAGCAATATTCTGATCCAACATTCCCGTACGTTTGATAACTTTGGTGCACATAATATAACACTTCTACGAAACCTACCCAAGCATCCTAATGCTGTTGGTAATTTATTTTTTTTTGTATTTCGTTTCTACGTTTTCCCCCATTTTCTCAAATATTCTATTGTACATGATAAAAGAAAATTCTTTGAAACAATACAGAATGAATACTTTTACTTCATAATTTACGTCATTCCTAAATCCATTTGAAAAAAATAAAATCGAAGCAATCACTCTGCTCCTAAACAAACTGTACACTATGAATGAACGTAAAATCTCTCTTTGCTTACTCTAAACATTGCATGTGGTACCAAAAGAGATCACGTAATGCATCTTATTGTCTCTTTTATTGGCATTCTTTCCCAGCGGTGAATTTTTTTACGCTTTCTGGATATTTACCAGTCCTTACTTCCTCATTTTGCCCACATATTTACTCAGGTTTGAGGGAAAACATTTGCACTGATTTAAAATTAGTATCTGAAAAGGGCATCCACACCTCTCGTTTGTTTTCATAAAGTTTATGTGCACGCGAGGTAGGATCAAAGAATGGTGCATTGGGTACAAAAGCGCCATTCGTAAAAGAAATGTTTCGGTAAAGGAACGGCTCATCCGTGTCAGTTTCAACTCTGCTGTCTGGCTTGTCGCTGGACGGCGAATCAGTAGTAGATTCAAAGAAAAAAACTTAATGATGAATTGCTTGATTTTAACACCAGTGATATATTTGATGCCATTTATTGGTAAGTTTAGAGCTTATATAGGTGTTTTTAATGCAACAAATATGTCAAATTATGGTTTACGTGTTTAGTCGTTTCTGTTGCAACAGATATGTCAAATTATAGTTCATGTATGTGAGTACACATGCATTTACTGATTTTATTGCTTTAAATATGTCACATCTATGACTTATAACCAAGTATTTGGGCACACATGTTCATATCATTCAGCGATTCGGGTGTGTAAGATTTCGAAGCCTATCATTTACATTTCTGATTTCCCGCATTAACATATATAACAAGAAATAGATGCTCGATTTTAGCATCAGTGATTTGCTTGATGCCATTTATTGGTAAGTTTAAAACTCGTTTACTGTTTTATTGCAACAAATATGCCATATCATAATTCAGGTATGTGGACAGCATGTTTTTATTATTCTGCAATTCGGCTGTGTAGGATTTCGAAGCATGTCATTCACATTTCTGATTTCAAACTAGAGTCGATAATCTCGCATTAATAAAAAAGAGGAATCTTCTGGTTGGTCTAGACATTTCTAATGAAACAGAATCTTCTGAACATAGTGATCTAGATGATTTATAGAGTTCTAGTAAATGTGGGCTACGTTTGGTTGGTTCCAGCAATTTGACAAAATGGAAAGCCATACATCTTTAGCAAAGTAAATATTGGTCTCTAGACAAGCCAAGATGGCTGTGACTGATGCGGAAGAGGCAGGGAGCTATGCACTGACTTGCGAGTGGTGTTTGCTAATCTTATATCTTTGCCTCATTCAAGAGCAAACAAACCACTACTAATTCTTGCCACATCCTCCTCCGATATAAAGCCGTTGATATGATATTCTAATAATTCGAACGTGTAGATGCTTGTCGCCATGTTGCTGAACTTTTGCTTCAGGTTTTGACACAATTCTAGTAAACTTATGGAAGGTGTGCACCCTTCTCACTGTGACTGGCGCGAATCAGCCAAAAGCGCACCCTTTTCTAAGGACTGTGCAATACAAACAAGTGATGTGGCTTCCCACTCTGTCAAAGTGCAGGGACCAAACAAATGTAGCCCTGGTATGTAAGACGCTAACATCTAATGTAAAGATTTGTAACAAAACAGTGCTGTCATCGTTGGTCTTCTCCCAGGACCGGCCAATTTCATATAGTGATATGACGTATAGTCAGCCGAGCCGGGTATATGCAAAGACCGTCGTTATGTTCGTTCTTGCTCTTGCGGGCAGCCAATGAAGAGATCATAAACTAGGCTTGCTAGAAACCCGTTTGGTCTTTTCTTTCCTACAGTTACATGTATCGCATATTTTTTTCAATTTCTGCTCTCGGTCAAGCACGAATGTCTTTCCTCCCCTAATTTTGAGAGACACAATTTTCTCTTGTTTTCTGCGAACTAGGTATGACGCTAAAGACACATGGGACGGTCATGGCTACCTCAGCTCCACGCCAGAGACATTTCACCCTGGTGGAAACCCCACTGGCCGGAATCGCCCGTCTGGGTCCCGGATGGACGGCCACCTCAAGAGTCTCTTGCAGCATCAAATGCATGAATATGTACGATAACTGCTTCAGCTTCATGTTTAATCGTGTTACAGGACTTTGCACACCAGCCTCTTTGTACAGCAACTCTGTGGCTATGCCCAGTGCCACGGAAGGTGACTTGTATCGTACCGAATTCTGCGACGATTCTCAAACTTTCCGTTATTATAGCTATCAGAATACCATCGCGTGCCTCACGCCATTAGGGCTCGAAGAATTTTACCCAGAAGCGGACGCTGCGTGCCAAAGCAAAGGGGCTTACCTGATGTCTGTGAAAACCCTGGATAAACGGATGATATACATCAACATGGTTGAAGCGTCCGAATATATCGAGAATGTATGGGTGGGCTGTGACGACCTTTTATCAGAAGGGACGTATGTTTGGAAAGAGGATGGAACATCATTTGTCGACGCCACAAAACCAAGCTTCTTCGCGCCGAATGAGCCAAACAATTACAATGGAACAGAACATTGTATAATCCTCGACAGCCGTCAAAACTGGACATTAAACGATGTACAGTGCTCAAGGTGGCCCATGAGATATGCATGTGAAAAACCTGCTTTTATATAGAGGAACCACAGTAGTCTAGTCAATGTTATCTTTAGAAGTCTTTCGTCAAATAGCACAGCTGGGACTGTTGAAACTCTTCATCGCTGATCTACAAACAAAACTTTTACACTTCTTATATGACACTGTACACTCATTACGTCACCCATATCACGAAGGGGCGAATGCCAAATTTTGAGTGTTTCGAGGTGAGACTATTTTCTGAAAGCCCAAAGCGAAATCTATGTTGTTATGAAGAGCGTATCGATAGCTTTAATAGTTTCGGGGATAGCAAATATTTACTGACTGGGGGTATGTTATCAATTCTAAATCTCATTGAAATTTTTAAAATGTTCTGATGAGAAACTAGCAAATGTCGCATGCCCCCCTTCGTGAGATGGGCGACAAGTAATGGTCCATCTTGGCCGGTATGATGTCCCAAGATGTCCAAGATCCCAGATTTGCACTTGGTTCAAATCCTATAAGAGACAAATCTCTCCATCCGGTACTTTTGGCTTTGCTTAAAAGGCACCCACATGTAGCTGACCTGACCTGGATCCTGGCCTCATTTCTGATATGGACAAATCTAAGCCAGATATATCTTGTTTATCGACGTTTTCTGGGCTCGATTTGTGGCCGCATCACAGAAGCTCGCGTCAGATGATAAAACGCCATAACAGTGCTGGGAAGGGTCGTTAAAATCAAATATAAAATATTTTGTGAAGTTAAACATGAACTCAGGTTCTCGCCAAGAACCCTCTGTACTTTTCTTTCATATATTTGATTCTGTGTTTCTTGAGACACCTTCACAAACAAACTTTGTTGGAATAGTTTAAACTTAAGGTATGAACATGCCAATTTTTTTTTTACTGCTGGCTATATACGGTTTTACACTTCTCATTAACTTATCAAGGGCCTCTATGCCTAAAAACTTTCCAAACATGTTGTTTAGCTCTTCCTCTAAATTTTGACGCAAAGAAAAATGCCCCTAAACCAATTACATTTTGAGAACTTAGGCAGTGAAGCAGCCTACCTAGTATTTTAGGCCTTTTCACTCAGTAAACAGGGTAACCTTACCCACCTAGTAACAACCACAAGGTTTATACTTGAATGGCTAAACCTCATCTATTTTGAGTCTTCAAATGTATTTGAATCTATCTAAGACTTTGAAGTTCAAATCCAACCCCTTTCCCCCCTTCCCATGGTCAGTTTTCTGATTTTAAAGGGATATTAAAAATTGTATATTTTTATGTCAGGTGCTGTTTGCATCCTCGTGCCTGAACTCTTTGATGATTTTTGAGACAAACGAATATGTACTATCTTTGTCTGAATATCAAATAGTGATAATCTACCCACCTACCTCAATGATATTTGACATCATGTGAATAAAATTGAAGTTAACATACTTGAACAGCCCTTTATGAGCCAAAATATCTTAGTGAACTATATGCGTCATGACGTCATAGAAAGCTCTTGAAACTGACGAGAATGGTTGCTGCTACTACTACTGCTGCTGATTATGATGATGATGATGGTCTTTGTATTATTTCGTGATGTTTTCATCTGTGTGGTAGTGTTCATTGTATGTTCAATTATTTTTTTATTGTTCTGTGACGACTCGATGAGCACGGTCTGAGAGCAGGGTGTTGTTTTTTTTTAATATGATGATAATGATGATGATGGTGATGGTTATGATTATGAGTAATATATTAAAAATATATATTAAGGAACTGTCTACCAGTCAATGTTAAACAATTTAATAATTATAACACAGTAGGGAGTAAGAATTTCACAAATAAAAATCACAATCTAATAAGAATCCAATGGTGATGGTTATGATGATGATGATGATGATGATGATGATCTTGTTCCTTTAATGTCTAAGAGTTTAGGAATTCAGCTGTCCCGGTGGGGCCACTCGAATTTATGACCATGTTTTGAAATCTGCATGATAGTTCAGTCTATAAAGCTCTTGAGCGACATTCGGGAGGTCACAGGTTTGATCCCTGGTCAGCAGGATGCTTTTTTTTTTTTATTCGATCGTTTCTTTGTTCTTGTCCCTTCTTCATTTATTCGTGCACTATTTGTATTAATTTCGACTTCTTCTGCATTTTTATTTAATGGGTTTTAGCTATTTGCTTCACAGCCTAATAAGTCCATATTTATTTTATTTATAAAATTTAAACCGCAAATATATTTTATATTTGCCTGACAATTTCTGAGAAATCACTGCTGGAATATCGGCATTTTCACCCAATGCGCGTCGGCATTAACTCGTGCCTTGTGACGTCAGAACGCGAGATGGTCTGGCAGATAGTTTGCGCATGCGTGATTCCTTCTGAAGAATGCCATCGAGATCTAGGACTCGATTTAGAATCAAAGTAGTGTTTACGAAGTAAACTTCAAAGCGATCGTCAAAGATCGTTTCAGTGCACCTACAGATCGAAAAAAAGATGGCACGAACATGGGCCCGATCTGGCCGTAATGGTGACTCAACGCGCTTAAAGTACTCCACCATTGGTCCTGTGGTTTTCTGCAGAATCCAAAATATGGTTACCGCACTACTGTCACCACGGGAAACTCCCAAATCATTAGTAGTGTTTGCCGTCGTTAACGCAATACGTTAACTACCGTAAGGATTAGGCATACGGCCCCTAGATCGGTAATAGTAATGTCTTTTAAAGTCATCTAATGTTTCGATCCTTTTCTGTACTCTGTTGATAAGGGCTCGATATGTTTGTTTTCAATTTAGACATTGATATACAACTATCATAATGTTTACAAATTTTTCAGGCTTAATGCAGGTCGGCCATCTGTCGTAATAATCAATGATAACTACCAAGCCTTAGTACTGACCCTTAAAAAAGAAATGAAAACATGACTTTATTTACCCCGTAGGAAGATTGTTTTACAATGTCATACAATGTTATACATTTCATTCATAATATAAACACACATAACAATACACATCATATATTTAAATACATAATATTACAAATGAAATACATAACAAAGTCATTGCTGGTCGCTAGCGGTGCAGCGCCCTGGTCTCCCCAGCTCGTGATGGTTTGATAGAATATATTCTACTATTCGCTCGCTACGTATGAAAGCGGGAAAAGAATATAATTATACACTTCTCCTTGCCGACAGCTGGGTGCGGCGGTAGAATTTTGCAGCCTAAAGTCAGCTGATCGGCTGGCAGACAATACGTGTAATAATGACCACGCAGCCAGCGGTAATCTAGACTCAACGAGCCTCGTGTTACACATTGGGACTGAAAGATGCAGGTGACCATAGTAGGTTCTTCATTATCAAGATGTTCCAAATAGGAAGTCATAAATTTTATTCAATCACTGACGAAAGCGTTCTGCTACGTTCGAAGGATGTCCAACAAAATTTCCCTGGAGAAGGGGTCTGGAGGCAGTAAGCAGGCTTCGAGATACATTTTTGTCAATTTGTGCTGGCCAATGGGTTCTAAGAAGTTTTAAAGTATTTCCCGAGTCCAATATTGCTTCCTCCAACCATTCTGATCACAATAATTCTGCAGGCCAATTTGCGGAAAAGAGTAATGTTTAGTGGTAGCATATATAATATGCCTTGCAAAGTTTGCTGACCTCTTCAAAATACATAAGAACACAGGGGCATAATAAATCAGACATGTACACTGTAAGCATCAATGCTGTATCAATATCATGAAGCGTGTATCAGCGTTGCCGAATGGTTGCGCGTGGGACTCAAGATCTAAAGATGGTGGGTTCGATTCCCGACCTCGGGGTGCTGTAAGTGCCTTGGGAAAGCATGTAATCCCCATTTTCCTCAGTCCACCCGTCTGTAACATGGGTTTCTGGTTATAGGCAGTAAAAGATATTGTCAAAATGCTAGTGATCAGCGCCTACAAATGCCAGCTTCCGAGGGAATTGAGAATGTCCTAGAGCTATCTGGCCTGGTGGGCTAATAATAGTGTGAAGTCGCAAGAGCGAGCATGAACCTGCTTGCGAGACTTATAAACCGCGTTATTATTATGATTTGCTCATTTGCTCGCAAATATTCTTATTGTTATTATTGAATACTCTATACAAAAATGATGAGTGCGCCAGGATAGCATTTGAAAGATGGCTCCACAGAAAAAACATCTCCACTACAATCAAACTGAGAAACAGTGACACGTACGGAAAGCTAATTGGTTTTTTTTTCTAAAACTATCATTAATGGTCTAATGGTCTCCATGAAGAAAAGTCTAGGGCATGGCTAATGTATAATCTTACTCTTGTCAGTTTTCATTCATTGCAAATTTAAATTAACAGTCCAAAAGACTGTTGACCTTTCCATAACTTAAAAGACATCTATTTACATAAAGAGTTGTTTGTGGAACTTAAATGGCATTGATAACGTACTAGTACCAATAAACTGTGCCCATAATAACTGATCCGAGAACAAAGTAAAAATCCAAACATTTACATTTCTTAAATCACAGTGTGTTGAAATTTCACCATGAAGCTGTAACAATAGCCGTAAAAATGCCTGTGTTGTCCAGAAAAATAGCACACGATAGGTAATTTTACATATCATCCACGTCTGTCTTTATTGTTAGAAAACTATATAAAATGTGTCTTTTGACATTGTTGTTTTGCTAATACTGCACCATCTGTTTGAACGACAGTAATTTGCAGAGACGATAGAAAAACAAGAGTTTTAACACTCGTGGCATGAGGAACTTTGGGTTCAGCCTCCCGCTGGCTGCGTGACCATTATTACAGATAATGAAAGTTGCACATGATGCATGCCGACCGACCAGCTGCCTCTGGGGTGCAAAATTCTACCGCCGAGCTCAGCGCTCTGCAAGGAGATGCGTATATATTCTATTGCCGCATTCAAACGTAGCGAGCGGACGGTAGAATATACCCTACCACAACATCATGTGGGTTGATAATCTTAGACAACACCAATACATTAATAGATTTATCACCTAGACTCTGAAGAGGACTTTGGCACAATCATTCTTGTCTCCAACAGATGAGAAACCTCCGTCGGTCTAGACTGACTATGGGTTTTGCATCCTAGATGTTCTGGTTGTCTGCTCGGCTGGGGCAGCGTCACTTGTGAGTGTAGAGACCAAAGCGAGAGTAGCCGTTTCTGTTGCAGTGGTCACATCTGTGTGTGGTCACTATTATGTTGGCGTTGATGTGTTTCTTCTTCCGCGCCCGCTTGTCTTCTGCCGCGTTCGTCAGCTTCTCCTTCCCTGACTTGAGGTATTGTGTCAAGGTGCGTCTCCATTTTGCACAGTCAGCTGCAAGGCCCTCTCAGGACCCTGATGTCGATGACCAGAGCCTTCATATCTCTCTTCACGATATCCTTGTATCGCAGCTGGGCACGGCTAGTGGATCTCCTTTCATATGCCAATTCTCCATAGAGGATGTCTCTAACGGGTGATACACAGAAATTTCCTATAGTGCTGCTAAGCTTGTAATTGATGCTGGAATCATTATACTGACTTCCAAACGGACTACGTTGAAGGCAGTTGTGAAATGTAACACCCGGAGTAAGTTTAAGCATTCTTATTATTGTAGTTCTGAAACTTTTAAATTGCATTTCGTAGGGCTGGCATATGCTACAGGTTAGAAAACACGATACTCTTCAGATTACTGACATCAGCCTTGAAATGTCTCGTGATATACACGTAAATAGTCTTTCGTGCCGAACACGGATGCGCAATACGAATAGCAATTGAAGAGTATTTTTTTTCCCTCAAAACACAGAGAGTACACTTCCATTAAAAATGAGTCCGTACTGTATGTAGAGCATTACTGTGTTTAATTCGTTCACAACAAAATTCGAGCTTGAATTTAATGTGGATTCCATGTTTTTTAATAGTAAATAAAACAACAACGTGGTATATTGTGCGTGAAGAACGATAACCTTTTCGCAAACGAGTACATTTGCTTTTTCCCCTTTGTTTCAAAAACATACTTGTTACTGGCACTTATTGTTTGTTGTTTTTTTTATTCTGTGGGCCATTTAAATAAAATGTGTTATCCTACATAACAAATTCTACTGTTATTTCGGAAAGCTTTTTCCATAGAGGTTAAAGTTCTTCCACTGCCCGATCTTTAGATGGGAAGAAGAACCGAGGGATGTTGTGTCAACACTCAATTTTTTTTTTTGCATTAATCTCTTCCAAAAATAGTCACCTCTCCTTCTGACTTGGTCTCCAGTTTTTTATTAGGCTGGTTTTGACCGCGTGCTTATACGTGGATCTAACACACTTCATTTTTTATAAATTATAAGGCTCAAATTTTACCTGAAACTTTAAAATTGGATGCTTTATCTAGATCTCATGTCTTTTTACACATTTTTACACCTTGACAGTGGCTACCAAGGCCCGAAAGGGGGAGTTTGTATATTAGTAGATTAATATGATTCTACACAGTCAGTGATTTGGCCAATTAATAGGTGTCCGAAAGCTTCAGAGTGCACAATCTCAGTGCTGCATAGACGCTTTTTTTTTCCAAAATCAAAAGCTATTTCGGCATTTTTCGGTAACGGTCGTACCACTGCCATCTTTGTTTTCGTGTGTACTAAGACATTTCAGGCTGAAGGAACCAAACTATAATAAAATAATAAATGAATAAAATGTTCCCCCTCGCACCACAGGAAGGTTCCGAGATGACCAAGGCTAGTCCGGAGATCTGATATCATCACTCTATTCAAATAATATACTGTTTACAGTGGGAGTCCTTCAGATTTTTTTCAGTTTTAATTTAGATGAAAAAAGTGTAGAAAATTTGTCTTTCTTTTTTTGCAGACTATAGGCCCGCACAAATGAAATGCGCTATAGCCGTTCAGAAACACTGCCAAAACATTTTTTTTCAATATCAGGACTCATTTTCACAATTTTTGGGGCGTCTTTTCCTGTGTTACTGTTATTTCTACACAATCAGTCCAAAGGACATTGTCCAAAGCTTTTATTCTTTTCTGTTATTGACTCTGAAAATCCAACTTTTTTTCCCTACCAGTTAGGCTTCTACAACCTTTCAAATAGTTGAAGACATTGTGTAAGAGTACCAAAGTATCGGTGTCACAAACAAACTAGTAAACGAACTAGAATTATAAACACATATCATTTCTAATCGTTACAGCAAGTGCGCCAGTTTCCCTTGATCTTGCCCCTCGATAATATGCCTTCCCCTTCCCCCGACCCTCCCTCCCCCCTCTCAAAAAGAAAAAAAAAATGACTCTGTTGCTGAGATACACAGCTCGTGTCGTTCTATGTTAGATTAATCACATGTGTTTGATTCCCGTAGGTTGTGTAAACACAACATGGAAATAAACTGTACTGTGCTGCACTGTATTGTATAGTATCGTATCGTATCGTATCATATCGTATCGTATCGTATCGTATCGTATCGTATTGTATTGTATTGTATTGTATTGTATTGTATTGTATTGTATTGTATNTAATCTACCCACCTACCTCAATGATATTTGACATCATGTGAATAAATTGAAGTTAACCTACTTGAACAGCCCTTTATGAGCCAAAATATGTTAGTGAACTATATGCGTCATGACGTCATGGAAAGCTCTTGAAACTGATGAGAATGGTTGCTGCTACTACTGCTGCTGCTGATTATGATGATGATGACGGTCTTTGTATTATTTCGTGATGTGTTCATCTGTGTTGTAGTGTTCATTGTATGTTCAATTATTTTGTTATTGTTCTGTGACGACTCGATGAGCACGGTCTGAGAGCAGGGTTTTTTTTGTGTTTTTTTTTTTTAATATGATGATAATGATGATGATGGTGATGGTGATGATGATTATGATGATGATGATGATGATGCTCTTGTTCCTTTAATGTCTAAGAGTTTGGGAATTCAGTTGTCCCGGTGGAGCCACTCGAATTTATGACCATGTTTTGAAATCTGCATGATAGTTCAGTCTAAAAAGCTCTTAAGCGACATTCGGGAGGTCACAAGTTCGAGCCTGGTCAGCGGGATGCTTTTTTTTTGTATTCAAACGTTTCTTTGTCCCTGTCCCTTCTTCGTTTATTCGTGCACTATTTGCTGTATTAAATTTCGACTTCTGCATTTTTATTTAATGGGTTTTAGCTATTTGCTTCACAGTCTAATAAGTCCATATTTATTTTATTTATAAAATTTAAACCGCGAATATATATATTTTTTTTGCCTGACAATTTCTGAGAAATCACAACTGGAATATCGGCATTTTCACTCAATGCGCGTCGGCATAACTCGTGCCTTGTGACGTCAGAACGCGAGATGGGCTAGCAGATAGTTTGCGCATGCGTGATTCCTTCTGAAGAATGCCATCGAGATCTAGGACTCAATTTAGAATCAAAGTAGTGTTTACGAAGTAAACTTCAAAGCGATCGTCAAGGATCGTTTCAGTGCACCTACAGATCGAAAAAAGATGGCACGAACATGGGCCCGATCTGGCCGTAATAGTGACTCAACGCTTAAAGTACTCCACCATTGGTCCTGTGGTTTTCTGCATAATCCATAATTTAGTTACCGCACTACCGTCACCACGGAAACTCCCAAATCATTAGTAGTGTTTACTGTGGTTAACGCAATACGTTAACTAATCTAGATCTACATCTTTTTGCATTATCATCTGCAAAATACAGATGCTTTTGACAGTTGATTGCTACAGATTTCTTCTCTGCAACAATAGTGATGACAGAAAGATTCTGCTTGAAGTATATTGATACTTTAGAATATCTGCACGATGACATTCAAACCTATCACTGTTAGACAAGGTTCAGTCTAGCCCAGGTAATGGACAAGCAATACAGTCATGCAAAGCTTATCGCTATGGTCGTTTATATTGATCAATATACGATTTATTGGCATGAACAAATATTACAGTGTTCCCTTTATGTGTATGGGTGTTTTATATATTGACACATTTTAGTGACGCACTTAAGGACTGTTCAAGAGTTTTAAGTACTTAAGGCCAGCTGTTTACGTCACAAGATGTTGACGTGCTCTCAGTAACATTGTTTTTTGTTAATGAGCTAGCGATTAAGGTTTCCTGGATAAGAAAGAGTCACACTACATGAGGCTGTTATACTGTTTGATGGAAGAAACTGAGCAACACGATCTTTAAGCACCAAGGACAAGACAACTGAGCAGGTCTTCATGCTTTGTATCAAAGAAAAAGAAACGCATGATACTGACCTCACCTGTGTTTCTGACGCCATTTTTTTTTCTCAAGGGCGGCACATCCATTTTTCTTTTGACTGTCTCGGGAGTTCAGGGTTTAGAAAACTGCATCTGCACACAGCACACTACTTCTTCCGCTAAACAGTGTGCGCAAATTCAGGAGATATATGTCAGCTTCTCAGCTAAATTTACGAAATTTGCCTGACTTTCGCTGTTGGGCCTGCCCTGTAACCATAAGCATAAGTTCTTCAGAGACTCCCATGATACCTAAATCTAAATCTAAATTTTACCTAATAGCATACTTAAGCTAAAACTGTACATTTGACTCTTTGGCTTCTCTTTGCGGAGTATAAGAGGACACTCCCGCTAAGAGATTAGTTTAGGGTTAGTGTCAGTGGTAGAAAAGAGAGAGAGAGAGAGCACACAGAAGAGAGTTCCTAGACAATGATAATGTTTAGAGACGTCCCAAGTTGCCTTCTCTTCCTTAATCCTACCCCTAATCTTACCACTAACTCAATCAAGCTTGTAAGCGGGAGTGTACTGATACATTGCCTTCGAAATTTGTCTGAGTTCCGTTGGTCAAAAAGAGTCCAGTGCAGTGCAGTGTGCGAAAGCGCAACCCTCTAATAGAGCGACCCTTCGCTGGCTTATTAAACTGATCAGAATGTGAATGTTATAAAATTAAATGGGCTAGCCGAATCTTATTTGCTGTTACGACGGTACCGAAATGTGTCATAAAAGACAAATATTCATGCAAAAAGAAGAAAAAAAAAGTCCGTAAAGCCGTTTGGTTGGCCAGAAAATTATTCACTAGCTCTTAGAAGATTTCAGATTAGCCAACTGATTGTCAGCTTAATCAAATTTCTTTAATATGTTAATACGGTTTAGAAATAGCAAAGATGGCAATAATTGCATTAAAATGTCGTTTGGAGGTCAAAGTAAATATTATAGCCCGATCGACAAGCCATGTGGTCCTAACCAGGTTCGACTACATTTCTTCATGCAAGATGGTCAAAGATTAACACAGATAGCTCATGATCTTCAGCATTGATTTTATAATGGCAATTCAAATCTGACAGTGTAGAAGGCAGATTGAAGGTATGATAACATGCGAATGAACAATGGCTTTTGTTCTAAGGGAAAGAACTGAAACGATTCTCCACTGTTAAAAGCCATGCTGTGTTTAACCTTAGCAACAGCTTCTAATGGCACCTTTGTCAGGCTTTGAAAACTACATCTACATTAAGAGGTGATCTGGCATTTTAACGTCATGGCTAATAAAGAAGGCATCAGGCAAAAGAGCCCATTGCAGTGTGTTCAAGGAGGAAAGACACACTCACGAAAAGCAAAGATGGCGTGGCTGAAAGTTACAGGTAAAATGTCTGACTTTAGAGGATTGAGCACTGTATGTTTGTTTCTCTACTTACATAGTATTTCGTATTCATATATTCTCCAGTCATAGTAGACGAGATCTATATTTCTAGAGGTCCCAAGATTTGTTAAAATGCTAGTGTTCACTGTTCTTTTCTCAGTAGTGGCCCTAGGGAGATGTGAAGGTTATTGAGTGATCTGGTATGCAAAGTACATAACAGTATCAATGATGATAATAATTATTATAGTTACAGTGATAGTTTCATGGGTTAGAAGTGTCTGAATACGACAATTTTAAAAACTTCATTGTCATAGTGACGTCCAATTATTCCTTTTTTTTCCCAATTCATTTGCCAATGTTCTTCTCACTATTGGTCATGTTACAACCACCACCATCATCATCTGTTATGGTTACTTTTCTTACTTTGTCCTGATAATAACGGCATGGGATATTCCCATAGGCAGGTTGCCCCTCTTGCCATCAGCCAACGCAGAGTGATAAGTGATACTTACAGTGCCAGTTGCCAGCTGGTTCATAGTCTCCAGGTCTTCCAGTTTCAACATGATCTGTTATTGCACAGCTAATCACGGAGCAACTGATTACTAGTAGCATTTAGTTACTAGTAGTCAAGTTCCTTGTCAGAAAAAAGTCCATTAAAAGACACTTAGGAGTCATGACCCAGGCATGGCCCAACCCTGTCAGAGTGTCAGTATGAAGCCTAAGGACCGAAACACTTGCTAGACAACAGTATCTTTCTCTGAAGACCTTCTCTTGCCCCCTTGCCCTGTAAGAGAGATTCCAATCCCATAAAATTTAATAGCTGTTATCTGACTATTAATGCGTACTTTTGCTTTGTTTTACACAGCGCTGACGTTCATGGCTATAATAGACGTTGCCTTGGCTGAGGGCGGTGGTCATAATGAGAAAAACTTCTATTTATATAAGAATCCCACACGAGGTGTCCGGCGTTTGGACTTTGGCCGGAAGGAAGACACAAGTATAGCATGCGCCGTAAAGTGTGTGACTGGATACACCGAATGCAGGAGTTTTATGTACAATTCGAAAACCGGCCTCTGCACTCCAAGCTCCTTGCTACACGACTCAGAAAGTTTACCAAGGCCTGCGGAAGGCGACCTTTTCTACAGCTTCCAGTGTGAAAAGCATGATGGATTCCGGCTCATGAGTTACGGCAACGCCCTCGCCTGCGTTGGAAAATTCGGCCCCGAGGTAAATTACACAACAGCCGAAGCGGCCTGCCACGGTAAAGCTGCGTATCTGGCGTCCGCGAAAACCATGGAGAAGCTAAAGATCTTGCGGGACTTAAGCGCTCTTACCGGTGGAAACCAAAGTGCGTGGGTGGGCTGTGACGACCGGCATACCGAAGGAACTTATGTCTGGAAGGAAGACGGGACCTCTTTCACCTCCGAAACAAAACCGGATACTTTTCGTGACAATCAACCGGACAACGGTTATGGTCTGGAGGACTGTGTGGTCATGCACGATAGAGCCTCTATGATGCTGAATGATGTGGAGTGTGACAAGACAAACAATTACGTGTGTGAAATGCTCCTAATCTGAAGGGTTTGGGGGCTGGGAGTGGGGAGTGNGGGGGGGGGGGGGGGGCGAAAGCTTATACGATTATCTTCATCTAATTGCAGTAAAGTTCTTCCGGAGCATAGCAAAAGCTGCCACTGAAAGAAGTTGCGATTATCCTGTGACTTTAACATAGACGTATAATATTTTGTAATGAGGAAAATGTTACATTTAAGGGAATTTTGTAAATATCCGGGCTGCAATTAGGCGAAGTCAACTGTAACTATGTAATCGAACACATTGATATTGCACATGTAATAACATAAAGACCTTAAATAAGTGGGAGGTTGCTCCTAAAAGTAGATTTTGCTTGTAGTGTGCAAGTAAGTACTTTTTCACTAGCACTCAGTGTTGATATCAGTTACTAAATTTGATAGCTGAATAGTATCATTTAAATGGTTTGATAGATTAACCTATCAACATTTTTTGTAAGATTTGTAATCCATTTGCAAAATTCAAGTCATGATTACTTCAATAAACCGGCGATGAGCCATAGCTGTAATAGAAGTTTGTACCTGTGTGCAAGGCACTGTAGGGAAGAAAAGCCAACTTTAGACAATCGTTAAACAATATCATTGTCTAGGAACTCATTTGTGTCTGTGTGTGTGTGTGTGGGAGTGTCCAGTAATGTTGTGCATGATGGAAGTCAGACATACTCGCCAGAGGATGCATTAAATTAAGATTTAGGTCTATGCGAGATTTAAATGCAGTACAGTGGACTCCGCTTAATCGCTACTCCTCGGGATCACGAAAAAAGTTGTGATTATGCGGAGCTGGTATTTTTTTGGTCATTTATAGCAAAGGGAGGGGGGGGGGTGNGGGGGGTGTAGGTGTAAACTTTTTCCTCTGAGTTGTTGTAGTCAGAGAATGTTTGATCGCCGAGGCTTGTTTCATCGGCCAACTCGCAGTAGCCCGGTAGACAATAAAGAGTAGGATGGCGCCGTCGGGATCAACCGTCTATCCATATGACACAGGTCAGGGTTTTAACGCAATATGGTGTTTGCNGGCGAAAGCTTATACGATTATCTTCATCTATTTGCAGTAAAGTCCATCAGGAGTATAGAAAAAGCTGCCACTGAAAGAAGTTGCGATTATCCTGTGACTTTAATGTAGACATAGAATATTTTGTTTTGAGGAAAATGTTACATTTAAGGGAATTTTGTAATTATCCGGGCTGCAGTTAAACGAAGTCAACTGTAACTGTGTAATCTAACACATTGATATTGCACATGTAATAACATAAAGACCTTAAATAAGTGGGAGGTTGCTCCTAAAAGTAGATTTTGCTTGTAGTGTGCAAGTAAGTATTTTTTTTACTAGCAATCAGTGTTCATATCAGTTACTAAATTTGATAACTGAATAGTATCATTTAAATGGTGTGAGAGATTCGACAGATCAACCTATCAACGTTTTTTTGTGTGTGTGTATAAGATTTGTAATCCATCTGCAAATTCAAGTCATGATTACTTCAATAAACCGGCGATGAGCCATAGCTTTAATAGAAGTTTGCACCTTTGCGCATGGCACTGTAGAGAAGAAAAACCAACTTTTGACAATCGCTAAACAATATCATTGTCTAGAAACTCTTTTGTGTGTGTGTGTGGGAGTGTCCAGTAATGTGCGCATGATGGAAGTCAGACATACTCGCCAGAGAATGCATTAAATTAAGATTTAGGTCTATGCGAGATTTAAATGCAGTACAGTCGAATCCGCTTAATCGCTATTTCTCGGGATCACGAAAAAAGTTGTGATTATGTGGAGCTGGTATTTTTGGGTCATTTATAGCACGGGTGGGGCGGGGGGGGNGGGGGGAAGGGGGTTGGGTGTAAACTTTTCCCTCTGAGTTGTTGTAGTCAGAGAATGTTTGATCGCCGAGGCTTGTTTCATCAGCCAACTCGCAGTAGCCCGGTAGACAATAAAGAGTAGGATGGCGTCGTCGAGATCAACCGTCTATCCATATGACACTGGTCAGGGTTTCAGCGCAATACGGTGTTTGCATCTCCGCCTCTCTGTGACGGAATGGTTTGGTAGGGATGGGAGTAGGGAGATGGCGGGGCGGAGTGTGACCTACCCCGCGCGGCGCAGAAGCACTATAGGGAATAGCCGATACCAAGGAAAGGGCAGGGGAGGGANNNGGAGGGGGGGGGGTAGGGATGTGGATGTGGAGAGGAGGGGCTTGCCACACCTGTCACGGCGAGGCAGCTGTCATTCAGTAAACCGGTCTACCCTCCGTCGCGCAGTTGTAATCTTTCTACCACTGATCTTTGATTTTTACGGTTGCTGAGTTATGATTATCCGGATAGAGTTGCGATTATCCACTGACTTTTATATAGGAAAATTTCTAAAGTTGCTATTAAGCAGGAGTGGCAATTAAGCGGAGTCGACTGCATAATGGAACTCTTCCATGGGCCTCTGTGGTGGTTAGGGGCAGGAATCGAACCTCAGAAGTCCAGCTAATTTCATAAACAAAGGCAAGAAGCTGACAGATCTCCGAAATTACGCGCGCTAACTGGTGGAACGGCTAGAGTGCTTTGTTTATGCCATCCTGTATTGACTTTTCTGGATATATTTTTTTTCTTAATTCCCAATAAAACAGATGTACCAGAGAGTACCATGACTAGTACCATGTTCTAAACCAGTGAATAGAAGCAACCATGTCTCGATGCAAATTGTGTAATGTACAGTAAGAACTTTGCCCTCTTTTATGGATTCAGCCATTTCCAACAAATCTGCATCTCATGACAAGTAAAACAGGGATGCACTTCTCCCACTTTACAACAGCATCATACTGTAAGTTTGGGACACCTATTAGAGGGACCAATCACTCACTGTGCACAACCCAATTAGTCCGCTAATATATAAAATTCAATTTTTTTGGCGCCCTGCTAGCCAGTGTCAGAGTGTAGAAATGTGTAAAATGACCTGTGATATAAATAAAGCATTTAATTTTAAAGTTTCAGGGACAATTTGAGTCTTCTAGATAAAAAAAAATAAAGCGTGTTGACCTATGTATTCGCACGCGGTCAAAACCAGCCAAATGAAAATTTGGGGACCAAATCAGAATTTGAGGTGA
>JAWQUT010000073.1:208408-243315 GCA_033807755.1 Ellobium chinense
CCCCCCCCCCTCCTTTTTCTTCCCGTTAAAAGATCGAGCAAAAAAAGTACTTTAACCTCCATGGAGGAAATTTCCCCAGATCACAGTGGTATATGTAGAATAACACAAAACGTAAATAGGGCCAAAAGAAGAAAAAACAATAGGTGTCAAAGACCTTCATGCAGACATCAGACAAGGGGCGAGAACACAAGGATGATGGTTGCAGGCCATCGAATGCCGCATCGTGAAATGTTAATACAGTTTACGTTAGCTAACCATCCCCTCCCCCCCCCNCCCCAGTCTTTTCTTCACTTGAAAGAGAACCTGCATTTTTCTCAGTCTGTGATTCTCTATTCACAAATAGAAATTGATCAAGAGACTTTGTAATGTTTAAAATTCTCTTTTATACTCCTTTACTGTCTTACTCTGTCTCTCTCTCTCTCTCTCTCTCTCTCTCTCCCCCTCCCTCTGTCTGATTTTCAAATAGAATGATGTTTTTCTTTTCTTCTCTTTCTTTTTCTTTCTTTCTTTCTTTCTTTCTTTCTTTCTTTCTTTCTTTCTTTCTTTCTGTCTTTCTTGCTTGCTTTCTTTCCTTCTTTCTTTCTTTCTTTTTTACTTTCTTTCTTTGTTTGTTTCTTCCTTTCGTTTTTTTTTACTTTGGAGAATAATTAAAATTGCTTCAAACTTATAATTGTGTCTTTCTGACGACTATATCACTAGGAATTATGATAGGGAGGGATGGGTAGTGCTGGTGATGTTGCTAATGATAAAGGCTATGAAGAAGAGGATAACGTTGTCGTTGGTTTTGCCTGATAACAACTAAATTCACCCGTCTCTTTTGTTCTCTTAAAGCGACACAGACGTTTGGAAACACCCTCCTCTCCCCTTCCCCATCACCCGCTTCAAATTTATTTATTCATAAGTTCTTTTCCCCCTTGCTGCTACTGCCGTTGTTGTAGTTTCTCTTTCTTTTGTTATTGTTGTTGTTGTGAATGTTGCCGTAAAAACAATTTTATCATTTGTCGAGATAGATGACGTCAAAAAAATAGCTTTCAGGATGATGGCCGGTACAGCGATTGGGTGGATCTAAGCAGAGGTCACGGTTTTGGTTGCCGTGCCCCAGTCACAGTGAGAACGTGTGCACACCTTATAGAACTTTGATAGAAATGTGACGTCTTTAGCGAAGACTAGACATGAGAGCTGGGTAGCATGGCAGCAACTATCCACGGTTTCAGTTTTGTTAGTGGAACACTTTTATCAACGGCCTTGTGTTGGAGGAGGATGTGGCAAGAATCAACGGTAGTGTGTACGCTAATGAATGAAGCAAAGATATATGTTTGGCAAACGCCACCCGCAAGTCAGTGCATTATTTTCTTGCCTTTCCGTATTGGTCGCAGCCATCTTGGCTTGCTTAGAGATACTTCTTTTGCTAAGGACCACCAACACAATGAAAAGACCTCTCCTTTCGCACAGCTGCAAGTACCAAATAAACGCATCCCTGAACTCCACTGTCGGATTAAACTGAAAACAGACAAGTTCAGAAATGCGAGCGGGTTTCAGGGAGAGGATAGGGTGCAAAGGTTTTGAAGATAAAGTGCGAAAACAGTACTCCTCCAGTTACACATGCCCAATTTTTTTTTTTTTGCTTTATATTACTATGTACTGTCGACTGTCGTTGCTCCAGTCCTAATTTTTGTTGGCTATTCAACTTACTAGAAGTAGAGCTAAGCATCTGATCTAAAAAAAAACAACAAACCTTTACTTTTAATAGCCCATAACAAGTAATTTTTTTTGTTGCTAATCCTTTTCGTTTGACCTACTCCCAGTAAAAAGCCGCGAGCACCGCGGAGTAGCGATTATTACGTAATAATTCCCCTCCGGCAATCATTTGCCGACACAGCGGAGTAGCGACCATATTTCTATTGGCTCAGCGAAAATACGATATCGATACTAGCCGATGTCATATTACTTTGCCGGAGAAAAAAAAAGTTAGTACTGTTCATCCAAAGTACTTCAAAACTGCTATTTTCATTAGTTTTTTGAACATATTAAAAATATTCTGACATGCTAAAAGTAGCAAGGCTGACTTTAGGTTGATAATACTGTTAAAACAGCTCAGTACATTTTGTACTATAAATACAGAACCTTGATTGGAAAGAATCATCTCCTCTCTCACAAAATGGAAAATTACACGACAGGGCTCGGTGCTACAGGACTTATTATAAATCAGTAGAGACTTCGCCGAGACAGGGTCAATAAAACATCACTGGTATGGCGTTGCTGCGACAAGAAGTGCAAGGCAAGATGTACGACAAATCTTGAGATGTCAACAATTTTGAACCAGCCAACAGAACACAATCACTCTGCCGAGGACCCAAACTCCATCATTAAACATAAAGTGAGAGCTGCATGCAAGAGAAAAGCTGTTGACGAAATGAACGAACGAGCCAGCAAGATTGTCTGCACCGAGGCCAGCAAGGTCTCAACTTTGGACTATTCTGACGTCAATAATTTGACTGATTATGTGTACAGAGCCCGCTTGAAGATACGGCCAAAGCTCCCGTCAAATAAAGAAGAAGTCTTCACGGCACTAAGCCAGAATGACAGTTTAAACGACAGTATCAAACTCTACGTCAATGACACTCATACCGAAATTATCATCTATTGAACGAAGAGAACCTGCGCCATCTCCGGTCATCTGAGCAAAGTTATGGAGACGGAACCTTCAAGTATTGTCCCAAGGTTTTTTTTACCAGCTCTATGTTCTCTATGAGCTAGTGAATGGCCTCTACACAGCATGCGCCTTCTTCATCTTGCCAAACAAGACAAAAGAAACGTACATTAACATGCTAAGAAAATTATCAGAATTGTGAGATCCCACTGGATTCAAGAGCGTACACGTGGATCTGGAGATAGCAATGCACTCTGCCATTAGAACAGTCTGGCCACATACAGAGATCAAGGCATGCCAGTTCCACGTAGCTCAAGCCTGGTTTAGGAATATTCAAGCACTAGGCCTTGCAGGAGAGTACAAGGACCCGAATCTGAACGTGGAAGATGGTTAAAGCTGTTTTTCGCTCTTCATGCCCTTTCAGCTCATGAAATAGAGGACTGTTTCACTTTTACGCTGATGACCGACTCTCCAGAAAACCCCCAGCCACACAAATTTGCTGATTATATATTAAAAAACTACATTGCAGATCAGCCCGATTTCCCACCAACCATGTGGACCAGCACAGGCGATGACGAAGGAAGAACAACCAACGCCTGCGAGGATTTCCACAATCACTTTGGTGAGAATTTCTCAAGCCCCCATCCAAATATATTTACATTCATTGAAGGCCTTCAGCAAGACCAAAAGAGAATATCCCTGAAAATTAAAGCAGCCTCCAATTTCCAAACCATTCCCCAAGAGAAAGAAGCTTAGAGAGAGGGAAGAACAGAAAAAGCAGATCACATCAGCGTATCAGAGAAGGAGAAATACAGCAGTCAGATTTTTTTAAAGAAAGATGTCATTAAAAACGCTTCCCGCCAGCCTGTAGATAGGCAAGCCTGCTGTTTTAACATGTATATAGTCTGGCAGTTTTACTTCGACGCACGAAGCTACACTTCGCAAAAAAAAAAAAAACATTTCTAATGCGGCCACACATTAATATAAATATGTGTGACGGTCCCAAGCCCGTAAACGTAGAGGGGAAATGTATCGACGTACATCTAATCGCCACAGTCCAGTATCGAGTGATACCCTAGACAACAGACTAGGCAGCCGCTGCGAATATTTCTTTGATCTTTTAACAATAGGCAGATTAATAGTCGCTACTCCGCAGTGCAGCCAAAAAGCTAGATGAGGCCGCAGGCTATTTCAAGAGAACAGGGGGTTAGCTCATTGGCAGTCCCTATCTTTTCAGACCTCTGACCCGAAATAATGCCGCTCTAATTTACTCTAAACTGATCAGGAAAGTGACAAGTGCATTAGAACAGGCTACAGCTAAGGTCACTGGGCCCCTGAGAGGGAATTTTAAAAAATGATATATTGATAAATAAATCACTCTTACTACTAAGTCCACCTCAAATGATTTCAAAATTAATGCGCTTGTGTAATCTCCAGGACTGACACTGCATTAAGAGCAAGGAAAGGATCACAATCTCGCCTAGAAAGTGTTGGCTGACCAGAAATCTGATCTCGGATTCCCCTCATCTGATAGTGATAGACCAACGATAGAGGATGATCATGATCGTTGATCGGTGCCATCGAGAGCTCAGAAAACGTACATTTTGTCATTATGTTTGAATAATGGCCTAAGTTATTCTGAGAGAACGCGCGTGGAACGCTTTTATGACAAAGCAAGATGGGAAAAATAAAAAATTAAAAAATCAGTGTGTATCTTTGCAACTTCAGTGTGTATCTTTGCAACTTCAGTGTATATCTTTCCAATTTTAGTGTATATTTTTGCAACTTCAGTGTGTATCTTTCCAATTTTAGTGTATATCTTTGCAACTTCAGTGTATATCTTTGCAACTTCAGTGTGTATCTTTGCAACTTCAATGTATATCTTTGCAACTTCAGTGTGTATCTTTGCAACTTCAGTGTGTATCTTTGCAACTTCAGTTTTAGCAAGGAAATGCAGGCATATTTTAATGTTTAAGTGTCAGTATGGGCATTGAACGTGAGATATTATTTAAAGATGGACACGTATATCAAAACAATTCTCCTTTTTACATTACTTTTTTCTCTCTCATAATTATCTATGATGCCCACCGAGCCAATTTGGAGGGGAAAAAAAGAGCATTGTTCGTATTCAGCTTTCAGTTAAAGTTCTGGTCATCCAGATTCAAAAGTAAAGTTTAACCGTTTAAGCCAGGTAAAGTGTTCTACATTTATATTGCCTCAACATAATTTTGTTGGACACATCTGCTGCTTATATGGACTTAAAAGATCCATACCGATGTGTTTTCACCCGCCTGCGGTGCACTGGCAAAACAGCTTGGCCGTGTGGCTAGTACGTATTTGACGTAAGTTTATGGCCGCCACGCGCGCAGTGGGTGTAAGAATTTGGGCCTTGCATAATGTAACTCTGTGGGTTGTCTGGCGCAGGCAAAGGCATTATATCATATTGACACACACTTGAAAGACCGTTCTATTGGAATAACAGGGCATCGTATGTTTTAACATAGTCACAAGGTCTGTAGGATGATTCAGCTTAGGCCATTTTCGGAGCATAGCGACGTTGTCTCGTCTTTCAACATTTACCTAGGCAAAGCAATTTTGATTGAATTAAAATTGGAATTTGAACTCATTTCATAATCATATTAAATTTTTTTAAGTTCCGGGAAATACCTAGACTGAATCTGCAAAGGATAAGTGTTGAAAAATTTAACAAGAATCCTTTATCTCCTGCTCCATCGATGGCATTGCACCGTGCGGCTGTACTGAACTCAGAGTCAACAGCTGCAGGTTGTGGTGTCTCGAAACAGGATCTTGTGAAGGGAATATTGACAGAATCATAACACACATTGTGGATGTCCTATCTTTTGTCCGTCTCATATTTTCCTCCCCCAAAACAAACACTCGTTTCATTAAGTATTCTTTAGCTGATTCCGCTTTGTAAGGTATGTAGCTCAATAAATTGATCAGAAGGTGATTGTGTGAACAGAATGCTCTAAAGATCGATATTTCTTTTGTTTCTCCAAGAAAACTGTTTTTCGGCTGCTATGAATTTTGAAAGGAAAGGGGTAGTTACTTGCTTTACAGTCTAATAAGTCTATATTATTTTCTATAAAATTTGAACACCATATACTTTTCTCTTTTCGTCGTGTAGTTTCTCAAAAAAAAAAAAAAACCGCTAGAATGTCAGGATTTTCACTCTGCGAGCGCCGCCATCACTCGTGCTGCGTGACGTCAAAAAGGGAGACAGGCCAGCAGACGATTGGTGCAGACGGTTTGCTCATGCGTCCGCACCAATCGTGTACTAACTTTCCTCCCTTTATGACATCACACAGCACGAGTAATGGCGACGTATGCAGAATGAGAATCTCGTCATTCAAGCTGTATTTTTTTAGAAATGGTCAGGAGGAAGGAAAACGTATGTGATTCAAAGTTTTCTTTTTAATCAAAATATGTAGATTTCTTAAACTCTGAAGCAAATATCTACCCCTGTCCCTTTAAGTGAACATATTCGCCATCTAAGGGGCAAACTTCCCCAAAACTCTGATCCTCCTTTTAATGGAAGAGGGCACGATAATCTTCATACTGGAATATTAGAAACAGTATTGTATTTTAGAGTAGGTCTACCTGGCCTGAATGAGGAATGTGACAATTAGAGCAGCTGTCTAATTTACAGTATTTCTTTATCCAGGGTGGATTACAGGTATTTTTTTTTAACAAGAACTTCATACGCATTGTTCAAACGGTTTCCAGAGACTGGTAATACAAAAGACTGTTTTACTCGGGCAGATCAATAAACTGATTATATTTCACTGACCCTTTCTGGGAGGTAACGGTGTCAATAATATTTACCTTTTCTCCTCTTTTGTCCTACTTTCTTTCCACAAGTTCCACTTCAGATCAGCAGGGGCGAACATAGAAATAGGCAGGATGGGCACCTGCTAAGGACTCCTCACTTATAGGGGATCTCACACGTATAGTGGTGGGGGAGGGGGCGCAAGAGGACATGAAAAATTTTAATGGATAGAAGAAAGGGGAGGAATGAGAGAGAGAAGTTAGAGCGAGGGAAGGGACAGGGAGAGAAATAGAGAGAGAGAAAGAAAGAGAGAGAGAGAGAAAATAAACAGGACAAACACTCATTTCTATCGTAAAATTCTGTCTTTATGATAGTTTGCCCCAGTCATGGTTGTCTTATGGTAAGAAAAGTGATCTCGCATCTTCTTGTGTCCAGGACCCCGCGGAGCTTAGATCCACCTCTGCATCCCAGACCTCGTATCCCATTTTCGATTGAAGAAATTTGTAAAATGATTTAATTAAGTCTCAGACTAAATTGCAGGACCGTTGCTATCTCCCCCCTCCCCACTTTCCTGTCTTCCCCATAATATTTTGACGGATTCCGCTTTCCCATATGACCTAAAACTTACTACCCTGCACGGACACTATTAGTGGTTATTCTATATGGGGTCCAGGGTATTTGGGGTCCCCAGGCAGGCCCTCTTGCACGGGCTTTGTGGGTATTTGCTACGGGCCTGGTTACAAAGTGCTGAAATCATACTCCAGTAGATCGCCCTATACAGGGTAATATAAGACAAAACATATAAGACAATAGTAATTTAATGATTTAGAATGGTACTCGAGCAGCAAATGATGATGACACTGGAGAACAACTTGAAATGTTCCAGGCTGTCGTTGATGATATATTATCTTTGTAAGTACCTTACAGTAGCTTTTCACTTCACGAAAGACCATCAGATTTCACACATGTATTTGAAACACATTATTGTGCATACTTACAGAGGCATTTTATATTTATGAGAGACAGCCGTTTCTGTTAGTTACGCTTAACTTTTCCATGAGAAACACATATGAATAACCCCTCTGTAAGTAGCTGCCTTGACGTGTCTTTGATACATGAGTGAAATCTGGTTGTGATGTAACGACTGTAGTTTGAGATAACGCTTTTCTAAGATACCCATCCACAATAGAAAAAAATGCACTCTTTAGCACTCTGGTGCGCAATTTTGCATGTAAAATGTACTGACTTGGAAAAAAGCAGTGCGCACCACAGAAGTGCATTATACTCTTCAATGGGAGAGTAGTGGATCGCCTTGATGCCATATCAAGGAATGCTGAAAAGTAATAAGAATGTAGTTTGTAAGTCTCGTATCCAGCCTTGTGCTTCACACCATCATTACCCTCAGCAGCTCTGATCACTTCGGGACTTTCTCAACTCCACAGACAACATACAGTGCGGTTGCCATTTATAGATGCTGATCACTAGCATTCTGACAATATTTTTCACTGCCTATAGCTGGTTACTAATTTTACACACGGGTGAATTAAGGAAAATGTGAACGAATTGCTTTCCCAAGGCACATACAACACGATCGTGGTCGGAAATCAAATCCCTGACCTTCAGATCTTCAGTTCAACGTCGTAACCATTGAGCCAGGTTGTTCATTCGGAAGTACTGAACTACATGAAGTTGTGTACTCTCCCAATATACTCACCATGTAGGTATTTGTTTTTTATGACTGATGCTCGTGTAAAACAATATTCATTATATTCTCACTTCAGAAGTAGTAGTAGTGTACTGAAAGGTCAGACGAAATCAATAAGCATCTCAGAGGTTTAAAATTATTTCAGAATTGAGGAGTAGATCTAAAATATCAGTGTTGTTTTATGCGATAAACCTCGAGCATTCTCTATTTAAAGGACTAGTATATCACTTTCAGTTATTATGCAGACATGGTCATCCGTCCATTGCAAGCCATTCCTCCAGTCACCATTTTCTATTTTCTCATTGTCAGAATAATAATATGTATGGCTGAGGTGATTTGTTTCGTTGGCCTTTATTGACTGATGCATCTTTTCCTTTAGAAGAGAGATCTAATGACACCCCTACTTACATTTTGCTTAAACCTGAAGTCAGCTTTGTTGGAGTGGACCACATGTTGTTTTTAGCTCACATTTAATGATTTTTTTCCTCCAGTTTTTCCCTTCTTTGGCTTCTCGAACGCCGAGATTGGCTTCTTGAACACCGTCATACTGACCAGTAGTGCAACTTCTCGTTCGCTGACCTTCACAATGGAGAGAGCTCCTTCCTTTGGCTTCACCCGCTTAGGTCCTGGCTGGAGGGAGGAATCACTACAGACTTGTGCCACCAAGTGTATGCTCAATTATGCAGACTGCAGAGGTTTCATGTACAATGAAGATACCGGATTGTGCACATCGACATCTTCGACTTGCGTCAAGGACCAGCCACCAAGCGCAACCGAAGGCGACATGTTTCACAGTATATTTTGCCCCGCTTCCAAAGGATTCAGCCTCGTCTGTTACGGCGGTGTCTTGGCCTGCATTGGAAAATTTGAACCAGCTGTCCCTTATCTTGAAGCGGACGCGGCATGCCAGAGCAAAGGAGCTTTTCTGATATCCGTGAAGACTGTGGAAAAGTTGGAGATCTTGCGTCAGGTGTGGGGGTACGTATACTTGGATTCTTGGGTAGGATGCGATGACCTGGCAACCGAAGGAACTTATGTCTGGAAGGAAGGTGGAGAGACATTCACCAATGCTACTAAACCTGTCACATTCGCCCCTGGAGAACCAGATAACACTAATGGTGTTGAGCATTGCGTCTCCATCTGCCAGGATAACAACATGCTGAATGACTATGACTGTTCTTACAACTACAGCTATGTATGTGAGATAGCTATCCAGTAGCTCCCAGCGGGAGTTGTTTTGTTCTCTTCACTTTTGCAAGACTCTGGCGCAAGACAGTAAACAGCAATTGATGATGACGATTATCATTTTGTCGATAATAATATATTATCCTAACTACTTATCTACCTCTGATCTTTTTAAACTGTTTTTCTTTTTTTTTTAATTCTTCATTCTAATCTGTAAGTAGATTGATCAGTACAATGTGTAAACCTAGAATATACCTAAGAAAGGCCTTTTAAGGTCGAAAATTTGCTACATAAAGCCTGTATTGTGATAATTATTTGCACCTGTCATGTCTGTCCTAGCAGGTCCTAAATTTAAAATTGTTATATGATGTCGATAAGATGATAATAAAGATGATGGAAATGATGATGATGATGATGATGATGATGATGATGATGATGATGATGATGATGATGATAATTATCATTTTAATAAGTCCATTTTAAATTTTGATTATTAAAGTAAAATTCTTAAGCCTTTGCTGGTTTGGACAGAACTTTTAAACTTTTTTTTATGTGTTCCAAATGATGCTAATGATGGTGATGATGATGATGATGATTCATTGTTCCGTTACTGGGAGAACTGGACGACAATTATTTTTTTTGTACTCTAGGGGCTTTTTGTGACATGCATTTACTCACATCAGGCCTGGTTCTTGAACTCACGACTAAAACCACGAATTCGGCATCTTAAGGGACTCGCGTGTGCCCTCTACTATCATATCAAATATACAGTCGTACGGAGAACAGGCCTGGATTCCTTATCGACATACTGAATTAGTCTGGTGCATGTTAGGTCAAGACATGCCAAGGTTATCCCTGGAAAGGAGATCACGATTTGCACTGAAAACCAAAGACTGTTCGCACATTGGCCTAGAAAGACTCAAATCACCATCTCTGACAAAAACTATTTAGGATAAACATCTTTGAGTTTCCACAGTTCTTTATTCCTGCGCGCAGGTTCACAAATATTGGAACAATTATCACACGAAGGACAACACTGTTGTTCACGATTGACCATTTTTATGCTTTCTTCGTGTCCTTCCCATGGTTACTAGAGAATGAAGCGTAAACATTGTATTGTGAGAAACTACAGTGTCCGGACATCAAGATATCTAATTGAGAGCCTGCGCATTAGCGATGGGATCTCTTACCATCGTAAGAATTACATTAGTGCATCGATGCTGCAAGCACGTTTAGCGGCGTTCAATATGCAGAGTTAATGTAATATTTGCGATGGTAAGAGATCCCATCTTTAATGCTCAAGCTCTCAACTATCCAATTCAATACGATAATTGTTAATGATCCAAATTTATTGTCTAAAAGGAGTGGATTGCATATTTAAACTACTCCATCAATACAATTTATAATGGCTAAAGGTCACTGTTTATGAAGGATTGAGGATAATAAACAATCATGGCCACTTAAAGCTTATAAAATCTCTTTCTAATTTCTGAAAGAGTTGTTATTAGCATGTCAGTATTTGATGCGCAGATTGAATGAACGGATATCAAAAAATTCATAGCCGAGCAGTTGTTTTTTTCCTTTTTCCGTTCGGATTTCTTGAGATAAGAGAGAAAAGGTTCATAATAACTAAACACTTTCGACAGAATATGCTCTTAAATTATCGTTCTGTAAAGTGGAGATATTACTCTCCACTTTTATATCATCTTTAGATTTCATCAAAATAACGGATTAAGTGAACCTTAGTAAAGTTAACAACTCTGTTTGTAAACTTGACTTACAGTAATCATGCACCTCATGCTCTGCGTCGTTTAAAATACCTCAAGTCATGGCACAGAAACGTAATCTAGGATCTATCACTCCTGTGTTCTGTTTATGCTTCGGTAAGTTGATATTCTTGAGTGTGCTCTGACTTCATGAATTAACTACCTACTGTTGTTGTCGTTGCTGCTGCGTGTGTCTAATTTCTGTTGATAATTTTGTCACGGTAATTATTCTTTGGACCTCGTTCTTCACAAGACAAATTTCTGTATATGTACTGCAACATCATTTCGACAAGAAAATATCAGATCATATATTGATCGATCTTAGTTGTATGCACATTTTTGTCATTGACCCCGCTGTTAATCCTTAAGTTTATTATCTCACAATTAGAGGATCTTTAATGAGTGTTTGTTTGAAATGAGTCGCGAGCATCTGGCGAGCGAATACGATAAATGTATAACGAAATTCACAAATCTGATATTAAATAAACACGAGTTATAGATGCTTTTTATTAAAAAAAAAATATCTAACTAATAAAAAAAAATGATCTTTTAATCGTGAAAAGGACCCTGAAGTGGCCCTCATCCTGTTTGAGATACATCAATCACAAATGAATTGAATAAACCACACGGTTAAGCGACACAAAGTAGATCCAATCAGCTGACAATCATCGATGAAACTTTAGTCCACAGAAACACTGTGACATTTCAAGCACTTTTAATTCAAGTGTTTAACTGATGTGAAACTGAAACGTGAAGAGAACGGTGAAAAGCGATAAGAAAGACAGACTGAAATATTTGTATTTAATAATCTAGACAGAGGGGAACCCCACAGCAGTGAAAATAGTTACAAAATAAAGACGTCACATATTCATACACCTAGAGTTTTCCAAGGCTTCCAATCAAAGTATTCGTAAGCAGGTCATAGGTCAAATTTGTGTCACGTGTGACATACCAAAAAATTATTACACACTTTTATGTCACAAGAAATAGGCCCTGTTTATATGTTAAAATGGTAAGGGGTAGTGTGTTGGGACACCCAGGCTGCCCAATGGAGAGTATTTTGACCGGACAGGCAGACGGCAAGATTTTCGTATGTGACAAAGGTTAGTTACAATCATGTTTCTCATCCATCAAAAAGGCAAAGAAATTACTATATGGTTCATGTGAAAAGTACGTCTTTCTTCACATTCTGAGTGAGCGTGATAATCCACGGAGTTCGAAAGCCAATTGTCACTAAGACTGAATTTTAATGAGGCATTTTCAGACCGGTCAGTTACACCACGTGATCTAGCGATTGCTAGGCTATTTTCATAAATGACGAGTAATCATACATGAGCAGAGCATGTAAACAAACAACGTGTGAGCAAGATTTCCTAGGTCATGTGATGGAGCTAAAAATACCTAATACGTAAACTCTGGATGAAAAACCTGGCAGTTGGACAGGTGGATAACTTGGAAAAATGTGTGTTTCAGTTAAACATACAAGCATAGCCAGAATTCTCCTCAAAGTGTTGTCTGGCTGTCCGGCCAATTTACTCGTTCTGTTATAAATTTTGTATTTTACATGGTGAAGAAAATAAGAAATACTACTTACAACTTTGCAGTCTTGAAAAGCAGACTCGAACATCAGCTTTGGGCCTATATTTGAGGGGAATTTACTATGCCTTACTATTATTTAATGGCATATCATATAATCACATTATAATCATATTATGTGACATCCTTAAACATCAACAGCAGCAACAATAACAACAACAACAACAACAACAACAACAACAACAACAACAACAACAACAATAACAACAACCAACAAACCAAACAACCAAACAACCAACAAAACGAACAAACAAACAAACAAACAAAACGTTTCCAGACATTTTCAGTGTATACGTGTAATATCCATTAATATTTCCACTGCAGCTTCCCTGAGTTTGTGTACACAAAAGGTCATGTTGTCACCGATCACATCTCAGCGCACATTCACTTTGGTGACAAACCCTCCCCGAGGAATCACACGACTGAGCTCTCCGTGGTTCGAGAAGTCCAAGACTCTCTGCGCCGTGGCATGCACGATGGCCTACGCAAACTGCTTGAGTTTCATATTTAATTCGAAAACTGGACTCTGTACCCCAGGATTTTCTTTCAACTATAATGAACACCTGCCAAGTCCTGAGGAAGGTGATTTGTACTACAGCTTTGCCTGTAATGAAGCTGAAGGATTCAGCATTCAAAGTTACAACGATACTAGGGCGTGTATTGGAATATTTGGGCCACATCTGTCATATCAGGATGCTGATGCCAGTTGCCAGAGTAAAGGAGGTTTCTTGATGTCTGTGAAAACTTGGAACAAATTGCAGATTCTTGTGAACCTTTGGGGATATGCGGAGTCGGACTTGTGGGTAGGATGCGATGATTTGGCTACAGAAGGCATTTATGTCTGGAAGGAGGACGGGTCGACTTTTACCAATGTTACCAAGCCCATCACGCTTGGAGCCTCTGAGCCAAATGACTATAAAGGAAGAGAAGACTGTTTATCTATCAGCTCCCTCTACGACCAGAAGCTTATAGACCGTGAATGTTCTCTCGTTTATCCACACGTCTGTGAAATGCCTCTACCATAGCGTTTTCTGCTTCTTTCAGTAAGCTCATGGGATCAGTTATAATAGCATTTGACAACGCAGATAAGCAACATTTTACAGATGGGCAGGCAGGTAACGCACCAGCGGCGAAAGAATACCTAGCGCACCGAAAGGCATCATAGACGAATGCATTAGACTCCGTGAAAAAGTTGGACGATTGGGGAATCGGGCGGATTGAAAAGATCTATCGGAGATTGTATTTCGTTGCTATATACATTCTTTTTTTTTTTTTTTAAGGGTAAAAGAAATAAAGAGGACTGGTGTGTATAGTTACCTTTTGTGTATTTGTCTACGAATTTAGGTTAAAACCTCATGTTTTTACGTTACGTAGTTCTCAAGAAATCTGTGACACAAATTTGGCTGAAGCGTTTTATTAATATAGATATATTATATATATATATAGACTATATGTCAATGGTCACTGGACAAAAACCGAAAGATGTGGAAAACAGTCTTACGTGCTAATAGCAAAGTATTTGATACGTTCTCTCACTTGGTTAACCTTCGTGCTTTAACCCTCGTGAAAGTGTGCTAGAATATATTCTACGGTCTGCTCGCTACGTTTGAATGCGGCAAAAGCATACATCTTCTTGCAAAACGTTGGGCATGACGACAGAATTTTGGACCCCAGTAGCGGCTGATCGGTCGGCGGACAACACGTGCGACGGTCATTATCTGTAACAATGGTCACGCAGCCAGTGGGAGGCTGGCCCCAATGGGCTTCGCGCTACAAGTGTTAAACGTATTTGGAGGATGCCACAATAGAAAGTATTGTGAGCAGCGACTTTTCAAACACCAATAGCAGGAGTGTCTCACTGGCAATGTGACGTCCACAAAATCCTTCTGAAGCTGATCCTTCAAGCGATGTCAGGCATTTTGTCTAAAATGTCCAATACCATCGCTAAAAGTACGAGACCTAAATTGCCACAAAAAAATCAGGGCTGCGTTTATTGTGTCTCTCTGACGTCATTTTGGGAATGAAGGGGCCTTCCTTCGGAGAGCGGAAGTTGTTATCAATAACAAACCAAGATGGCTGCGACTAATGTGGAAGCAACAGGAGACATGCACTGACTTGCGAGTGGTCTTTGCTATACTTATATTATATCTCTGCTTCCTTCAGTAGCATACAGATCACCGTTGATTAGTGTCACATCCTCTTCCGACAAAAAGAGGGTCTCTGGGAGATCGCATGCAACAAAAAAATAATTCGTACCAACGGCAAATTTGACACCACAAATGAATACCGCCATTGTGTGAGCTTCCGATCAAGGTTGCCAGACTTTTTTTCGAGCGAAGCCAAATCGCATTTGAGATAGAGCCAAAAAAGAGCCAAAGCATGTCTGGAGAGTTACAGTTAAAGTAACATAGAAGCGCAAGCAACTTTTTGTGTAGGAAAGGCAATTTTGACCTGAAGTCTGTTGGAGCCAAAAGGAATCAAAGAGTTAGTCAGTTATTTGCGAACCAAGAGCTTTTAAAGAGAACCAAAAATCCGAAAGAGCCAAGGCCAGTCTGGCAACCCTTGGATTGGAACATGTACATTAATATCTTACTCTAAAACAACGCTAATACTACCTCAAAGCTGCACCCTCAAATCGCTTAGATTCCGCTCTTTGGCTGTCTGAGACTAACAAGACGGACATGAAAGAACCAGAAACACACCCCATGATACTCCGGAAGCTCCTCGCGAGTGCATGCGCTCATCTGTAATGGAAGTGGATGCTAAAAAATAAAGTGTTTTACTAGCACAGACAATCTGCAGCTCTTGTTAATCCTATCTAAAAATCTTTACATATTTTAATAATAATAAGTTTCAAAAGCAGCCGGAAATATTCGGTACTCTACGCAGTCAGAAGCGTGGAGGCATTGGCTTACGCAGTCACATCCTGCTTGATATTTGAAGATAGACAAGACTCGAATCCATCGAATCTTCTTACCTTGGGTTAGAATCAGGATTCGAATCCTAAAATTGGTCTGGATTAGAATCCTTCGATTCACAGGAAATTTAATGGAAAAAAAAAAAAAAGAGAGATTCAGGTTACAAGAAATATCTAAGTCATATTAAAATTTGGGTCTCTGTCAAAATTCACAGGTGTAACCTTTTAGCTCTACCTAACATGAAGATACATTATAAAAGACCCCGTATAGCATCTACTGGCTATGTTCTTTGAAGTACAAGCGGAAATTCCATTACATCCTCTTCTCTCTCGGGAATTGAATCCGGATCTTGTAGGACTCAAATCTGTCCAACCCCATTGCGCTGGCCATGTGATACTTAACCGCTAAATCATGCACTGTTCCAGGGTTGCCAGGTTGGTTTTTTTTTTCGGGTCGGAGCCAAATTGCATACGAAAAAGAGCCAAAAATGGCCAAAACATAATGGGAGAGGCCAGGCGGGGTCAAGACTTGATGTAAGACAAGAATTAATGTACTACAAAGTATCCATATACTGCATATACCTTGGTGATGTGATCATAAATCTCTCTATGAATGTCAGAGCAACATAAAAACGACTTTGAAATCAAAACATAAGACCGTTCTTTGATACATGTTCATCGGGCAATAGAGGCAGAAGCCCGATCACTTGAAATACCATACAGGTTGGAAGAAATATAAGTAGGCCTACTTCCTTCCCCCCACCACCCCACCCCCACCCCTCCAAAAAAAAAAGACAGTTTTGACCTAAGGTCCATTAGGGGAAAAAAAAGAGCCAAATAGCCAGGTCAGTTGTTTGATAGTCAATGGCTATTAAAAGACCAAAATTCTGATATTTGGCTCCGAAAAAAAAAAAGCCAAATCTGGCAACCCTACTTTGTTTTGGCATTCAAGCCGAAAGAAGATGAACTACAAGCTGAAAGAGAGAAAGATACGTTGAAGGAGAAAGGAAGTGTTAGGTCTAGTGCGTCTTTGAATGACATATTCAAGAACTCCTTCACGGAAGCTTTGTCATGTATGTTTTTCTTTAGTATTGTACACTCACAGTAGAACGCATGAAAAGAAAGCTGACGTAGTGCAGGGCGGACTTCCTCATCCCACACGTCATCGCCTGAATTTGTTGTTTACAGTGTACAGTGACGTAATTAACGTTTTTGTGTGTACTAGATAGCTGGCAAAACCATATGCTTGATGTGGTAAGCAAATTTACATTTCTCAGTAAACGTTTCTATCGACAGTAACCAACGCATTCTCAAGATTGATCAGAAACAAAGGTCAGAAACAAACTTTGGTCACCGATCAGGTGCTCTTTGTGATACCTGAACGACAATTTGCAAGTAACTCTAATCAATGATCTCAACAATCTATTATCTTAGTAGTCAGTGGTAATCCTCCCATTTAATAAATTCAATAAACATGGAAGGTTGCACATGCTCAGCCCATCATAGAACATTTCAATACAAAATGAGACCTCGGGGATTCAAGAGGTCGTGCAGTTTGCGTAAACCAGCTCAGGGGCAAATAGGAATGTACATTTACATAACAATATTTGAACGGTGGACTATTATCTCCCTTGTAATCTTAGATACTGCGTAACAAATACTCGCATAGGTCCTGGTGAGCACAGTAGTAAACCACTATACTATTAATACTAATATACCACAAAGCGAAAAAGAATCTTAAGCCTATAGATCTATAGTCAGGTTGACGGTGATATCTTTTGCGCAGGTAAGAACTATAGTGCAACCGTTTCCTGCCCAAGAGCCATGAAGACAATATTTATTTTCAGGTATACTCTTTTTAGCTTTATGAAGAAGGGATGCACCGTAACAAAGTGTGCAAACTCAAGATTGTGTTGTTAACCCGAGAAATTCAGAGGGTTAAAATTTCAGCACTGCACTGTATGGTGCATGCTTCATCGGTGGTCAAAGGCAACATTGCAGGGCGTTCGTCAAAGTCTAAGTCTCTGGGCATAAGAGAAAGGGAAACATTTCTGGACGTTAGCCAATGAAAATCTGGACGTCAGTCACAGGCAATAGATAACGTTCGTCAAAGGAACATTACGAGTATAAGGTGCTAGTCAAACACAGAGTGTTCTGTGCGTAAGAGAAAGGCAACAATTTTTGTGTGTCCTCTGAGGAAAATGTGCCAATCAATCACAGGCAATAAATATATCGGTCAAAGGCAACATTTCTTGTTGTCAGATTCACCCTCCCCCTTTTACAAAGACTGAGGCAGAGACGCCACCAGAAGAAATAGGCTAATGCTTTTTATAAACTTCTCTAATAAGTAGAGAACTTGAGCATTATGAATGGCATCTCTTATCATCGTAAAGAATACATTAACCTTGACTGTTGGCTACTAATGGTGCATTCACCACTGATGCACACATGTAATTCTTAGGGTGGCATGAGATCCCACCGTTAACACGAACTCTCTGGTATCAACGATAAATAGAATCGTGGCTGTGATATGCTTTCTTTAACCTCTGAAAAAAACCCTCAAAGTTCAATTTCTTTTCATGCAATTAATTTTTTTCGTGAAGCCAGAAAACCGTTTTTTTCCCTCAGTTATATTAGATCCCTTTAACAGATTTTCTTCTGTGTTTTTAAGAAACGGATCGTGTTGTTAACGAATGCAGTCAATGAATTGATTAGATCTTGAAAAGTACGTACAAGTGCGTCATACTTAATATTTTTTTCCAGGGCAAGCTTGTTTATGCAATTTGAGTATAAAAGGCCTTTCATCAAACCCACTGGTTTTTGGGATGTAGTTTACATTCCTTGAGTGTTACAGAGAAATTGAAATTGATGCGGGAATGCAAAACGACGCCCCAGCTAGGTACAACTGAATTTGAAGTAGTTTATTCTCTTATAAATAGATTTAGCACAAAGGTTAGCGTCACTGTAGATGACAGAAAATGGCAGAGAAGACCCCAAAGCTGTTCTCTGACGTCGGGCTCGAGCTGTGTGTTGGTAAGTTGTTATTCATAGACCACTCTAAATTCTTATGTATGTACGGTGATCAAGGCATCGCAAGCCACAACTCCAACAACTTTCCCCTTTCTACTTGTCCATCATCATAGAAATATGACTGGTTGATATGGTTTGTTATATTCACTTTTTTTTTACTGATGCATTTTTTTAACGATTAGAAGCGAGATTTAATGACGCAATCACACTACTATTTACCATTTACATTTTGTTTAAATCGGAAGTGAGCTTTGTTGGAGTTTACTGTGTTAAGAACGATCTTCTCATTTTTCTGTTCAGTCGACTACTGAAAGCTCATAAATGGCGTCGCTGATTAGATGGTGCATCTACTGCTCGTCTTGAACCTTGGCCGGACACTTAGCTGAATTTCATTTTGTTGATTTTTTTTTTTTTTTATGGGAGAGGCTATAGAGTAAAAAAGATGGTATTTTAATTTTATTTTTACCAACGTCTATTACAACATAATTCTTCATTTGCAGTATTACCAAATTATGAAACATGTTTTATGTGTAAAGCTTCTTCACGAAAAGCTAAACAAAATGTAGAAAAACTGGATGGCGTAATCCTCCGCTAAATGCGTAGACCAGGTCCTTTCTGGGCTTGAGTAATGGTCATATTATGAACTTTAGTGATAACTTTTATTCGCACAGTCTGTGAGGGAAAGAAGAAAGTGCCAGGAAGAATAAAGAGAAAAATATGCAGTAAAGAATTTCGGCCAATTTAATGTCCGTTTGGCCAGATGTCCAGGAACCTTCTAACTATGTTCGGTTTCCATGTTTCTCATTTTCTCTTTGTTTCAGAGTTATTCTCTATCAAAATTCGTCCCAATTGAAATCTGAAAAATTGAGACTCTAATTTTTGCATGCTTAGAAAATTGATAATGTTTTGAGCGATGGGGATTGTTATGGTTTACATCTTATCTGTGCAGACTGCAGGCAGTTCTCTGTGATCACTGTGGAGAATTATGACTATTAGTGTATGTCTTTTTCATTATTGTTGACAAATCATTAGTTTTGTGGTTTTTTAATAAATTGTTTGGGTTTTTTTCAGTCAGCATACAACAAGAGGCAGGAACACTATTGAAACAATAATAATAATTAACAGATTATGATGATTCCTCTTTGAAGTGATAGTGATGATGATCGATCATTACAATGATGAAAATGAAAATCACTATCATGCATTAATCTAACTGGGCACTGAAACAGAAACCATACAAATCATTGTTTAGATTGCCTGCTATCTGGTTGCCTGTAATTTTGAAAAGTAAAAGTTTACTAATGTAGCTCTACATCTCTACTCAGCTTCACGCTTTCTGTGTCGAATGTTCGATATTCGCCAATATGTTCAGTTTTCTGTCTGTTCCAGTTTACATACATCATGTTCCCATACATCCTTTATGACTAAATGTAAATACTTTTGACTAATCTGTTCGACTAAGCCTTCATTTCTGTTTGAAAGAAATTTACGTCATGCATCCCGTACAATTTTTATGACTAAACGTAAACTCTTTTGACTCGCCAATCTAGTCAATGTTTTTTTCTCATTTATATAAAAATATGTAAACATTACATTTTCCATACAATTTTCATGATTAATGGAAGTTCTAAATAAATCATTATTATCTTATCACACTTTTCTGTTTCTGTTTCAGTTAATGTAGCGAACATCATATATCTTTCCAAGCACGTTTTATTATTGGTATGAGTTCTTAAGACCGTCTGTACAGTCACACTTTTGTTTGCCTACGAGATATATGCATCCCTTGTAATGTGCACATCCTATCTGTACATATTAACTTGCTCATGTCAGTGTGTGCACCTGCCTGGCGACCTTGGTGAACAGGGCAAACCGGTAAGTGCTAGCATCGAAGTAATACTGTGCACTGGCTGGCTTACCTTGAACAGGAAACGGTAATCAGCCATACTTAAATCAAGCGCGCCCAGCGATATTGGTTTATATTCCATATTACTTTTGTAATTAGTTGAGAGCTTGCGAATTAACGATGGGATATCATACCACCTTAAGAATTACTATGGTACATCAGTACTAAATGCACCCTTAGCAGCGTTCAACATGTAGAGTCAATGTAATTTTTATGATGATAAGGGATCCCATCGTTGATGCATCAACTTGCAAGTGCGAAATCTTGATACTCTTCTTTCTTGTCATAGTTTTCGCTCTATTTGATATAAACTTACAAACTTCACATTTCCCTCGCAGCTTTTATGATTGTGGCCAACAACGCACAGGTATTACAACACAGCTCAACTGTCACAACCCAGTATAAATTTACCTTGGTGAAAAACGCGACTCAAGGAGTCATACGTTTGGACACTGCGTGGACAGAGGACTCCAGCATCTCTTGCGCCAGGACATGTCTGAACAACTACAACAACTGTAAGAGCTTCTTGTATAACCCAGATACTCATCAATGTACACCTGGATCCTCATTTGACCATACCGAAACTCCACCAACAGCCGAGGAAGGCGAGTTGTATTACCACTTCATGTGTAACACATCCAATGGATTCACCATCGAGAGTTCCAACGGCGTCCAAGCATGTGTCCGAAGAATTGTGGAGTATGTGCCGTACCAGGATGCCGGAACGAGATGCCAGAATTTGGGTGGCTACCTGATGTCTGTTAAATCAATGGACAGACTTCTGATTCTGAATAAACTCTGGCAAACTAATACTAGTATAAAACTGTGGGTAGGATGTGACGATCTGAAGACAGAGGGAACCTACGTTTGGAGTGATGATGGGGGCTCGTTCACCAATGCAACGATCCCTGAAATGTTTGCGCCTGGTGAACCCAACAATTATGATGGAAATGAAGATTGCGTGTCCTGCTGTGCAAAGGGAAAGTTGAATGATCACTATTGTTCTCTTCTGTTTTCTTATGTTTGTGAGATGCCGATCTGATTCAGTCTTTTGCGGTTTTCTGTTTTACAAGTTGTATGTGGTTCATTATATCATATACGGCAAATATCATGACATTACGATGTGTACATTTTTTTTTTAATGTGCATCAGCAAATATGAAAATATGTCGAATATTTTTGGTCATTCTGTATAAATTGATGCATATGAAATCCCACTCCACCATCGACTTAACTTATGTGGAAACCACTTTAGTGAGAGAGGGTTCATTCACTCTTGGAACAACCTTCCAGATTCCGTTGTTAGAATTACCACTGGAAGAACCTTCTGACATAGTACAATCCAGAGTGCCTCTAATGATGTCGTGTGGGCATATTGCACCATTCTTCTGACTAGAGGTGGACAAATCTGCGGCCAAGAACACCTCAAAAATACAAGTCAAACATGTATACAATACATTTAATCATCGTGATGCGGTGATAGAATTTATACTACTATCCGCCCGCTTGCTTGAGTGCGGCAATGGAATATATACTCATCTCCTTGCTGACCTCTGAGCGCGGCGGTATAATTTTGCATCCCAGTGTCACCTGACCGGCCGTCAGACAACACGTGCAACGGTCATTATCCGTAACAATGACCAAGCAGCCAGTGGAAGGCTGGACCCGAGTAGCCTCGTGATAAGAGAGTTAGTATACTCATAGCTTTTTGTTAATTTGGTATAATGCTTGTGGTCTTCGTATCCTTATAATATTATTATATGGAATACACAATTCAAAACATTTCTCTGTAAAATAGTTGCTACAATTTTGAAAACTTTCTTCAAATTGGTAACACTGCATTGCAATGCTTCTATTTTCTGAAAGGGGAAAAAAGCACGTGTTTCGTTGCCAATTTGGAATCACAAAATCTTTTAAAAGGTTCGTGAATGTTTTTATAGTGCGTCTGAATAGGAGCCGTGCCTACTTTGTCTTGGAATCACTACGCCTACAGCAGAGAAAGTTCCTGTCAAATGATGTGATAATAATAATTTAGTCTATCAAAATTATAAAAGAGAAGTATGCACTCAGGTTAGAGGGCCTACCAACGAAAATGATTTCTTGAGCCTTACTGTTTGCAACATGTTTATTGATATGGCTGTTGCCGTGTCAAAATAAACATATGAGGAGCTTCATGAGGCAATTATCTTTTGTTTACGATTATCTTATCGTATTTACAGTTATCTAGATATCAAGTATCAAAACACATCTCAAATATCCAGATAATTGTGCAGATCTGTTCTATTTTAGTATTACGACAGTATGTCAGGAACCATTTCTTCTTATGCATTCATATCTAACTGAGTGTGTAAGGCGTAGAACTGTTTTGTGTGGAATGGTTTTATCAGCTTCTTGGTGGGGTGTATGCACATTATAACTGTGGCTTATTGATGGTGGATGCACGCACGGAGATACAGGTATTATGCATTATTTTAATTTCTAATAAAAGCAATTATGTATGACTGTGACACTGGTGTGACTGAAGTTTCACTGATCAATATTTCTGACGAAGTGATATGGTGAAGAGTTTTACCACCCACTGGTCATTGCCTGACAAGAGACTGCTGTAGATAATTATGTGTAACAGCTGCACATTTTCAGGTACAAATCAATGTCTTTATCTGTTTATGTTCAAATTTGAGTTTGATCAGCCCCGCTCAGCTGTGTTAAGAACTAGATCTACGATTCGGTTACTCTTCCACACCACAGTGAAAATCGCTGAAACCTAGATCTACTTGATTTATCCTAATCTAATTCTGGGGCCTTCATCTGTATCGCTGGTTCTTTTAAACAAAGCAAGTGTATTCAGAGGCGATATACCACCCACAAAGATAAATCTCTAGACATTTTTTTTTAGAAAGGTGGTATAAAATCTACTAGGCATGATTTGAGACCCTGTGCCCAGATTTTGCTTCACTCGAGACTAAATTTCATGGAATACACTGTTGTTGTTCATATTTTTTTTTTAATTAGAAATTTCTGACTCTTAGAAAGAAAAATCTGTTGATTGAATTGGATCTCATTATGTTCCATGATTAATAATTCAAAAGAAACAAAAAAAGAATATATCATAAAAATCAGTGATGCAAGCCAAAGGCTAGGTACGATTTTGTTGGTACCAAATCTAGAGAGAAGTTTGTGCGGACCCTTGACTTGGTATTGAACATATTAGATAGAATATCGAAGACATAACACACATACAGATATTGTCAAATAATTACTTTAATGTCAGACTCGAAATTTTACGTGTTTAGGTTCTTCATTTATTCCGACGATGATGTCTGTCGTTGATTCACTGTGGATCTACCGATGTCTTCAGTGCAGCAGAATTCCGTATAAAGCTGCCAATGCTGTTACTAATATAAGGAGCCATGATGCTGTGATTTGGGCACTGGAGTCTGAGAATGAATGAATGAATGAATGAATGAATGAATGAATGAATGAATGAATGAATGAATGCGCAGACAAACGGACAGGAGATGAATGGATGGATGGATGGATGGATGGATGGATGGATGGATGGATGGATGGATGGACTGACGGGCGGATGGATTATGAGCGCGTCACACTTGTGATTAATGGATAATGACACTCGTGGCTAGGATTAAGATAACCAAAAAGATAATGTGTAGGTGGTTTGTCGGTCTTGCTGATAGACACAGTCATGAATGTAGTCTCATTTGTTTGCTCGAGCTGGCAGACGCTTTTTTGTGGCTTTACGAATAGATCCCTTCACTTCGCATGACGCACAGTAACTCTCAAGCCTTCCAAAGAGCGGTCTTGGAAAGTAGCATTCTCGTACCAATCCGACGACCCCTACGTCTTAATTTCTATGAAATGCACTACTCCTGAGGGAGAGCCGCTGTAAGACCCCATCTCAGTCAAGTCTACGTGGAGGATAATGATCTCGTGATAGTTTGGTAACACTTGAAGACAAAATCACATAGGGAAAGTGTTAAGCCAATAAAGAGTAGGAAGCTATTGTTTTCAAATTCGGCTCTCACAAACAGATATAGGCATGCACATATTACATTGCATTTCCTGATGTTAGGATCATATTGCAGGCTGAGCACTTGAAACAGATGTGAATTTCAAGAGATCCGAATTTGAAAATAAAAACTCTCTAATGTATGTATGTGGTACTTACTACAGTATGTATCTATCTTCGTGTATGTGACTTGAAAGTTGTTGCTGTTGCTGCATTGATTCTGCGCGCAGGAGACAAACTTCCTCAGCTGACTGAAAGACAGGGATCAAAACAAGAAACAGAATGTGAAGGGTTTATTTAGAGAAAAGGATGTCCATTCCCGAGAAGCAGTAACTCACTATATCGCACGAAACCATAGCAGTTAAGCTAAGTGAATCACCATAGGTTTGTGACACCTATTAGAGGGGCAAACCACTCTTTGTGTACAACCAAATTAATCCACTAATATATAAAATGCCTCATTTTGGGGGTCCTGCCAGCCAGTGTCAGGGTGTAGAAATATGTAAAATGACCTGTGATCTAAATAAAGCATCCAATTTTAAAGTTTCAGGTACAGTTTGAGTCTTCTAGATAAAAAAACAAATAAGAGTGTGTAGGCCTATGTATTCGCACGCGGTCAAAACCAGCCAAATGAAAAATTGGGGACCAAATCAGAACGCGAGGTGACCTTTTTCGAAAGACATTTGTGAAAAATTTTGGGCGTTGACCATCACCACCTTTTTTTTCTTCCCGTTAAAAGATCGGGTATTAGAAGTACTTTACCTCCATGGAAGAGATTTCCCGATATCACAGTGGTACAGTATATATAGAATAACACAAAATAGGGCCAAAAGAAGAAAAACCAATAGGTGCCAAAGACCAAAAGGAACTCCATTCCCGAAAGGCAGTAACTCACTATAACCATACGAAATCATAGCAGTTGAGCTAAGTTATCTCCCGTGAAGCATCATAACTGAGTTTTGGCTTCAATAATTTCAGTGCATGTAGTCTACATGTTTTTAAAACACTTTTCTCTTCACAGCTCACAACCCTTCGCCCCCTCCCCCTTTCCACCCCTGGCTTACATTTCATGTTTACTATTCTCTCCTCCCTCTCTTTTCCTGGTGGAAATAACCTACAACCGTGCATTTTATGACATCTATACACGGACTTCGTTTGCAGTCTTTCATGTTTCAGTGTTTTTAAAACCTATTTTTCTTTAAAACTTGGAATACCTCCATTCCCGCCATTTTGTTTTCTACCCAAGCCCCTCCACTCTTTCCTTTGGGGAAATAGTCTACGACTCTACCTGTAAGGAACTCAAGACACATAATTCATAATATGCAATGATCGTTTCGCATTCAGACCCTTCAATCGTCGCTCGTCTCACGAAGGAGCGAATGTGGCATTTACTAGTTTTTCAGGGCACTGTTTCAAAGTTTTTAGTGAGATTTAAAATTGATAAGATAAGCCCAGTCATAAAAGTTAAATATCTTCGAAACTATCTCGAACTATCGATACGCTAGTTCATGAGAACATATATCGCTTTCGGGTTTCGGAAAATAGTCTCAGCTCAAAACGCCCAAAATGTCGCATAAGCCCCTTCGTGAGATAGGCATTGGAGAATTTGGGGGAAAAGGAAAAGGGGCCACCCAAGAGAAACGCTTAGAGGTACTTTGCTGGGAGAGGCTGGAGAGACTGAACTGGACAGCTTCCCAGAAAATCCAGAGAATTGCACAGGACAGAGATGGCTGGCGCTAGATAACTGACGGCATGGGAAGGATATAAGATATAAGGCGCAAGATTCAGACCGGGATTGAAAGAAGGATCTGGATTTGGATACATACAATCAGTTTCACTATGTCGCAGTTTCTCGAGAGTTAAGGTAGATGTGACTGTTGAGATACGTTTATAGAGATTACAACAATAACAATATCTTTTGATAATGTAATAGAACGAAAGGTACAATTAAGCGGACTAGACTGTACTATCCTATGATACTCACGGACATCTCGATGCCTTATCCTGAGCCGCGATGACGTCACTGTACTCATTGGCACAGCTATGTTGCCCCGCCCCTACTGTGCACGATGCCTGGACAGTGTCTGTCTCCGTGCTCAGCCCGCTGGTCATCCATGTGTCTGACGTACTGGCTGCGGGTGTCAGGAAGAGATGTCATTGAAAATGATTAATTCCCCTTTTGTATCTGTAACTTCTGGTGAGTAGGTAAGAGGAGATTAACTCTATACCTCCTGAGAGCGGAGTGTGTCGGTCGGTCGGTCGGTCAGTCAGTCAGTCAGTCAGTCAGTCAGTCAGTCAGTCAGTCAGTCAGTCAGTCAGTCTGTCAGTCTGTCTGTCTGTCTGTCTGTCTGTCTGTCTGTCTGTCTGTCTGTCTGTCTGTCGCAACGAATGTTGCGAAGAAAATCTGTATAAGGAATATAATATAATCTGAATCTGCAAGGGAGATAGCCCATTTTATGTCCTGGTAAGCTGAAAGATTTAGGAAAGAATTATGTCCCTCGTGTTTATCCCTATTATCCAGTGAGTTTGTGAGGGTAGTTACCTATTTCATGTGCCCAGTCTACAGCACAAGATAAGTAGATGAGCATAAAAACCACTATTTTGATTACAGTATCATGACTCTAAGCATAAGCCATAATATAACCAGCAATTTTCCCAAACTTAAAGAAGAGTTTACGAAAAGTTATTACCGTAAAACCAGAAAAGGGCCTTTAGAGCACGAGATTCTATATTTTTATAATATTATTTTATATCCCATGACTTTAGATCTCGTACTGTCATAGAAATGAGCATTTAATCTGTGGGTACTAGTAGAGAATTATACAGTAGACCTCACACCCCCAAATCTTATGTAACTATATATTTCCTGTGTTACTGACTTGTAAAGGTATGTGTTAAAGTAAGACACGCACATCAAAAATAATTTTCCGTTTTTCAATACTTTTTCTCTCTGAAAATTATCTATGGTGCCCACCGAGTCAATTTTGCGAAGAAAGAGCATCGTTCTATTACCGTGCGCGTATGTAATATGACGCAATAAGGAGAGCTAGAGTTACCGGGTTTGGCCCTCGCGTCTAGAATTATTCCCCTTCCCCGATCAGCNTCCTGCTGTGCAAAGGGAAAGTTGAATGATCATTATTGTTCTCTTCTGTTTTCTTATGTTTGTGAGATGCCGATCTGATTCAGTCTTTTGCGGTTTTTTGTTTTACAAGTTGTATATGGTTCATTATATCATATGCGGCAAATATCATGACATTACGATGTGTACAGTTTTTATTAATTAAATGTGCGTCAGCAAATATGAAAACATATCGAATATTTTTGGCCATTCAGTATAAACTGATGCATATGAAATCCCACTCCACCATCGACTTATGTGGAAACCACTTTTGTGACAGAGGGTTCATTTACTCTTGGAACAACCATCCAGACTGCATTATTAGAATGACCACTGGAGGAATCTTCTGACATAGTACAATCCTGAGTGCTTCTAATGATGTCGCGTGGGCATATTGCACCAAATGTTGACATTCTTCTGACTAGAGGTGGACAAATCTGCGGCCAAGAACACCTCAAAAATACAAGTAAAACATCCGGGCATGTATACAATACATTTAATCCTTGTGACGCGGTGATAGAATTTATACTACTATCCGCTCGTTTAATTGAGTGCGGCAGTGGAATATATACTCATCTCCTTGCTGACCTCTGAGCGCGGCGGTAGAATTTTGCATCCCAGTGTCACCTGACCGGCCGTCAGACAACACGTGCAACGGTCATTGTCCGTAACAATGGCCACGCAGCCAGTGGAAGGCTGGACCCTAGCAGCCTCGTGATAAAAGAGTTAATATACTCATAGCTTTTTGTTAATTTGGTATAATGCTTGTGGTCTTCGTATCCATACAATGGAATACACAATTTAGAGCAGTTCCTCTGTAAAATAGTTGCTATAATTTTGAAAACTTTTTTCAAATTGGTAACACTGCATTGCAATGCTTCTATTTTCTGAAAGGTAAAAACAAAGCACATGTTTCGTTGCCAATTTGGACTCACAAAATCTTTTAAAGGTTCGTGAATGTTTTTATAGTGCGTCTGAATAGGAGCCGTTCCTACTTTGTCTTGGAATCACTAGGCCTACAATAGAGAAAGTTCCTGTCAAATGATGTGATAATAATAATTTAGTCTATCGAAATCATAAAATCATCATATGCACTCAGGTTAGAGGGCCTACCAACGAAAATGATTTATTGATCCTTACTGTATGCAACATGTTTATTGATATGGCTGTTGCCGTGTCAAAGTAAACATATGAGGAGTTTCATGAGGCAGTTATCTTTTGTTTACGATTATCTTATCGTATTTACAATTATCTAGATATCAAGTATCAAAACACATCTCAAATATCAAGATAATTGTGCAGATCTGCTCTAATTTAGTATTACGACAGTATGTCAGGAATCATTTCTTCTTATGCATTCATATCTAACTGAGTGTGTAATTGTAAGGCGTCTCTCTGTTTTGTGTGGAATGGTTTTATCAGCTTCTTGATGAGGTGTATGCACATTATAACGGTGGCTTATTGATGATGGATGTACCCACGGAAATACAGGTATTGTGCATTATTTTGATTTCTAATAAAAGTAATTATGTATGACTGTGACACTGGTGTGACTGAAGTTTCATTGATCAATATTTCTGACGAAGTGACATGGTAAAGAGTTTTACCACCCACTAATCATTGCCTGACAAGAGACTGCTTTAGATATGTGTAACAGCTGCAAATTTTCAGGTGCAAATTGGTGTCTTTATCTGCTTATGTTCAAATTTGAGTTTGATCAGCCCCGCTCAGCTGCGTAAGAACTAGATCTACGATTCGGTTACTCTTCCACATCATAGTGAAAATCGCCGAAACCTACTTGATTTCATCCTAATCTAACTCCGGGGCCTTCATCTGTATGGCTGGTCTTTTGAAACAAAGCAAGTGTATTCAGAGGCTATATACCACCCAAAAAGATAAATCCCCAGACATTGTTTTTGTAGGTGGTATAATATAATATCTGCAGGGTATGGTTTATGGTCCCGTGTCCAGATTTTGCTTCACTCGAGACTAAATTTCATGGAATAAAACTGTTGTTTGTTCACTTCTTTAAATTTGAAATGTTCTGACTCTTAGAAAGAAAAATCTGTTGATTGAATTGGATCTCTATGTTCCATGATTCATAGTTCAAAAGAAACAAAAATATATCACGAAAATCAGTGATGCAAGCCAAAGGCTAGGTACGATTTTGTTGGTACCAATTCTAGAGAGACGTTTGTGCGGGCCCTTGACTTGGTATTGAACATACTGGAGAGAATATCGAAGACATAACACACATACAGATTTTGTAAAATAATTACTTTAATGTCAGACTCAAAATTTCATGTGTAAAGATTCTTCATTTATTCCGACGTTGATGTCTGTCGTTGATTCACTGTGGATCTACCAATGTCTTCAGTGCAGCAGAATTCCATATAATGCGGTCAATGTTGTTACTAATATAAGGAAGCATGATGCTGTGGTTTGGGCACTGGAGTCTGAATATGAATGAATGAATGAATGAATGAATGAATGAATGAATGAATGAATGAATGAATGACAGACAAACGGAGAGGAGATGGATGGATGGATGGATGGATGGATGGATGGATGGATGGATGGATGGATGGATGGATGGATGGATGGATGGATGGATGGACGGACGGACGGATGGATGGATGGATGGATGGATGGATGGATGGATGGATGGACTGACGGGCGGATGGATTATGAGCGCGTCACACTTGTGATTAATGGATAATGACACTGGTGGCTAGGATTAAGATAACCAAAAAGATAATGTGTAGGTGGTTTGTCGGTCTTGCTGATAGACACAGTAATGAATGTAGTCTCATTTATTTGCTCGAGCTGGCAGACGCTTTTTTGTGGCTTTACGAATAGATCCCTTCACTTCGCATGACGCACAGTAACTCTCAAGCCTTCCAAAGAGCGGTCTTGGAAAGTAGCATTCTCGTACCAATCCGACGACCCCTACGTCTTAATTTCTATGAAATGCACTACTCCTGAGGGAGAGCCGCTGTAAGACCCCATCTCAGTCAAGTCTACGTGGAGGATAATGATCTCGTGATAGTTTGGTAACACTTGAAGACAAAATCACATAGGGAAAGTGTTAAGCCAATAAAGAGTAGGAAGCTATTGTTTTCAAATTCGGCTCTCACAAACAGATATAGGCATGCACATATTACATTGCATTTCCTGATGTTAGGATCATATTGCAGGCTGAGCACTTGAACCAGATGTGGAATTCAAGAGGTCCGAATTTGAAAATAAAAACTCTCTAATGTATGTATGTGGTACTTACTACAGTATGTATCTATCTTCGTGTATGTGGCTTGAAAGTTGTTGCTGTTGCTGCATTGACTCTGCGCGCAGGAGACAAACTTCCTCAGCTGACTGAAAGACAATGATCAAAATAAGAAACATAATGTGAAGGGTTTGTTTAAGAAAAGGAACGCCATTCTCGAAAGGCAGTAACTCATTATATCGCACAAAACCATAGCTGTTAAGCTTAGTTATCTCCCGTGAATCATCGTGGGTTTGGGTTTGTGACACCTATTAGAAGGGCAAACCACTCATTGTGTACAACCCAATTAATCCGCTAATATATAAAATCCCCCTTTTGGGGGGTTCTGCCAGCCATTGTCAGGGTGCAGAAATATGTAAAATGACCTGTGATCTAAATAAAGCATCCAATTTTAAAGTTTCAGGTACAGTTTGAGTCTTCTAGATAAAAAAACAAAAATAAGAGTGTGAAGGCCTATGTATTCGCACGCGGTCAAAACCAGCCAAATGAAAAATTGGGGACCAAATCAGAACTCGAGGTGACTTTTTTCGAAAGACGTTTGTGAAAAATGTTGGGCGTTGACCACCCTCTTCCCTCTTTTTCTTCCCGTTAAAAGATCGGGCAATAGAAGTACTTTAACATCCATGGAAGAAATTTCCCGAAATCACAGTGGTATATGTAGAATAACATAAAATAGGCCCAAAAGAAGAAAAAACTATAGGTGCCAAAGACCAACTCCATTCCCGAAAGGCAGTAACTCACTATAACCATACGAAACCATAGCAGTTAAGCTTACTTATCTCCCGTGAATCATCATAACTGAGTTTTGACTTCAATAATTTCAGTGCGTGTACATGTATTTAAAAACACTTTTCTCTTCACAGCTCACAACCCTCCCCCACCCCCCACACCCTCACCCCCGGCTCACCTTTTATGTTTACTAATCTCTCCTCCCATTCTCTCCTTGGTAGAAATCACCTACACACGTGCATTTTATGACATCCATACATGGGCTTCGTTTGCAGTCTATCGTGTTTTAGTGTTTTTAAAACCTATTTTTCTTCAAAACTTGGAATACCTTCATTCCTGTCATTTTGTTTTCTACCCAAGCCCCTCCACTCTTTCCTTCGGGGAAATAGTCTACGACTTTACCTTTAAGGAACTCTAGATACATACTTCATAATATGCAATATGATCGTTTCGCTTTCAGATCCGTCAATCGCCGCTCATCTCACGAAGGGGCGTATGTGGCATTTACTAGTTTTTCAGGGGACTGTATCAAAGTTTTTAGTGAGATTTAGAACTGATAAGATACGCCCAATCATAAAAGTTAAATATCTTCGAAACTATTCGAGCTATCGATACGCTAATTCGTGAAAACATACATCTCAAAACGGCCAAAATGTCGCATAAGCCCCTTTGTGAGATAGGCATTGGAGAATATGGAGGAAAAGGAAAAGAGGCCACCCAAGAGAAACGCTTAGAGGTACTTTGCTGAGAGAGGCTGGAGAGACTGGACTGGACAGCTTCCCAGAAAATCCAGAGAATTGCACAGGACAGAGATGGCTGGCGCTAGAAAACTGACGGCATGGGACTGATATAAGATATAAGGCGTAAGATTCAGACCGGGGAGGAGAGGGCGGGAGTTTGGAAGAAGGTTCTGGATTTGGATACATACAATCAGTTTCACTAAGCCGCAGTTTCTTGAGAGTTATGGCAGATGTGACTGTTGAGATACGTTTATGGAGATTACAACAATAATAATATCTTTTGATAATGTAATAGAACGAAAGTTACAATTACGCGGACTAGACTCTACTATCCTATGATACTCACGGACATCTCGATGCCTTATCCTGAGCCGCGATGACGTCACTGTACTCATTGGCACAGCTATGTTGCCCCGCCCCTACTGTGCACGATGCCTGGACAGTGTCTGTCTCCGTGCTTAGCCCGCTGGTCATCCATGTGTCTGACGTACTGGCTGAGGGTGTCAGGAAGAGATGTCATTGAAAATGATTAATTCCCCTTTTGTATCTGTAACTTCCGGTGAGTAGGTAGAGTAGAGGAGATTAACTCTTTACCTCCTGAGAGAGGAGTGTGTTGGAGATTGAGAAATAATAATATGATGAATTTTTTTTGTGTGTTTCTAATATCCGACGAGTCAGTCAGTCAGTCAGTCAGTCAGTCAGTCAGTCAGTCAGCCAGCCAGCCAGCCAGTCAGCCAGTCAGCCAGCCAGCCAGCCAGCCAGCCAGCCAGTCTGTCTGTCTGTCTTTCTGTCTGTCTGTCCGTCTGTCTGTCTGTCTGTCTGTCTGTCGCAACGATTGTTGCGAAGAAAATCTGTATATGGAATATAATATAATCTGAATCTGCAAGGGAGGTTAGCCCATTTTATGTCCTGGTAAGCTGAAAGATTTAGGAAAGAATTAATTCCCTTGTGTTTATCCTAACATCCAGTGAGTTTGTCAGGGTAGTTACTTATTTCATGTGCCCAGTCTGCGGCACAAGATAAGTAGGTGAGCATAAAAGCCAATATTTTGATTACAGTATCATGACTCTGTGCATAAGCCATTATATAATCAGCAATTTTCCCAAACTTAAAGAAGAGTTGATGAAAAGTTATTACCATAGAACTAGAAAAGTGCATTTAGAGCCCGAGATTTTATATATTATTTTATTTCCCATGACTTCAGATCTCGTACTGTCATAGAAATGAGCATTTAATCTGTGGGTACTGGTAGAGAATTATACAGTAGACCTCACATCCCCAAACCTTATGTAACTATATAGTTCCTGTGTTACTGACTTCTAAAGGTATGTGTTAATGATGAAATGTTACTGAGAATATAATATTTTTTATTACTAGTGGTCCTGATCAGAGCTCTTCCAGGCGAGGTCATGACGGGAAAATCAATTACATTTATTTCATGTAGTTACCTCTCAACCTTGCTGTGTTATAGATAATATTATGTCTTAGATCCGTCCCTTTCTCCAACCTTTCCCTCATATTTCAGTCCAAATTGCTGGTAATTTACGAATCATTCAGTTGACACACCAATAAATTGACCAACCAACCAATCAACAAATTTAAACTACAACAATATCTTCTACGCGGAGAAAAATTAGTAAGTGGCAAAGGTGGCTAAAACTTACCTTGGGTCAGCGCCGCCCCTGTCAAAGGTAGAAATAGATTAGTATTGAATTTTGCAGAGAGGTAGCCATGATTTCAAGAGCACTGAATTGTAGGCAAATCTTATTCAACTTGGTCTTAAACCAAGCAAAAAAATCTTAGATTAACCACTAAGTATTAGCAATGTTCAGAAGATAGTGGAGGTACAATATGTGGTGGTGGTGGTGGTGGTGGTGGTAGTCGTAATAATTTTAGAGTCATAGCAGAAGTGGTGCAAGGAGTAGCGATAGCAGTCGCAACAGCAGCACAATAGCACAATAACACAACTGACTCTGTTTAAGAGATAATCGTAACCTTCGCTTAACAGCAACATTTTCCACATTGGAAAGTGTCATATTGTTATTTCTACATAAAGTAACTGGATAATCGCAACTTCTTTTAATCACAATGTTACTCGTGCTCCCGAGGAGTTGCAATTAGGCGGAGTTGATTGTAGAAATAATGCAAAAGGAACAATAGTAGCTGAAGGAGTTATAGAACTGAGATGATGGTAGTAGTGAAATTATGTTGGAAATAATGGTTGATGTGTTCGGTCTACTAAGCATAGTAGCATGTTTTACAAGTCAACTATACAGAGTGTCCTCTTATTTTGCATAACAGCATGGGGAGGAAATGCAAAGGAGCAAGACATGGACAAAATTAACAACTCCATTCTCAAAAAAGCTTGCAATTTAACCAGCAGGAAATACATCGACTTTGAAGAACTATACACTCATTCCTGCAAGCAAAAGTTCAAATCAATTTTAAGTGACTGCTCCTTCCCCC